>VDFB02047397.1:5679249-5730398 GCA_007258455.2 Sequoia sempervirens
TGCAAATGCTAAAAATCTAAGATGAAATTGAAGTATAATAACTTTGCTCAAATAGTGGATGATATAAATGAAGGATGGGTTCTCTATTTATAGAAGAAAGTAAAGAGATAAAAGGAAAAAGAGATCAATGTGGGACTAATCTTCAACCAATGAGAAGCATCCACATGTCATCATGTGAATGGTTGAGAATGAGCACATTTTGGAGAATGTGCAAAGAGGGGGAGATTTGAAATTTGAATTTGATGGAAAGATGAGTTAAATGCTAAGTTTGACTTGTGCAAGAGACATGTAAGAGCTATTAAATGCTTTGTTGCATGTACATGTCAATTTGGAGGGAGATTTCAAACTTTGAGAATATTCCATCTTTGATGCCTTTTTTGAATGAAAATACATGATTTATAAATCAATTAAATTGATTTATTGTGCAACTAGGAAAAACTAGAGGATGTGACATGCATTTAGATTAGATTAATCAGGATTTGATTAATTTAAGAGGAGGTTAGATGATTTGACTATTTGATTTACATTTAGGGATTAAAATAAATCAAAAAGAGATGAAAAATAATTTATACTTAGTTAATTTTTTTGATTTATTTAACCAAAGGGGGTGATGTTAGATTAAATTAGATAAATGTTTGATTTATTTAATTTAATAGAGGAACTTGAAATTTTTAATTAAATAAAATTTGTTATTTAATTAAAATAGAGAATAAGGAATTAATTAAATAAAATGATTTATTTAATTAACGAGGGATAATGACTTAACAAGATAAAATTGATTTATTTACGTAAGAGAGGGAAATGGATGAACTTAATCAAATAAGGGTATTTGATTAAATGGTTAGATAGAGGGGTGATTTTAGGATGAAATGGTGTTAGTTAAATCAAGATCGAGTGTGATAACAATCTATATATTTTCCATGTCTATAGGAAACATATCTAATTTCAATTGATCTTGATGTTTGGAGCATAGTTCTAGATGGGTATGTTGTTCCATCCACAATACCCACAAATTTCATTGAAAAGAAGAAGTATGAAACTAATGCTAGAGCCAAACATGCTCTTTTGTGTGGCTTAACTATAGATGTATTTATTAAAGTAATGCATTGCAAATCTACTAAAGAGATTTGGGAAAAACTTGAAAACATTTATGGCCATGATAAAGTCAAATAGTCAAAGATTCTTACTCTCAAAACTCAATTTGAGGAAATGAAAATGAATGATGATGAAAAGGTGGCTGAATATTTTTTGAGAATAAGTGGAGTTATTATTGCAATGAGAGGTTTAGGAGATGAAATAGAAGTTAGGAGAAGAAATAGAAGAGGCTGATGTGGTAAAAAAGGTCATTAGAACCTTGCATCATAAATATGAAACTAAGGTTTCAACTCTTGAAGAAAAGAAACACTTTGATAAGCTTACCTTAGATGATCTACAAGGAACTCTTACTGCCTTTAAAATGAGATCAATCAAAAACAATTTATCAAGAAAAGAAACTGCTTTTAAAACTAGAGAAGAGGAAATTATAGTTGAAAATGAGTCAGAAGACTCCGATACACATGAGTCTCACTTTGTTAGAAAATTGAAAAAGGGATTAGGTAAATACAAAGGAAAACTTCCCTTTAAATGTTTCAATTGTGGCAAAACTGGACATTTCGTAGCTAAATATCCCTATGGTGATCAAAATAGTGATGATGAAAAATCTAACAAACAATCTAAGAAGAAGGTCTATAAACCTAAAAAGAAGTTCAATTTCAAAAAGAAAAAGAGTTTGTTTAGTAAATATGAAACAGACACTGAAGTAGAAGACTCTTTAGATGAAGATGAGACCCTTTTTATGGATGAAGTCAAACTGCAAGAAGAGTCAAATAGAAAAATTGAGTTAGATGATGGTGAAATAGATCTTGAAGGTGAGTTAAAATGTGCTTTAAAGGAAATTAAAAATTTTTAAAAGGAAGTCCTTACTCAAGAGAAAAAGCTAGATCAAGCAATAGTCTCTTTGAAGACTGAGCTTGAAGAATCTAAGAGGATTGAAGGAAGTCTTAAAACAACTATGAGTTCCAAAGACAAAGAGATACAAAAATTGGAACAAGAAGTTGTTAGTCATAGAAAGAAAATTAAAGAGTACAAAAGTACATTAAAACTCAATGATATGTTTAGCAAGCAGAAACTAAATAGAGATAAAACTGGTGTCTGGTTTAAAAGAGGTGAATGTTCAATTGATACTTCAAAGCAGGAATCTATCTCTACAAACAAGAGTTTCAAACCAAATCACTTTGAATTTGGTAAGAATCATGTACATTATTTTGAAAATAAAAGAACACTATTCAGATTCAATCCTTTCTTTCATGGTTATTGCTTCTTATGCAACAAATTTGGTAATAAAGTGAGTACTTGCAGATTCATGACTTCTAGAATACCAAGGTTTGGGTATAAGCAATACTTGGGTTTTGTTAATCAGGTCATATTTTTTAAATGCAACACTTTGGGACATACTGTTAAACAATGCAAAGTTAATCTACATAATAAACAACAAAAATAAAAAATGGTATCGAAACCTAAATTTGTTAAAAGAATAGAGAAATCAATGCTTGTTCAAAATACTTTTGATTCTAAAAAGGACATTTGGGTCCTAGATAGTGGTTGTTGTAACCACATGACAAGGGACAAGGAAAAACTCATCAAACTTGAAGATTATACTGGTGGATATGTGAAATTTGGTGATAACACTGGTATATAGATTAAAGGTATAAAAATAAAAATAAAAACTTCTACTAAATGAGGACACACCTATTTATGATGTGTATTATGTAGAAGGCCTAAAGCACAATTTACTTAGTATTAGCCAAATTTGTGATAGTGGTTATCATGTTATGTTTACTAAATAGGGATGTGAGATCAAGAACAAGTCTGGAAAGAATTTTGTAGCAGGGAGAAGGACTAATGGTAATGTTTATAATCTCCTAGACACCTCTAGTAATGACAACAATGAAGGTATGTGTCTAATGGGTCAAGTTGAAGAAAGTTGGCTATGACATAAAAGATTAGGACATATAAAATTTGACAATCTAGTTAAAATCAGTACAAACTAGAATGTTAGAGGTCTACCAGTCCTTAAAAAACCAAAAAACTCGGTGCACGTAAAGAATGTTTAAGTGGTAAACAAACTAGAGTTAGTTTTAAGACAAAAGAACATTCTTCAACTAAGCCTTTACTTTACAGCTAGTGCATACAGATTTGTGTGGCCCAACTAGAACAAGGTAAATTAATGGTGAAAAGTATTTCATGTTGTTTTTGGATGATTATACAAGAATGGTTTGGGTTACTTTTCTTAAACATAAGTCAGAGGAATTTGAAATATTTAAGATCTTTTGTAAAATGGTTGAAAAGGAGTCTAATTTAAAACTTAAATGCTTGAGATCTGATAAAGGAGGAGAGTTCACTTCTCAGGAATTTATTGATTATCATTAACAACATGGTATTAAGAGGCAATATGCAGCCACTAGAACACCTCAACAAAATGGGGTAGTTGAATGTAAAAATAGAACTGTGAAGGAAATGGTAAGAACCATGTTAGATGAAGCTAAGTTACCTAATATGTATTGGAAAGAAGTTGTTCATACAACTGTATACATTTTTAAAAAAATGCAACTTAGAGTGAAATCAAAATTCACTCCTTATGAATTATGGCATGGAAAGGTTACTTCTGTAAAGCATTTTAAATTTTTTTGTGGCAAATGCTTTATTAAGAAAGATGATGAACATCAAGGTAGCTTTCAATAAAAATGTGATGAGGGTATCTTTTTTGGATACTCAACTCAAAGTAAAGCCTATAAATGTTATAACAAAAGGCTTAATAAGATTGTTGAGGTAGTCAATGTGAAAGTTGATAAAAGACCACATTTAGAAACTAATCTTGTGCAGGATGATGAGGAAGAAACAAAATTAGAACTTGAAACAATATCTAAAAGTGTTGAGGAAACAAGTCCTAAACATGATGAAACAACAAGTTCTAAAAATATTGTGCCCAAAACTCCTTCAAAATATGTTGCTAAAATCCATCCTCAAAGTCAAATTATTGGGGATAGAAATGTTGGAGTTCAAACATGAAGAAAGGCTATTAAACTTGAAGAATAAGCTCAAATGGAAAAGCATACAACCTTTTGTTTAATCACTAAATTTGAACCTAAGAACTATGATGAAGCTCTTTTGGATGAATGTTGGCTTAAGGCTATGCAAGATGAAATAAGTCAAATTGATAAAAACAAAACTTGGCAGGGTAAGTGCACCAAGATGCTTCCCAAAAAGGGAGCTTAAGTGGCCACTTTTTTTCTGAAATCAACAAATGCTAACCTTCGACATGAAATTGAGGATAGTTACACTCAAGATTTGAGTGGAACAAAAATAAGGATAGTACTCCAGTCTACTTTCTAAAATACTAATTTGTTTTAGTGGTTGAGATTAAGGGTTCAAAGAGGATGTACAAAAAATTGGTGTTGTTTTTGACTGAAAAACATAACATAGCAACTCTTATACATTTGTGATGAACTTTTTGTATTTTAAAATCATTTCTACAGTCGGTTAACTGTGTATCTAGTTGGTGCTAATTTTTTTGATAATTTTTTAATGAATATTTGATTCTTTACTAATTTCTAAGTGGGAACTTCCTGAAAAATAGAATTTTGGCCGTGCTCCCCCTACAAATTTTTGAAAATAATTGATTTTCTTTTCTTTTCTTTTTTAAATTTGTAGAATGGAGTCTAGTTTCTAAAAATGTAATCTATTTAAAATTTTGATGAACGGTTAATTTATAACAAAAAAAACACTAAACAACGCTTTTGGAAAAACACAACATACAAGCAGGAGGTATGGATAGGAAGCAACATTGTTGAAGGATTAAAAAATTACATCATTGGATAGCTAAGAGAGAACCTAATATTACCCTGTTTTTTATTTTGTCAATATTGAACTAGATGCAATCTTGATGGTGAGCACGAACCCGATTATGTGAAAAATTGTAGAATTTGCAAAAACACGTCTCTGGCCTTGTTGGGAATGCCCTCCGAGCCTTTGGGTTGGTATTCCAAGGAAAATAATTTCACTTTTTTCTTTGTTTTTAACGTGAAATAATGCATGCATGTTATAATGCACTTGCATTATAACACGAGCACGTTTTAAAAAATAAAATCATAAGTGGCTAGAAAATTGGAACCCAACTTCTTGCACCCGCCCGACAGTTAGTCCTAGGACTTGATGACAAGAATTTCATAGGTGGCAAGTGGGTTTACAAGAATAAGCTTGATGAAAATGGCAAAGTTGTTCGTAAAAAGAAAGTTTTGTTTGCAAAGGCTATGCTCAAAAGGAAGGTACTAATTTGGTGAAATGTATGCACTTGTTGCTAGACTAGAATCCATTAGAATATTCTTAGTTTATTCTTTTTTTAAGAATTTCAATGTTTATCAAATGGATGTCAAAACTACAGGCCTGGAGACTAGATCAGTTCAGTTTCCTTTTCTTGGTCTTCAAGTTTCTCAACTTGAACATGGTATATTTCACTCTCAAACCAAGTATGCTAAAGAGATGCTCAAAAGGTTTCAAATGGATGGATGTAAACCCATTAGTACTCCAATGGTTACAGGTTGCAAACTTACAAAAGTTGATGATTCTTCTGATGCAAATCAATCTAAACATAGATCAATGATTCAAATTTTTTTATATTCAATTGCTTCTAGACCTGATATAATGCAAGCAGTTTGCATGGTTGCAAGGTTTCAGGCATCACCTAAAGAATCCCATGTTAATGTTGTTAAAAGAATCTTTAAATATATTCAAGGCACTTTTGATTATGGTCTTTGGTATCCCAAAAGCAATGATTTTTCTTTGATTGCATATACAAATGCTGACTGGGCTAGTTGTTTGGATGATAGAAAAAGCACTAGTGGTGCTGCATTCTTTCTTGGTAATTGGTTAGTGGCTTAGCACAACAAGAAACAAGAATCAGTTTCTCTTTCCACTGCTGAGGTAGAATGAATAGCTGCCACTTCTTTATGTTCCCAATTGCTTTGGATGACTCAAACATTGTTTGATATGGGTATCACAGTTTCTAAGCCTTTTCTATTTTATGTGATAATACAAGTACAATCAATATCTCTAGGAATCCTGTTATGCACTCTTGTACTAAACACATTGCTGTCAAGTTTCACTTTCTTTGTGAAAAAATGTTGGCTAATGATGTATGTCTATAGTTTGTTGCTTCACAAGAATAGGTGGCTAATATAGTCACTATGCCTCTATCCAAAGAAGTCTTTGAAAGAATGAGACTTAGATTGGGAGTTATCTCTCAATCCTTACTTAATTGATTCTCCACTATTTGATTTAGGGGGGGCTTGGTTCTATTGTTTTTCATTTACAACTCTCTTATATATTTTCATTTGCTACTCTATTGTTTCACTTGTAGCTAGTTTGGATTGAATAGTTGGTTAGCTTCAGTTGTTTATATATTCATTGCATTTCACATTCTTCTCTAATTCTTTGTCACTAAGGCAAAAAGGGGGAGAGATGATGTGTTTTTCCATCAAGGACAAAGGGAGAGTTCATTGGATTTTAGTTGTTTATTGTTTATCCTTGATGACAAAACTTGTTTTGGTCATGGTGACATATTTATATGATCTTGGCAGCACATGATGTTTACAGTTGGTTCACATGGTGATTTACATGGTTGGTTCATTGCATTCACCTTTAAATTTACATGTTGTTATTGATGTTTGACACGTGTTTATTATGTCAGGGCATTATGATAGAGCATGCTCATTATATCAGGACATGCATTTTTTTCAGACCATGCATTTGTTTCAGGGTATATATCTTGTTTTAGATATACGACATGGTTACTTAGGTATATCCAAGTTGATAACTTTCAAATTATGGTATATTCAGCTTAATCATTTTTAGATTAGTGCTTGAAGTATTTTCATTTTGAATATATGAAGGCTCAAATTGTTTGTATACTCTAAGGTGATCTTAGTCTTCCTTGTAACATTTTAATGTGATTGATTATTCACATTTTTCTTTGTGGCATTGCTATTACATATCATTATGGCATATGGCTTTGGCAATATAATTGTGTCAATGGTTTATATTGTGAACTTGGCATATGGATCGGTCTTATTGCATTTCATATTATTAAAGGAAGATGAATTTATTAAAATTCATATGGTAGTGACATTAATAAGGTTTTGGGATCATCCTAACAAGGATTCAGTTTGTTTTGATTGATCATATATGGCATTGGGCAGCTTGCATTGGTATTTTGATATGGCTATAAGGGGCCAAGGTTTATTATTGAATCCCATTTGCATGATCATTTGAAAAGGTGTTACACCATTGGAAATTCTTGTAAAAGGTATCGAACACTAAATGTTTTATTATTACAAGCTATTTTGAATAAGGTCGATAGCCATAATTGACAACACATACATGTGGTTGTGATAGCTCATTATGATGTTGGGTTAAATCATGTACATTATTATTTTTTGTCACATTAGACTTCAAAACATCATTGTGTTTGGTAAAGTCTTCGAAGAGACTTGAAATTTTATTTGGAAAAAGGTTGTTCATTATGTTGTGAATATGATTTGAAACCATAGCCGCCACCATGGAATTGTGATTACATATTTCTGGTAAAACCTTAACTAAGGAAGTTGAAAATAGGCAGAGCTTGTTGATGGAAGTCTTCAGCTATGTAGTTATGATGGTATTCAATAGTAATTTATAGTATTTTTTTTCTTTCTCCCATCGTGAACAGGTAAAGGAAAAACTATTACATACTTTTGGTTTTGCATTGAAAATTTCTTGCTAAAACAGTTCTTAAGAGTATTAAAAGGATCTTATTATTTGTTTTTGAAAAAAAAAGGAAGGAAGTTGTTTTATGCACAAGTCGATAAAATTTTGTTTCTCAGTTATTTGACAGTTGGCCATAACTATTACAAACCCTTATGGGTTATGTTGTTAAGAATTTTGTTAAAATGCTTAATCTTTTGATGATCATAATTTAAACCCGTTAGGGTTTCTAGAATTTGATCTAGAGATTGTTCTTATAGTTACAAACTTATTTGCAGAGATGCTTATGCATTTATTTAAGAAGGTTTTTTTGTATTTCTTGGGTTACTGAGAAGAAGAGAAATAACTCTTGTGAAACACAATAATTTTATCTTTATAGTAACCAGAAATTGGGTTTACATTGAAAATCACTGAATCTTAGATACTTTGTAAAAGAAGATGTTGTCAATTTTATACAACATTCTTCTTCAATGTGTTTATTGAAATATTTATATACATAGTCTTCTATTGAAATTCTAGAGCTTCAAAAGCTGCACTTTTAGGGTTCTAATAGGATGCTATAATTTTCATGCATGGAAAGGAGTTTGTGCTCCTCTAATCTTGTAAAATTTGGTGCTTTTAACTGTTGTTGAGCTGGTGCTCCTAAATGTGAAAGAGTTGGTGCTCTAAGTGAATAAAGGAAATATTTTTTGAGTGGTTTTTATTCCCCTAGAGGGATTTTTCCACTCGGGCCAAAATTATGGTGTTATGTGATGTTTCTATGTGTGATTGGTTCATTTGCTTGAGTTGCATAAAATTGTTGATATCAGTCATTCATTTCTACCCATTTTTAAATCAAAGTATCTTGCATAACTGGTTTAGTTACAAGCTCTGATATATGTGCAAAATTTATCAATCTAGACTATGTTAATGAAATGTTTATTTGATTTGTAATACATATAGTATTGTCTAAGTTCATCTAAATTATGCTCTTCAATTGTCATTTGATATTATGGTTTCAAAGTTTAAAATATTGTGACTTTCATAAATCACTGATTCACCCCCCTCCCCCTCTCAGTGATTTTAGTCTTCCAATAGACCCTATTACACTTACATTTAAAATAGGACTACTTAGGTACTCAACACACAATTCTAGTTAAAAAAAGACATTCATGGTAAATCCCTACACAAAATGAATTGTGGATGTCATCAATGATGACAATTTAAATCACTAGAGAGGTAATTAATACATTTTTGGTAGTTTTGAATGTCACAAGGTACTCCTAGTCTCATCATTGTGAGATAATTTAATCTATTACTATACATACATGAAATAATGATATCAATTTCCATTAAATTGATGGGGTTATGGGGTGTGGACAAATATTTTTATTTTATAGCTTATGAAGACATAGATAGACCATACAATATTATATTATTACAAATTTGTGTCACATGCTATGCAAGGGTGTGAAGTTCAAGGAGGGGAATCAAGTCCATAAATGATGGTCATAAAATCTAGATGCAACATGACACTTTCCATAGGAGCTTCAAAAGTGTATTTGAAGTGTAGAATTCCATAGATACTATTCCAATATGAACTTATAGGATGTAAAAGAAAGGGAATATTTTTCTTGTAACTTATATAATAAAATGAAATATTATAATGCCAAATGTAGTTCTCATAGTTGTTATATATCTATATTAAGGAAATTAATAAGAAAATAAGTGGATGCTAACCATAATAAGCTTTGGTGAAATGTAAGAAACAATTAAATGGTTGCATTTTACAAGAGATATGTAAAGGTGAAAATGAAATCTATAGCCAACAATATGATGAGGGCACAACCCGAGACACAGAAAATAACCCACAAATAAGAGAATAATTTTATTATTCAGAAAATGGAGATCTTACATGCAAAGGATCTCAATTTCTCAAGTTCTACAACACATGCAAGTTATAGAAAGCTACAGAATCACCCTTTCACAATATGCGAGCTTGTCCCCAAAAAGTTACCTAAAAATTAGAAACCCGCCCATAAATAGAGCTCCTCTTTAGCTTGGAGCCAAAAAAACATTCAAATTTTGAGTTTAGGCGGTTTGGCACCGAAATTTACAACTTGAGGTTCAAATTTCAAAAGAACATTTGCAATTGTATCTTCTAGAAAGTGTGTCAACTTCCCGGGGCCATAACTTTTGATCCGGGACTCCGCTTCGCAAACCGTTTGAACCATTGGAAAGGTCTCGAAGTCAAGAATGCACTTGAAATTTGTTACACCAATTTCGGAAAGTTTTGAAGCTGATCCAGGAAATCTAAGTGCCTCAAATCTAACTCAAAATATTTTCATGTGCAAATATGGGAAACTAAAACTGCAATATCTTTCCACCCAGGAATAGAAAATAAAAACCATAAATTGGGAATTTCATTATGACAAAAAGGGTATCCAAAAGTGTAAAAACATCAAAAAACTGAGAAAATTAAAATTTAACTATTTTTGGGTGATGCAAGATTGCCCTTACACCACTGGATGCTCCTGCATCAGACACCCAGGGTAATTTGAGAAGTGACCCCGTCACGTCGTAGATAGTGGATGAAAACACAAATGGTCAACCTCTACCTGAGGCAACTAGGATGAATCTTCAACAAGCCTTCCTTTCCATTTCACCAGATATTCTTCATACTACTTGTTCTGGGTACTCTTTCCCACATGAATATACATGATTTCGTCAATCTCCTTTCCTGAAGTAGGTGCTGGAATCCCACACTATTCCATCATTGGTACTTCCTCTATGCCACCTTCATGATACTCTGAAAAATCTGAAATGTTGAACACAGGGTAAATGTTGAATCCATCTAGCAACTCTACCTCATATGCATTCCCTGAATCATGCCTCTTCAAAATTTTATAGGGACTGAACTTCTTCATCTTCAATTTGTTATATGTTCCCACTAGAAACCTTTCTTTCCTCGAGTGGACCATCACTTCATCACCAATCTGAAACTCCTTATACCTCCTCTTGATGCATAGCGGCCTTATCATATTCATCTTGTTAATATGTTACATTCTCATGTATATCCTTGATGTGTACGCAAAATCTTTAGCTTCAGCACTTATTTTTTTCTTTTGGTCCATCTTCCTCAATTTTGGAGCTGTTTTAGGGCTACCTCCATACACAATCTGGAATGGTGATCTACCAGTGCTTTTGTTGACAGAATTGTTGTAAGAGAATTCTGCCTGGGGCAAGATCAAGTCCAATCCCTTTGGTTTCTATCTCCTACCAAACATCTCGATGGGATTTACCCGGACTCTGTTAACAACCTCTGTCTGTCCATCTATTTGTGGATGGTGTGCATAACTAAACTTCAACTTTGTCTTCAGCTTCTTCCACAAGGTCCTCCAAAGGTACCCCACAAATTTGGTGTCACGATCTGAAACAATACTCTTTGGCAGACCATGTAGCCTCACCACCTCTTTAAAGAACAAGTTAGCAATGTGGACTGCATCATGGATCTTCTGACATGGAATGAAATGTGCCATCTTCGAAAACCTATCAACCACCACAAAGACTGAATCATTCCCTCGTTGTGTCCTTGGCAAACCAAGAACAAAGTCCATACTTATATCCTCCCATGGCCTCTCTTGTACAGGTAAGGGCTGATATAACCCTATATTATGGCTCACTCCTTTAGCCATTTGACATACCTTGCAGCTTTGTACAAACTTCTTCACATCCTGTGACAACTGAGGCCAATAATAATGCTCACTGATAATGGCAATGGTCTTTATCGCCGGAGCCCAAAGATATCACCGCCATTCATCACTCGCTTCTCCTTTGCCAGGTTCTCCTCATGGGAATCTATAGGATACGCAATTGACTTCCTTAAATAGCACCTTTGCCATCTGGATTATGATCAAGCCACCTTATCTGTCCTTTGTAACAGGTTCCTTGCAAGCTTTCCGCCTCTACAAAATTAGGATCTTAGCATTATGGTGTGTAAGTTTATTGAACTATTGCAAAATCTGCATCTTTATCATCAATGTATGCCTCCTACTTGAGGCATTTGCAACCCTATTTGACTTCCCACTCCTATGTTTCAAAACAAAGGTATAACTCTGCAAAACTCTACCCATTTCATATGCCTTTGATTTAATTTTCCCTGACTATTTAGGTACTGCAAGGCCTGATGATCAGTATATAGAACAAATTCCTTCAGCAACAAATAATGTCTCCATTTCTTTAAAGCTTGAACTATTGCATAAAATTCCTAATCATATACATAATACTTTCTCTTGGCATCATTTAACTTTTCACTGAAATAGGCAATGGGCTTCCCTTCTTGGCTCAACACTGCTCCAATGGCACAACCACTGGCATCACAATCCACCTGAAACACCTTGTTGAAATCTGGGAGGGCTAAAATAGGTTGCTCTATCACCTTCTACTTCAATAGTTCAAAACTTTTTGCCACTCCACTACTCCACTTGAATTCTTTTCTATCCCCTCTCATTGTTTCAGTCAGGGGTCCATAAATACTACTAAAGTTTCTATTGAACTTTCTATAAAAACTAGCCAAACCATGGAAAGATCTTACCTTGGTAGCAGTTCTTGGGGTAGGCCATTCCAGAATAGCCTTCACCTTCTCTAGGTCCATCTTGAGACCTTCTGCTGAGACAACAAACCTTAAGTACACTAACTCCCTCTTCACAAAACTGCACTTCTTCAGATTAATCAACAGTTTCTCTTCTCTTAAATTCTCAAAGGCTCTCTGAATATGCATTAGATGCTCATCCAACGTCTTATTGAAAATCAAAATATCATCTAAATACGCAATAATAAAACTTCCTAGAAATTCTTTTAGTACCTCGTTCATGAGCCTCATGAATGTGCTTGGTGCATTGGTTAGCCCAAAAGGCATGACTAACCACTCGTACAGGCCCTCTTTGGTCTTGAAGGTAGTCTTTCATTCATCTCCCTTTCAAATCTTGATCTGGTGATACCCACTCTTCAGATCAATCTTTGTGAAGTACTGAGCTCCACTCAAATAGTCCATCAGGTCATCCATCCTTGGCAAGGGAAATCTATACTTGATTGTTATCTTGTTTATGGCTCGGGAATATGTACACATCCTCCACTCCCCATCCTTCTTTGGTGCTAGTACTGCAAGTACTACACATGGACTCAAACTCTCCCGTATCAAACCCTTTCTCAACAACTCTTGAACTTGTCTGTTTAACTCATCATTTTCTGCTGGAGTCATTCTATGAGCTACTTTATTTGGCAAACTAGCTCCAGGAATCAAGTCAATCCAATGACTGATCTTCTTTATTGGTAGTAAACCCTCATGTACATTATCAGAAACAATATCCTGAAACTCATCCAACATCCCAAAAAATTCTTCTGAAACCTTCTCACTATCCTCCTTACTCACTCTAGGAATCAATGCATAACACACACGCTCATGCTTCATACCTTCTAAAAATTTTCTTCCATCTACATAACAAATTCTAGCACTATTGCATACCTTTTCTTCGGTCTCCTTCAGGGGTTTCAACTTGTGACGAACCCCATCCTTTGTCAAGGAATAAGTGTTTGCATGGCCATCATGTATAGCTTGCCTATCGAACTGCCACAACCTCCCCAACAACATGTGACATGCATCCATGGGGATGATATCAAAAAGTATCTCACCATGGTAGCTCCCGATCTTGAACTTTACTAGGAACTGCTCATTGACCAAAACCTTGTGGTCTTTTTACAACCAGGCAATCTGATACAGATGTGGGTGCCTTTCCCTCTTCAGCTTCAACTTTGTTACCATATCTTTTGACACCAGATTATCAGTGCTCCCACCATCAATAATGACATCACAACATTTTTTCTCACACTTGTACCTTGTGCAAAACAAATTCTTCCTCTGTTTGGTTCCTTTTCCTTGGTCTCTCTCTCCTAATCAAGGCCTTTCTCCCCTACCATGTCTCCCTCATGCAACCTTTGGGCGGCCCGTCCTCATATGCACCCTTCCATGGCTGTCGATTCACACCTTGGCTCAAGTTTCCATTATCTCCCTGTCCCCCCCTCCTCCTTCCTCACTGCCCTTGACACAAAGGGTGAAGGTCTAGTTGCTTTTCCCTCTTGACCCCGCACCACACTTTCTTCTTTTCTTCATCATTTTAGCGTCTTCCACCTTCCACCTGAGTCCTTTTGCCGCACCAACTCTTGCTTCTCTACAACATCGTCAAATGGTGGTCATTCACTAGGCTTAACTCCTCTTGAATGCTTGGTCGTAACCCATTAAGATATCGGGCTACCTTCTCCTTATTGGCCTCTGTGTGGCCCTGTCTGATGATTATCTTGTGAAAATTCTTTCAGTATATTCTTTCACAGATCTGCTTCCTTGCTTCAACCCTTGCAATTTCTTCAACAGATCTAACTCGTAGTCCACTGGTATGAACTACTTCTTCAGTTTCTCTACCATGCGATCCCATCTAGTGATATTTCCTTTTCCTCTTCGATTTCTTTCCAACTGGACCTCTTTCCACCAAATACTAGCATGGCCTTTCAGCTTCATTTTCGTAAACTTAACCCGATCTGGGTCCTCTATTTCCTCATACTCAAAATATTCTTCTAGCTCGTTGATCCAATCGATCAACTCTTTCGGGTTTAGACTTCTAGAATAACTGGGGACTTCTTCTCTGGGTCTTTTCTCGATCTTTGAAATGGCCCTTATTAGCTGCATTTGATCTTGATCAATTACTTCTTCTTCCTCTTCTCCATTTGAACCTTCTTCCTCTCCTTCATCCTCACTTTCCTCCCTCGGGTTTAACCCTCTTCTCAACTGCTCTTGTAACGCATCAATCTATCTTTGGAGGGTTGCTAGTGCATCTCTTCCACCAACATTTCTGCCACCTCGACCACCTCTAAAACCACCATGCCTACTAGGCATCACTCTTGGAGGCATCTTTCTTGACCTCGACCCACAACCACAGTCCTGGTGTGAACTACCTCATGATCGGCGATTTGTCCACATGCTTAAGAAAACATGCTCTGATACCACTTGATGAGGGCACAACCCGAGACATAGAAAATAACCCACAAATAAGAGAATAATTTTATTATTCAGAAAATGGAGCTTCTTACATGTAGAGGATCTCAAATCTTGAAGTTCTATAACACATGCAAGTTACAGAAAGCTACAAAATCACCCTTTCACAATATGCGAGCTTGTCCCCAAAAAGTTACCTAAAAATTAGAAACCCGCCCATAAATAGAGCTCCTCTTTAGTTTGGAGCCAAAACAACATTCAAATTTTGAGTTTAGGCGGTTTGGTGCCAAAAATTACAACTTGAGGTTCAAATTTCAAAAGAACATTTGCAATTGTATCTTCTAGAAAGTGTGTCAACTTCCTAGGGCCATAACTTTTGATTTGGGACTTCGATCCACACACCGTTTGAACCGTTGGAAAGGTCTCGAAGTCAAGAACGCACTAAAAATATGCTATGCCAATTTTGGTAAGTTTCGGGGCTGATCCAGGAAATCTAAGTGCCTCAAATCTAACTCAGAAGATTTTTAGGTGCAAATCTAGGAAACTAAAACTGTAATATCTTTCCACCAAGGAATAGAAAATAAAAACCATAAATTTGGAATTTCATTATGATGAAAAGGGTATCCAAAAATGTAAAAACATCTAAAAACTGAGAAACTTGAAATTTAACTATTTTTGGGTGATGCAAGATTGCCCTTACACCACTGGATGCTCTTGCATCACAAAACAGGACTACTATGGACATGTATGGAAGGGATGTAGTATTATATCACATGTAAATAGGTCATATGTGGTTGTAAACATAAGAATATGCTAGGTATAGGACTAAATTATAGTCATGCAAACATGTGAGTAGGGTGGTAAATTTTACCTTATATCTATAACAAGATTTATGAATAGTAACTAGGGAGTAGTTTTTATGGATGCAAATGCACAAATCATCTTCATAATTCCATCCATTTGTAATTTGTAGACTTGACTGGTTGTAAGTAACTACCAACAATGTAACAAAAGAAAATATTTAGTTAAGGTCCACAAGGGAAAAATATTGACTTGGGAATCAATAATAACCATAGAATTTGAACATCATGACACAAACTAGCAATTGCTTGATGACTAATGAAATGCTCACAAGGAGTTTTATTTTATAAATTCATGAATTCAAATTTTAAGCTTTGATTTTTTATTCCAAAAAAATGATATATTCTTCTTCTTTCCTATACCAAATATTACATTTCCAAGTTTTCTTAAATGTTCATTGGGCAACATTATACTTATATCACAATAAAAATTTTAATCATGAGGCCTATCATTCTCTAAGTAGACCTTACTACCATCAATTTTCTCATGAAAGACTTCACACCAATCTCTATTTCATGACCAATGAATAATTGTCCTTTGAATATATAAACCAACAATTGTATGCATATATTCATGCAAAATAGTGACATCTAAACAAAATAACTTAAGATCATTGAAGTCGCCATTTATCTTATCCTCACCATTAACAATTATTCTTTCATTTTTTATTATTTTTATATTTCTTCATTTTTATTTTTTAATCTATTCATATTCTTAATGTATTTGTATTCAGAGAATCCAAATCTACCATATTAATAACAATTTCTATTTTTCTTTACTTTGGGATTTGACTTAAATGATACACCATCCTTATTCCTTTTGTCTTTAGGTTTACCTATGTATTTTTTTCATTATTTTCCATTAGATGACTTTGTGGTCTCGTCAAAGAATTCATCCCCTAGTAAAAAGTGGGCAATTGCATTCAGAGAACGAACTTCGTGGGGTGTTAGTGTACTCATTATCGTCATTGCACAATACCATTTGTGGAGAAGTTGTGTTTGGTCACATTCCTTATAAGTCAAACTTAAATTAGATAATATAGTAGATTCGTTGTATTCGTCCACTTCAAACGCTTCCAAGCGAAAATAAATTTATATTTTAAAAGTTTCAGAAAATCTATTTCTGTGCAAAATGAAATGAATGTAATGATCATGGTTAGCTCTAAAGTGAAGATTTTTGTAAATTATACATAACGTAATCATGCCATGGCATATTAAAATACAATCTGTGAAATTGGGATCTTAGAAAGTGAGGTAAATTTACAAAACTGAAGGCAATATATTTTAATATTAAAAAATATTTTCAATTCTTTGTAAAATGTTGTAAGGGAATAGTTATCTATAAATTAGTAAGTCTAAACTAGCAAATAATATGAAAAAATGTTAAGAGTCAATAGTTTGATTTAACATATTATAATTATTAAAATGCATATTTCTTGAAGTACATATAGGATCTTAACAAAATGAAACATCATTAATTTTTAGTCTTATTTGTCATGTCTAAACATTGGAGAGAAAATAATATATAGGAAAGCTTAATGTGATGGTCAAAAGGGGCCCAAATAATAACATTATAGTATGACAATCATTTTTGAAAATAAGTGGTGAACATGATAAATCATCAATTGATTCCTTCATCATCTAGCACAAAGCCAGTTTGGTAAGTAGTTGAACCAAATAAGGACAATCTAGAGGAACCAAAATTACCATAAAAAGGTCATTTTTCCATTTCCTTAAGGGTTTAAAGTTACTCCATCACATATTACACCTTGTGAACTTAAACTTTAAGACATAAATACTATTAGAGAAAATATATTATATTAGCCATAAGGAAAAAAAACTATTTGTAGACTTATAGTTGTAAATGACATTATTTCTATCATATTCCATAATTGAAATAATCATTATGTCTAAAAAAGGTATTAAATTCATTTGAACTAGGCATAAATCATAGTAGATTACTCAATGCAAACCATATTTACTTTATTGTTATGGAAAAGAAAAATAAATATATGTTAAATTGACTTTGGTTAGTGACAAGCTAGGTAAGGAGAGTTTACAACTCCTAAGGGACCTACCATGTTTCTAGAGGTGTCTTATGAAAATAGAGAGAAGGAAAAGTATGTAATTGTTGGTTTCTATGATAGCTCCATAGTGTCTTAAATTCAAGTTTTTGTAAATTATATATAACCTTTTAATTGCAATAGATTATTAAAATATAGTTTTTGCTTATTTCCTTTTCTTTTTAGTTTCTAATGGATAGGGTTTGATATATAAAATTATATGAAGTATCAAATTTAGATTTGGAATCTTAAAAAGAGGTTAAATTATTAAAGAAAGACAACTATAATTTAATTTTCAAAAGCATAAAAAAAATTATAGCATAATATTTTAAGGGAAACGTCATCTATAAGAAAATATAGGCTAATGTAGCAAATAAGAGTGAAAATAAAGTTCTTAAAGTATTTTTTTATAGCACCAAAACATTCAAAAGTAAATAGTTTGGTTTTACTTACTATAACAAGTCAAATAATTTTATTTTAGAATTACATTAAGGACCTTAAGAAAAAAAACATCCTTAAATATTTATCTTATTTATTATTTCTATAATCTAGAAAAAATGCTAATGGTAAATAGGAAAGTTAATGTAATAGAAAGAAGGGGCTCATATAAAAATTTCATAGGGTGGAAATCAATATTTAAATATGTCGAGAACATGACAAAATCATCAAGTGATTCATTCATCATTAGGAACAAGACAAAACCACAAGTAGTGGAACCATAATAGAGACAATCTAGAGGAACTATAATTGACATAAAAAGGTCATTTCTCCACTACCCTATGAGGGATCAAACTTACTCCATCCCAAATTATACCTTCTTAACTTACACTTTAATACATAAATAATATTCAACATCATAAACATTCTATTATCCATACAAAAGGAAATATTTATAGACTCATAATTAAAAGTTACATTCCATAACTAAATAATTTCTATATGGAAGAAAAATAAAAGAGTAATTCATGTAGTCATAAATCATATTATAATCATCATTTGAAACCATACTCCATGTGAACGAATTATCTCTAAAGGGGATTAAAAGTGTGAATTCATTTTGATAGTTTGGAAAAATAAATTAAATTTATTTTAAATTGACTATGGTTAATGATAACTAGGCAAGGAGAGTTTGCAACTCCTAAACTAAATATTATGTTTCTCATAGGGTTCTATATGAGATCAATATATTCTTGTAGTATTTCTCTTTTTGAATTATACATAACCTATTCATGCGAATAATATATTAAAGCATAGCTTTTATTCGTTTGTTTTTTATCCATTAGTGTTTTTTTAATGAATGTATTTTTTTATGTATTAAATTATTGAAGTACCAAACATGAATTTGGGATAATAGAATGTATTCGTTCAATTATTAAAGTAAAACAATTATATTTTAATACTTAAAAACATAAATAAATTTTGACGTAATGTTTTAAAGAAAACGTCATGTATAAATTAATAAGGTTTAAAGCATAAAATAATTGTGAAAATAAATCTATGGGAGTAATTTATAATAGAACCAATAAATGTCAAGATTCAATATTCTCATTTTCCTAATTATAATTACTAAAGTAAAAATTTATTGAATTATATATGAGATCTTAAAAAAAAAAACATTATTAATTTTTAATCTTACTTAGCATTTATATAAACTAGAGAGAAGGCTAATGATATATAGGAAATATTAATATGGTGAGAAGGGGCCAGATATCAACATTATAGGGTAGCAATATATATTTAATTTTTTTTAGAACATGGTAAACTCATCAAGTGATTCATCCATCACTTAGCACAAATCCACAACCACAATATAGAAAATTTGGATCAAGTAGAATTACTAGACAAAGGTATTTTCTCAAATTTTCTAAGAGGGTTAGGCTACTCCATCACAAATTACACCTTCTCAACTCAAGCTTGAATATGCTAAATATTATTATAAATTATATATTATATTATTCATTTTATAAATAAATATTAATGAATTAATGATTTAAAATGGTATTTTTCTACCATTCCATAATTGAAATAATCAATATATCTAAAAAAAGATAAAATAGGCATAAACTATGGCATAATCCTTTGTTGAGACCATATTTTATGTAAATGATTTAGGTATATAGGTATTAAATAATTTTGAAGAAATTTTTAGTTGTTTGAAAAATAAAAAATAAACATATATGTTAAATTGACTTTAGTTAGTGAAAATTTATGTAAGAAGAATTTGTAACTCCTAAGTGACCTATTCTGTTTCTCATAGGGATGGATTACTCACTTAGACACCACACAATGTATTATATTATAGGGATCTATAGGATCTCCATAGAGTATTAAATTAAATATTTATGTAATTTATATATAACTTATTCATAAAAATAAAATAAAAATATAGATATTATATATTTATTTTTATTATTTTTTTAATTTTCATTTGTTTTATTTTACATGTCATGTGAATAAGCTAGAGAAAGGGATATTCATATATATGAAAGATTGATCTAATGGTGAGATGGAACACATATAACAACATTATAGGGTGATAATCAATGTTAAAAATATGTGAGCATGATAAACTCATCAAGTGATTCCTTTATTAGTTAGTGTAAAGCCACAACCATAAGCAGTTAGAGCACAAAAAAAATAACCTAGAGGAATAAGAGTTGAGAGTTACTTCATCAATGTTATACCTCAAAATCTATAATTGAATATCTAAAATACTATAATAAATTATAGATATTATATTAAATATACAAACACATATTGCAAAGAATGTTCTCCCATGGGTCGACTGATGGTTTTGTAACTCATCTCTGGCATTGTGGTTTGCTACAATTCATATTTCTCTACATGTATCCATGCCTAGAATTGGTTGATGCATGCATAAAAAATTTGGACAAAGAAACCAAGGATATTAGTGGCAATAGGTTAAAGGTTACCATCATCGTGGTAGCCATCTGAGTTATTCTATGCATCCCTACAAATTGTGAGGCTGAGATATTTTGCTACCAAAGAATGAAATATTTTTGGGCAACGATAGACCAACAATTGAAATTTTACAAAGATGAAACAACTAAAGGGTTAGACAATAATCAACTCATCTTCCCTTTGGCACATAGAGAATTCAATTGAGATGTGTAGGTCATTTTCTCAATGCTAACTTTTATTTTTGGCCATGAAAGTGATGATGAGGTCTGTGAGTTCCATGTGGGATTAGCCTATGCTTAAGAAGGAAAGGATCCAGAAGCATTTTGATTTTGCTGAGGCAATCGCCGAAGGAATGATGGAACAATTAATAGATTAGAACACCACTTTTGAGTTCAGGGATTCCTCATTTTTGGTACACGTAATTTTACATCAGAACCCTAAAATATTTAGTGGTTATTTTTTGCTTAGTAAGTTTGATGCAGCAGGGTTATACAAGCAAGTTTTGGCTTGGACCCATGTCCTTTTCTAGAACATGGTACTATTATTCATTTTTTTATTATTTTCTACAATCGGTACTCTTGGATTTATCTTTGCACCCTCCATGCAGGTTCTCGCCTGAAAGTTTGGAATGGATAAAAAACCAAAAAACCCTAGTGGGTTACTTTTTGGTATTTTTTTTATTTCATCAAATGTCATGGTTTAAATGAGGATCCTTTTAGGCTTCCTAAATTTTTAATAGACAAGACCCTTGCCTTAGAGGCATACCATTAGGAAAACATTACCAACAAAGGTTACAATGGTGGGAGACACAAGAAAGAACTCTACACACTTCCCCTTACCATCACCAAAAGTCAAATAACACTTGTAAAGCGGGAAGAATAGGATGTGTTGACTAGCAAGTTGGCTTGCCTAGGCCTAGTCCTTATTTGTGATATGTGGAAGTATAATCCAATTGGGTGTCTTCCAACTATCAAACATAAAGAGTGGGAGTATTTAGTCAAGGAATAACCCAACCGAGGAGAGGGAAGAGGTATACATTGACCTAGCCTTTATACCATTTGAATGACCCCCATGGCTCAACCTGTATCCTAGGGTGACAGAGTTTTGACAAAGTGTCCAAATGGGCTAGTCCCTCAAAACACACCTAAAGAACTTTGGATGGTCAAGAAAGAAGAAGGCCAATTTTTGGAGATATCGATAGGAAATCAAATGCCTAAACACTTTACAAGGAGAAGTTAAGTCGAACAATGAGAAGTTAGACGAGGTCTATGACATTAATGTCAGAATTGATGATAGTAATCCTGAATCAGATTGGGAGAATGAATAGGATCATTCACTAGTTTCCTCTCTCCCACTTTAGACATTCAATGCAGGAAAAAGGAAGGGAAAAGGGTCAAAATAGAAAGAATTATAGATCTCATCTTCCACCAAACCCTAACAAATGGTAAGGGGACCCAATAGTCTCCGAAGAGATCTTCCATAGCTCTAAAGACCTATGGTTTAACTAGATTAGTCACTAGAGAGTCTGAATCAACCTGTGCACCCCCTACAAAGAGGAGACGAGTCCAAGACTTAGGTAGACTGAGAATTTTAAACAAAGAAGAAGAATAGGTGGACCTCACTCCGTTAGGATTTTCAACTTTGACTATCCAAGTAAGTATTTTTCCCACCCTCCTCTCTACAACATCTTTGGTTGTTATTACCCCCCCATTTATAGAAAGAATTCCTCCATCCATGGGTTCTAATGTCCTCATCCTTAATACACCCCCAACCATATTTGAAAATGATCCCCACATAGAAAACCCATGCATCAAACGTGCATCTTCTACTTCGATAATAATTGACTCTTTGATATCCTTGTCAAGGGTACCCATTGTAAACATTGACACACCCATGCTGCAAGTTTCATCATCCCCATCTACTTCCTAGCGAATACCTCATCCCCATATGTTTCCTAGAAAATACCTCTTTTTCCACCTACTTCCCCTCTTTCTGTGATGGGTGTCCCTCCTTCTTATTCCATACAAGGCATTATACCCTTTTTAATGATAATGCTTCCTTTTTCCTCTCTATAACCTCAAATGACTGAGGCCTCTCCTTCTATCACCCTTTTTAGTATCCCCATTAGTTTTTTCTTGTCACACAGAGTATTGAGTCTCCACAAAGCCTCCAAACTCATATTGAAGTAACATGGTAGGCCCAACAAGCAAGAAAGCAAAAGTTGTAGAGAAAAGCCATGAAAAATCCACCTACCCAAAAGTTGGAAAATTGTTTTTATGAAGAGAAGAATGCTCTATTGGTCGTACCTATGAGGTCATGTAAATCCAAGCCAGAAGGAGAAATGAAATTCAAGGATTACAACATCCAAGCTACGCGTTTGAATTTAAGTAAAAGTCACTCATGCGACAAATTGGTCATGTCTAAACAACTCAAAAGGTGGTCTATATTGACTATGAGAAGCTGCACAAGAAATTGATGAAGTGTGAGGAATATTTGGTAAATGTAAAGGCCATAGTGGACTAAATGTAGGCATAAATCAAATGAAAATATTTTAGGATGGACCTCTTAAGGCAAGTATAGGGTCAGCGAAGTGAAGTAACTAAGTTTCTTGAAGGAGCCCAGAGTAAGAAGGATCGACTTCATGCCAAGGTAGAAGGATTGAAATGTGAGATCATGGTCAAGCGTGAAACAACTGTGGAGCATTGACTAAGGAAAAAGGAGCTTGAAGATGAATTAGCTAGAAGGAAAATTATATATAATGAGCTATAGAAGGAGCCACAAGAGATGGATGAGAAAAAGGTAGATATGCAAAAGGAATTGGCTAGCATCTGATCTCAAGCCTCCAACAATCTTCAAAAAGCCTAGGAAGAAATAGAAAAGGAGAAATACGAAAAGAAAGACATCGAATCTATTTTGAATACTTTCAACAAAGAGATTAGGAAGTTACACACTGAACTTACAAATGCTCTGCAAGAGAAAAATCAATTGGAGGAAGAAATGAGATCAAGGGAATCCCAATTCCAATAGAAATTGATCGCATCATAGGGATCCAGACTTGTCTCAATACTTAAAAAGTTAGTATCTACCCATTGGGAGAGGATCATAGTTGTGGTAGATGCCTTGAAGCTAGTTTTGTGGTTTCTAATGGATGCACACGAGTTAAACATAAAGGTCAGCCATATGATTGAATAAATTTTTCTTTCAATCACTCCCTGAGCTAAAGAACTAGGAGCATTGATCTCAAAATTATATAAGGTAACTCAGGAAGCTCTAAAAAGTGGTGAGATTCCTGACCAAAGAGTGGCTACAAGAAAGGAAGAAACATTTATCATTTGCAACTAGGTCACGCTAAAAATAAAAAATTGTCATATGGTGTTAAATAAGAATGCTCGTGAGATAAAAGAGAAGTTCAAAATTCTACTCCAATCTAGATTAGCTACCCTATTCTCATCAGGCCTACGAGACATTGCATGCCCTCATTTTACCCACTGATGGAGATTGGGAGACCCAACACATACTTTCCTCAAACTCTAAGGATTATTTGAGATCTAGGTTCATGCCTCTGCAAGCGAAGGCCCCCTATGAGTCGCCAAATACTATGGATAAAATTTTTCCTTCAATATTTTGGTTTTCACACCTTACTTCCTATGCACAATGGAAATGGATGCACCACTTCTTTGTTCAAGAAAAAAAGGATCTTATTTCATAATGTTCACACTCAAAAGTACCTCAAAGATCTCAACCCAATGATGTATGTAAGATATCTAACTATAAGATACCTTTAGTGAAGGCTGAAAAAATAAATAGGTTAACCACCAAGTGCAAACTTGGAAAATACAAAATGTTTGAAAACACAATGTGATATGAAAACATATGCTAAATGATCATGAAACAAAACAAAAATTTATTAAAATTAATGTGTGCACCTAGGAACTTTTTGGAGATGGAATGGAGAGTAGAAATTTTGCTAATCTTGAAATTTTGGCCTACTCAAACTCATTCGCAATTCTAGGCGAATTGGTCCCAAATCTGGAAAATTGTTTTGGAGATTGTTTTAGCCAAATGGGTATCCAAATCTATAGAAACCTTTGGAGAAAAAGTACACTGGGACTCATTTTCCACTAATAGAGAATGAGTCCACTTTGAATTTTCTGAAAACTCAAGAGTGGAATATGAAAGCTCTCAGTTTGCTCTTTCTATACCTCTAGGTGTCCGGATCCGAAACACTGATTTTCTACATTGTGACTTTTTTGTGGATACTTTGACCTTGCCAATAGGGAGATGACTTCAACAAATTACAAACCTATTCTCCAATCATGTCCAAGCCATCCAAGCACCTAAATCTGCAATCACACAAGGAAAGAGAGAGAAAATGTTGATAGCTAGGGTATGGGGGTTTGCCTTGGTCAAACCCCATTTAGGTAATTAAACCAAATGAAGAAATAAGATGAAGCATGAACATTAAATAATATAATTAGACTTTCCATGATGATAGATGTTTAATTGCTTCAATCATGGATGAAGAATCTGCCCTTGAATGCTTCAAAAGTGATCTTAATTGCTATTTTGATGCCCTGGTGAAGACTTAAAATGTTAAGCCCTAACTTTCTTGATTTGAGATGGATAATGAATGATGAATGAATAATGAATTAGGGTTAAAGGTCTCCTTTTCAGTGAGTGGCTAGAATAAGGATCACAATCAAGGTCCAAGATTAAATTACAAAATAATTTAATCAAGGGTGGAGGTTAATTGAGAGAAGAAATACATGGATAGATAAAGACTTGAAGTGGAAGATAAGATTGGCATAAAAAAAGAGGTTGTTGGAGAAAATTAAATAATAAAAATTATTTAATTTAGGTGGCCACTAGCCAACACAAGAGAAATAAATAAAGTATTGATTTTATTTATTTACAAAGAAAGGTGAGAAGAAATAATTAGATAATTAAAAAATAGTATTAAATTATATAGGAAAGGTGGAGTGTTAAACATTAAATAATTAAATTAAAATTAATTATTTAATGGAGAGGGTAAGGATAATTAAATAATTTAAATAATTATTTAATTATAGAAGAAGAGAGAAAAGCTAACTTTTGAATTAAAATAATACTTAATTCAAAAGGAGGGAAGAAATGACCATTAGACTTAAATGCTTAATAAAAGTCTAGAAAAATGTGAAAGTCATTTACAATTCTTTACAACACCATTACAAGACATGCATTTTATTCAATTTGCAAGGGCCTGAGACCTAATGTGAATGTGTTATCCACATTACAACATTAAATCAAAGGAAAATTAAGCCAAAATCACAAGGGTGGCTTAAACAATAAGAAAAAGTAAAAGGGTTACTTTTTCAGTGTCCTCATTTAGCCCCCACTTTAGTGAGAGGATGAACTTGCTTCATTTGACTCACACTAAAGTAGACATCCAAGAGGGTTCCAATCATACCAATGTGGATGAAAATGGATGATAATGATCAAAGTAGAATTCAAGCGCCTAGGATCCAAGATCCTAAGTCAAACCAACATGAGCACAAAATAACACGCACAAGTTGTATAATATGCAACAAAATAAGATACACGCACATACAATGGAAAGAACTAAAAGAAAGGAAAATGCGGAGAAATAGAAATAAGAATGAGGTGGATCAAGCTTTGATTGTTTGTCCAACATGATGTGGATCATATCTAGGATGTTTGGCCAAAAATGCATACTCACTATGAGGCAATGGAACTCTTGGCTGTCCACTGGGTGAGAAGTCCTAAAAGGTGAGAAACATACACTTATGGCTAGTATGAACTCACACACACACAAGTGCCTATGGGGAAATTCATGCCTCAGAATGGGCTTCCTCAAACCATACCAAAGTTATACTTCTTGATAACTTTGATAAGGTGCCACACAAAAATGAACTTCAAGCTCTATGAGGCAAGAAAAAATTTGTATGCTTGAAACTCATAGACATTGTAAATGCAAAATAGTGCAAGGAGTATTCAAAGGGATTTTTAGTAGTTCGTGCAAGGTCTCATCTTAGGGAACATTGTGCTTAATGTCTCCAAGAGAGGACAAATACAAGGTCTCCTCGTAGGGAACATTGTTCTTAATGTTTCCAAGAGAGGAAAAGCACAAAAGGTCTCATCTTGTTTCCAAGATAGGAGAAGTGCAAGGTCTCATCCTTGGGAACATTGTATCTAATGTTTCCAAGAGAGGATAAGTAAAAGAAATATCATGCTTTTGAAGGAAATCAAGCCCAATGACATCACTAAGAAAAGGACACATCACAAGAAGAAAGAAATCACACAATGAAATATGAGTGTCAATGTATGTCCCCACTTTAAAGCGGTTGCTAAAACCATGACTATGAGCAATTGCTTTAAAGTAGAAGAAGATATGTGAACTTGTTCGGAAAGCCCTATGCCAAGTCATATGTTTCTGATAAGCTACATCATGAAAAAGGTAGTATGTCACATGCAAGTTAAATTAATGTATGTCATCTACATCCCAAGATTGCTCTTATGCATTCATGAAAGGTAATCAACTAGCCAAAAAAAGCAACAAGAAGTGACATACGAGGACAAGGCTACCTAATCCATTGTCCCCACTTAGTGCAGGACAAGGAGGAGCCAAAATGATGGATGAGATGCATGGTAGAGTGAAAATCAGTATCGATTAGAGGAATGAAGTGCTTCCCACATAAGGAAGAGCACCAAACTACTTAAGATGTTGTATTTTACTACTCAAAGCCTTACATTCATTAGTAGAATGAAAATGAACTCTATGATATGCACAAAATGAATGTTTGTAATAAAATTTATTTTGAGTTCTTAGAGGGAGAGATATCAGATGATCATGGAGGAGTCTTGACAAAATACCCTCTTGTTCAATGGTAGAATATGTTCCTTTATTATGCGACAAATATATCTCTTGCATAGATGTACAAGATGTCATACCTATGCAAGACTCTTAACATTTCGAGATTTTGTTCTCTCCTATACATGAGGGTGTAAAATCTAACAAACTCAAATAATTAGTGTTTTACAAGATGACATTTATATTGAACAAACATTTCTTGGTTTGATTCATTTCAATAAAATGAGAACAACCAAGACTAGTAGTGTCTATTAGTTGAGGACAATCGAAATGGATGCACCACTTTTTTGTTCAAGAAAAGGGATTTGATTTCACAATGTTCACACTCAAAAGTACCTCAAAGATCTCAACCCAATGATGGATGTGAGATATTTGACTATAAGATACCTTTGGAGAAGGCTAAGAAAATAAATGGGTTCACCACCAAGTGAAAACTTGGAAAGTACAAAATGTTTGAAAACATAATGTGATTTGCAAACATATGCTAAATAATCATCAAACAAAACAAAAAGTTGTAAAAATCAATGTGTGCACCTAGGAACTTGCTGGAGATGGAATGGAGACTAGAAATGTTGCTAATCCTAAAATTTTGGCCTACTAGGACTTATTCACCATTTTGGGTGAATTAGTCCAAGATCTAGAAAACTATGACCCTGAGTCTGTTTTAGCCAAATGGGTATCCAAATTTGTAGAAACCTTTGGAGAACAAGTATAGTGGAAATAATTTTCCACTAATGGTGAATGAGTCCACTTTGACTTTTTGAAAACTCAAGAGTGGAATATGAAGCGCTCAGTCTGCTCTTTCTATACATCCAAGTGTTCGGATCTGAAACCCTGATTTTCTACACTGTAAGTGACTTTTTGTGGATATTTTGACCTTGCCAATGGGGAGATCACTTCAATAAGTTATAAACCTATTCTTCAATCATTTCCAAGCCATCTAAGCACCTAAATCTACAATCACACAAGGATAGAGAGAGAAAATTTTGATTGTTAGGGTATGGGAGTTTTCCTTGGTCAAACCCTATTTAGTTAATTAAACCAAATGGAGAAATAAGATGAAGCATGAACATGAAATAATGGAATTAGAGAATTTCCATGATGATATATCTTGAAGTGATGCAACAATTAATGAATAATCTTCCCTTGAATGCTTTAGAATTGATCTTAATTGCTATTTTGATGCCCTTGTGAAGACTTAAAATGCTAAGCCCTAACATGATTGATCTAAGATGGATAATGAATGATGAATGGATAATGAATTAGGCTTAAACGTATCCTTTTAAGTGAGTGGATAGAATAAGAATCATGATCAAGGGCCAATATTAATTTAGAAAATAATTTAATCAAAGGTGGAGCTTAATTGAGAGAAGAAAGACATAGATAGATAAAGATTTGAGGTGGAAGATATGATTGACACATAAAAAGAGGTTGTTAGAGAAAATTAAATAATAAAATTATTTAATTTATGTGGCCACTGGCCAACATAGGAGAAATAAATAAAATATTGATTTTGTTTATTTAAAAAGAAAGGCGAGAACAAATAATTAGATAATTAAATAATTAAAAATATCAATTTAATTATAGAGGAAAGGTGGTGTTAAACATTAAATAATTGAAATTAAAAATAATTATTTAATGGAGAGGGGAGGGATAATTATATAATTAAAATAATTGGGGAGATAAATAAAGGATAAATAATTAAATAAAGATGACATTCATTTAATTATAGAGAGAGAAAATGC
The DNA here is from genome assembly GCA_007258455.2 of Sequoia sempervirens. Classification (NCBI taxonomy): domain Eukaryota; kingdom Viridiplantae; phylum Streptophyta; class Pinopsida; order Cupressales; family Cupressaceae; genus Sequoia; species Sequoia sempervirens. The sequence continues at coordinate 5,708,568 of VDFB02047397.1, forward strand.
TAATGAATAATTAAATAATTGAAATAATCATTCAATTATAGAAGAAGAGGGAAAAGCTAACTTTTGAATTAAAATAATATTTAATTCAAAAGTAGGGAAGAAAGGACCATTAGACTTAAATGCTTAATAAAAGTCTAGAAAAGTGTGAAATTCATTTACAATTCTTTACAACACCTTTACAAGACATGCATTTTATTCAATTTGCATGGGCCCAAGACCTAATGTGAATGTGTTATCCACATTACAACATTAAATCAAGGAAAAATTAAGCCAAAAACACAAGGAGGGCCTAAACAAGAAGAAAAAGTAGAAGGGTTACTTTTTCGGTGTCTGCACTTCCTTTTCTATTTATGATGGCACTGCACCTAAAGGACAAAGGTTACTCTTGCATAACAGTGTGAGATACACCGCATGATGGTTGCCTTAATTTTCTATATTATTTTCCTTTCAAGACTGAACTAGGACATGTGTCTACATGGTGGGGATATTCCCAAAATTATTCTCACAAATTTTGAAATCACCCGCTAGCTTGTCATGTTAGCAATTTCGTTGGGTGGGTTGTTTTTTCTGTGGATGTATCTCTTTTGGATAGATTTTTTTGAACAACGTGGTGGATTCTTTAATTTCAGGGGTGGAATTCTAGGATAGCATCATCATTCATCGTGGTTGATTAGAATTTTCTTAAACGACTAATCTAGGATATGATATTCTTTTAAAAGCATATCTTCGTAGAGCTTCTATAGTATCTAGAGCCATAAATGAGGTAGTTGAGACTTTATGAGTGAATATTGTTGTGATATAATCAAGATCTAAGATCAAATTGTGGTCTATCAGATACATACATCTAGCAGTTTTTCTTCTCAATTGAGTCTGGGAATGGCTCCTTCTTCTTCTAGCTATAAAATGTGGGTTTGCAATAGTGGGCAAGGAGATTCTTCAGAAAAGTCTTTTCGAGAAGGATAGATATTGTTTCACGGAGATGCATTTTTCTTAGGGATAGGAAGATTTCATAGAGCTCTATTTATGCTCTTTGGCATATTGTATTTGTTAAGACTATCAATCATATTGGCATTCGACCTTTGTTTCTAGTTAAAATATAATAATAATTAGATCTATTAAGAATTAATCTTTGGAATTGTGCATTTTATGGCCCTTATCAAGTTTCTTTTTTTGTATATCATTTATGCTGAGAGCACTGTGTTAAAGCCTTATGTAGATATTCTAGATGATTATTTTACATGATATTAGCTTTTATGTTTGATGATATCTTTCAAAAATTGGATCATGTCCATCATACTCTTTCATTTTTTGTAAAGGATATGCCATTTTTCATTTTACATTGTAAAAGAGGAAGGATTATGTGAACATCTAAATATTCCTATTAATCTCTATGATTTCTTATTCCTATTGGAACTTAATGGATAATTCCCATAGGGAGATTTGAAAACTGCATTGTACTTTCTCTAGCCTTTGTCAATTGTTCTCTTCTCAACAATGAAGGGTCTGTGGCATTTTGTGTCCATCTCATCAGGAGTAAGAAATAGTTAAAGTTTGAAATGTTGTAAACTATTTTGCACATCACCATATTTATGTTTTTTTCTTTCATTTATCTCTACCCATTTCCCCAAACACAAAGAAGAGTCAACTTTCTTTAAAAATGTTGGAGGTCATTTAGTGAGGCACATTTTCGTCCCCCATTTGTTGAATTTCCCATAAGGCTATTCAGAGAGGCATAATCTTTTATGATAAAAAAAACAATGGAAGAAGTTGTTGAAGATAAGGATGTTGCTAAGACCGGAAAGGAAATTGCAAAAGCTGATACTTTTATTCCTCCTATAACTTGGGATACTAGAGATCAAGGCCACTTGGAGATACTTGGTCCTCCAACTGATAAAGAGTAGAACACCGATGAATGTGAGAAGCATGATGAGCAAAGGAATGAGGGTGAAGAAAATATGGAAGAATTGAATGATGGTGAAAAGGAAGGAGAAGAGGATACAATTGAAGATAAAGAGCAAGGAGAGAAGGACAAGGATGGAGGAGATAAAGAAAAAGACAAAGACAAGATTTTTGGTGAGGAAGAAGAAAACATAGAGGGAGGAGAAAAGTATAATACCAAAAAGAATGAAGAAGCTGAAAATTTTAAGGATTTACCCAAGCCATCTGATGAATCCTCCTTTGAAAACCCTTTTGGCTTGCTATATAAACAACTAAAGGTTCAACTAGTTGATTATTCTTAGTTGTTGTAGTTGTCCATGAAGCAAGGTAATGTTGATCTCGATAAGATATATCTTATACAAAAGTTGCAATTGACTAATGTGTTTAGTGAATTGGTGTAAAAAGAAATGATTGAAACACATTATAAGAGTAGTGAATTGATAGATGAGGTAGTGAAAGCATTGCAAGAGTTCACTCTAGGTACTAATGTTGACACGTCTCTGCCTATGGTGGAGAATTTCAAATTGTTATTTCATTCCTTTAAGGAATATGCCTCCAAGATGAAAGAAATGCTAATAAGGAGGTCGAGACAAGAATTATAGGAAAGAAGTTGATGGATAATATAGAAAAATGTGCATCTATACATACAAAATTGAATAATTCTTGAAAGAAGTGTTATCTTGTGAGGAAGGTGAAAAGGAAAAGTTTTAAATTGCATGATACTACACAAGGAATAAAAGTTGAAATGGACTCGATTGAGTCACAAATAGCTAGTCCATGAAAATCCTATGATCCGACATTAGACAAAGACAATAAAATATGGACTACTATAATTGACTTGCATGACAGATTCTTTGCTTTGTAGAGTCAAAACAAAGAAGTGATAAATGAGTAGGTGAAGCTAAGGGACTTGGTAAAAATAGAGTACAAACCAATCTTAAGTTCCCTTTCTAGTTCTGACAAAGTTTCAAAGGTCAATCTTACACCCAGTACAACAGGAGGAGAGTCATTCAAGGAGCTTGAGTCACTACACAAAATTCTCATAGTAGCGAAGAAGAGATGGGAGGAAGGAAATTTTGCTTGACAAGCCATTCTTCAAAAGCTTAAGGAGTCAACATTTTTGGGTTGACAATTTCTATCTTTATGCACATTTTCAGATTTTTATGTTTCTAGATTTTATTGCATATGTCTGAACACTTTTAGGAGTTTTTGGTTAGCTTCCTAAGGTGGGGCCAATTCAATTTGTACATATACATGTGGGCCAGCACCCTTTTCCCTTGACATCAAAGGGGAGAGATGTTTGGAGAGATATTTTTGTTTTGGCACATGTTTCCATCAATGACAAAGTGAGAGATTGTTAAAACAATGAAGAAAGTTGTTATTAATTAGTTTTCATTGATGTCAAAATGATGTTGAAGAAAAAAATATTCCAAATTTCACCTAAATTCAGATTACAAAGACTCAATGAATGCTTAATTCCTAATTCAACAATTATTTGTGTCGAATTGAATCGACTTACAATTGCACATCAACATAACTCAAATTTGTAAACAGAGTGAACATTATTATTTATTCAAATTCATGAAAGTTACCTACATGAAACTTTCTTTCCTTACAATAATCTCTCTTCTCTGCTCAACCCAATTCCTCTTCATCTTGCATCCTCTAAAACCTATTTGATCAGTCCACTCTTCTCTGTAATATAAAGCTTCTACAAAGAAGCTCTCTACACTCCCTATGCCACTCCTCTCTCTATCAATTTACATCAACTTTCAATTAGTGTTTCAATCCTTTGCTTTAAGACTCCAACTACAAGATGATTTTCTCCACCAACCTACTAAGAATCACATCCTCATCATAGTTCTATTATGCACTCTTCTCTCTTGTCATTGCTACTCCAACTTTCATTCATCATCACCTTCACATCAATCTTTGTCTTATTTTGATGCAAACTTCATTTCTACATGAATCATAATTGTTTCCCTCTTCTCCCTTCTATGCTTCAATTTATTGGCTGATTTAAAGCACAACCAAAATGGGAACTATCGCATAGCCCATGCACTAGTCTGATTCATACTAAGCATTTAAAAATGTCTTCATTCTACATAAACCTTCCCATTCCATTGATTTCCATGTGATTTATTCTAGTGTTATCTCCAATTACTTTCCATGCTTTCCTTTTCAACTCTACACCTTGGAGTAAGTGGCATCCTGCATTCAACAACCTTCACTTGACATATATTCAATGGTAATTTTCTTGGTATGCATAGCTCCTTTCTACTGTGTGAATATTTCCATTACTTTTTCCCACCCAAGCTCTCCAAGTTTCATGTTGATAATTATCTTTTAAAATTTCTATTGTTTGGTCTATGGCATGGGTAAGGAGAGGCTTCTTTGTATTTTCTCCACTCTTACACTTCCCTTATCTCCTTCAACTATTGCCTCCCTACTGCCTTCTACCACTACCCCCTCTTTTTGGCAAGTAATTTTTCCTTTTATATTCCATTTCCATTTGATGGAATTGGTAAATTCTTGCAATTGAATCGACACTCTTAGTAGATTCATTTCTATAGTGTCACACAAATCAGACCATTTTAGTTTCCTTCAATTTTGAACTTTTAATTTCAATTTTTATTCCATTTATTTTTCGAACATTCAATTTCTTGTTTGTCTTGATCATGACATAATACTACCATTATAAATGAGCTCGATTCATTAAAAAATGTCAAGAACAAGATTTATAAAATGAAACTAAATCCATGAAATATCCAAAAATGTCAGCCAATTTTTCTTCACACGACCACCATGAGCTGGAATGAACTACTTACAAAGGAAAGAAAATGAAAGAAAAACAACAAAGCCAAATTGAATTTTTTTTTACTAGTGATGCCGATCACATGTGATCCGGGATGCTCTTGCATCAAACACATTGGGTAAGGATTTTGTGAGCTGGGTTCAGAAAAATGTAATGAGGTGATATTATCACCCTTTAAGACTACGAATAGTCTTCAAGAAAATCCATTATTGAAAGTCCAACGTCCTCCACCAAATTTCCTGACCTCCTCTACCAAATTCTTCATCCTCTTCTCTTCATGCCCTCCTCTAATATGTCTTCATTGTAACTTCACCCTTGCAACCTACATGCTACAATTGTACCTTGATCTCATTAAGATTCCACTTCATCTATTACAATTTGCTAGCACACCACTTTTATTTGTTGTCACCTACAATGATGCTTTTGAGATTCTCACTCACACTTCCACTAACCATAGGTTTTGTCACAAGTTGCCTCATGTTCGATGATCTACTTGTGCCCCTAAAACCTCTGCTCACTTCCCTCTCCACTCACAGGTCATGATGTGAATTGCCTCTCTCTTGACACTTTATTTGCCTCTCTCTCGATGCTCTATCTATACACTCAAAAACTTTGGCTCTGATACCATTTGATGAAGAATCAAAATCCACTCTTCCAAATTTCACCTAAATTCATATTACAAAGACTCAATGAATGCTTAATTCCCAATTCAACAATTACTTATGTCAAATTGAATCGACTTACAAGTACACAACAACATTACTCAAATTTGTAAATATCTAGAGAAAACTTTATTATTTATTCCAAATTCATGAATGTTACATATAGGAAACTTTCTTTCCTTACAAAAATTTATCTTTCTTTCTTTACCCAATTCCTCTTTGTCTTGCACCCTCTAACACCTCTTTGGTTCGATCCACTCTTCTCTATAATATAACGCTTCTGCAGAGCACCTCTCTACACTCCCTATGTAGCTCCTCTCTCTATAAATTTTCACCAAATTTCAATTAATGTTTCAATCCTTCACTTTAACACTCCAACTACGATCTCTAACTTTTTCCACTAGCCTACTAAGAATCATTTCCTCATCAGAGTTCTGTTATGTACTCTTCTCTCTTGTCATTGCTGCTCCCACATTCATTCTTCATCACCTTCTCATCAATCTCTATCTTATTTTTGCACCAACTTCATTTCTACATGGATGATAATCAATGCCCTCTTCTCCCTTCTATGCTTCAATTTATTCGTTGATTTGAAAGCATAACCAAAATGGGAACTATCGTGTTGCCCATGCACTAGTACCATTCATACTAAGCATTCAAACTTGTCTTCATTCTACATAAACCTTCATGTTATATCCATTTCCATGCAATGTATTCTATTGATATATCCAATTACTTTGCATGCTTTCCTTGTCAAATCTGCATCTTGGAATAAGTGGTGTCCTACATTCAATAGCCTTTACTTGACATAGAGTCAATGGTAATTTTCTTGGCATGCATAGCTCCATCTTACTACATGAATACTTCCACTACTTTTTCCCATGCAAACTCTCCAAGTTTCATGTTGATAATTATCTTGTAAATTGTCTATTGTTTGGTCTATAGCACAAGTAAGGAGAGGCTTCTCTGAATTTTCTCCACTCTTATGCCTCTCCTACCTCCTTCAACTGATTCCTCCCTACTACCTTCTAAAATTTGTCCCTCATTCTGGAAAGTAATTTTTCCTTCTATATTTCATTTCCATTTTATAAAATTGGAAAAAATTTCCAATTGAATTGACACCCTTAGTAGATTCATTACTATAGTGTCACATGAATTAGCCCTTTTTAGTTTCCTTCAATTTTAAACTTTCAATTTTAATTTTTATTATGTTTATTTGCTAATCTTTCAATTTCTTATTTGTCTTGATAATGACATAGTACCACCATTTTAAATCAGCTTGATTCATTAAATGGTGTCAACAACAATATTTAGTAAATGAAATTAAATCCATCAAATATCCAAAAATTTCAACCAGTTTTACTTCACACAACCACTGAACTGGAATGAATTGCTCACAAAGGAAATAAAATGAAAGAAAAATAATAGAACCAAATCAGAAATTTTTTCTGGTGATGTCGATCACACGTGAACTCAGATGTTGGACAACATCACAACACCACATCACACCACATCATGAATAATGTATTTATACAAAAATATCAATTCTACAAAAGGTTATTTTGGTTGTGTTTAAATTGGAAGTTTCAACACATTGTGCACTCTGGTATTTTGGTTTGCATTTGTTCACATATTTAGATATACCTATATGGTTCTAGTATGTTGTTTATTATTATTTTTTAATTTCAGTTGTTTTTGTGAATGGTGCAAAGCACCTTGTTGCTCCATTTTGTGAATTTGGTCTAGATAGGTGGTTTTGGTCATAATATTGTCAAATAAGGCCATGATAGGCCATTTTGAAATGTTGGTTTTAGTTTTGAAGTCATTGTGGGGTTATTAGGTAAATATTGCTATTTTGCAAATAAGTGTGAATTTGAAAATGTTGTAAAGTGAAAAAATTGCAAGTTGCTATAATGCCAATGGTTATTGGCTTCAAAAGGTTTTTGGAGGGAGTTGAAACAATTATTTTAGGTGGGAAAATGTTTAAATATATAATATCCATTTATGTGAAGGGTTGTTGAAGAGGTTTGAAGGAGAACATCAATCAAATACCACTATTCTTTGTTAATTTCTATGTAATTTCTTCATTCCCAGCCTATGTACGGGTCCATACATGAATAAATTGCTCAAATAATGGTTGGATCAGATGTAGGATTGTATTAATTTTTTTTTGAATCTATTCTTGAAGAGTTCTATTAAGTTTCAAGCATCTTAGAGGTAGATTTCTGAAAATTGGTCTAAACTTGCTCATTTAAGGGTTTGAGTGTGTAACATATTGAAATAGGACATTCCACCTATTGTTCAGGATGTGTCTTAGTGGAATGGGATTGATGTAATTAAGATGGGGTGTAGGGATAAGAAAATAGTATTGGTGAAGGAATTTGAAGGGATTCTCAACACTTCCCTGGTGAAAATACAAAATTTGGGCTTTAAGAACCAGGCTAGAGTTGGTGGATTGAGGAATTTTCTTGAGAAACAATTAGAGCTTGTTGGAATTAGGGATCATATGTTCAGTTTGATGATTTTTGATGGTTGTAAAGGATAGGAGGGGTCAAATGTATGATATGGCATGAAGTCGTAGTTGAACAAAGAGGGAAAAAGGGTGAATTTGAGAGGTTTTATGAAGTGTGAGGGATTCTTGGGGGCAGCATAATTTGAGGGTGAATTAATTTTGTACAGGAAAAATAAAGAAGGTTGGAAGTGGTTTCATGTTCGTATGAGTTTGGGAGATGGGGTTTTCAATAAACCCTTGTTTGTTTGGTGAAAATTGAGGGTTTCCTGAAAGAGGGTCATAGTGAGTGAGTTTTGAACAATAGGTTGGAAAATCTGAAGTTTTACAAGCAATTTGAAGTTTCACAAGTGGAATTTTCAGTTTTTAATAGATTTGGTGATGTGTTCCTTTGGAAAATTGGGCTAATTGGTTCCATTTTCAATGCTAAAGGCTAGTTTAAGTGAAGATGGTCCAAAGAGACCTAATAATATTTTGAGATATGTTTTGTGTGGGCTTAATTGGTCCCTAAAAATATGAGTGGATAGTGGATTTGTTAGAGTGTTTGAGAGATAAGACCTAAAAAGAAGGTTTGGATACCTACAAGGCAAGTAGGCTCTGCTAGGCATAAATTCTAGAGAGGCCTTTTGGAATAGACAGCAAGGAGAAGACTTAATTATGTTGATAAGTTGATAAGTTGCATTTAACAAATATTCCTCATGAGACACCTTAATATGTTTCTTGGTTGTGTTAGGTCTCAAAAATGCTAGTTGGGAAACCACAAGAGGTTGCCAAGCTCTTGGTATGTTTTTGGCTAACATACAAGGCCAAATGAATTTGAACCTTCTTCTCTTCAGGGTCTACCAGACCTAGGTGGGCATAAGTAATGCAAGTGAAGCAGACTTAACTATGTGTTTCTTACTTGAGCAATCTATCCACAATGGAAATTGCAAGTGGAGAGACGCAAACCTGTTTGGCATAAATTGTATAAGCAATATCAAGGTAAATATTATGAATATGTTGAGTTAACAGATGTAAAGTTTTGAAAATAAATTGGATTAAACTAAATGATGAGATAGATAAGACTAGTGCCTTGTTGGGTAGATGGAGTCAAATGAAGATCTAGAATATATGACTTGTATTGGAAATAACTCAAATTGTTTCACACACTAATGTTGGTTTATGACTTGTATAAACATGCAAGTAAATGATTGACAAACTCTACTTATGGATCCAACTGACACAACTAGGTTACTTATAATTTATCAAAAGGATTTAATCTTTACTTGAAAGAACCAATTGAGTAAATTATGCAAGAACACATATAACACCAGATTGAAGAGATATTTACAACCCTAACTATGTGGCTCTTCTTATTGATCCAATTAATAGTTCCAGATTACTATGATTGATTAGAAGGATGTTTAATTCCTCTAGGGAAACCAATTAATCATATCACACAAGTACAACAAATGTGCACTGATAAATTGAACATATACTTGATATATCAATTTATATAACAAAGAAGCATTAAAAGGGAGACAACCAAATAATTGAATAATTCCAACAAATAGTGGATACCAAAATTAGGCCACAAAATTAGATATTTTTCATTGACTTCTTCAAAATTTGTACATGCATCATGGTCTTTTGAAATGTAAGCATTATGCCTATCCCTATTCGCATGTTACTTTCTCCTATATCTAATCTAATGATCTCTTTTGGTCCTAGTATCTCTTATTTATACGAGAGGCAACAAGCTTCAGACGAAAGGATGTGTATTTTTATAACAAAACATAATTATGAAATTAAACATAATTGAAAGAACTTAACAATAAACATGTGTGTTAATCTGTTAATCTTCGAGTAAAAGCCCATGGTCATCTAAGGCCTGATCAAATATTTTACTATATGATAATTTCTCTTTGTGATGCACATGATCAATCTTCATCAGAGCGCAAATATTTTTCCTACCATTTACTAATTGTTAGATAACTCAACCATTTGAATTCTTGTGCAGCTGTGATATTTGTAAGGTGGATTTTCTGTCTATTATCAAGCAGGTTCCTTACATCCACCATGAATTTTTTGTATCCATTGTCCAGTATGACAATCCCATCAAGTAAAGTATGAAATTTTCTAAGGTTGGTCTCCCCATCATTCTGTATATGTGTCAAGCACTGAGGAATCATCTGATCAAATTCATTTTTCCATTCATCCATACCTTTTAATTGATTAACATCTTTGAAGATTGTAGGCCTGAAGATGTATTTAATAGATTCAAATGCAATCCTCCTATTCTCCACTTTCTTCCTCATAACTACAAAATAATTATACTCCTCAATTACACCCTTTACCATTTCCTGCATATGTTTGAGTCTCAGAGGGGCATCTGGATCCCTTTGTGTGGCTTTGCATAGAGTAGTTAGTATGTGATAGGTAGGTTGCCATCTCTTCTAGAGATCTTCGAGGATAGGGGAGTTAGCATCTATCTGCTCCAAGCCTTTAATCAAATTTCTAAAGCTTTCATGTAATCCACCTATATTTTCCTTCAATATCCCAATTCTATGCTCTAATATCTTTCACAGAGTCTCCAAGATGTGATGATTGACATCTTCCATATTATGTTTCTTTATCTTATCAATTTCATCTTTCATTTGTTGTATTTGTGGATCTTCAACCTGGACAGGTGGGTGATAAACAAGTACTTCATCCCCTCTCACTATGGTAGCCTATTGCAACTATTGTTTTAGCTTCACATTCTCAATAAACAATTTGTTCACTTCATCATTTGACAATTTTAATCTTTTCTCATATTCATTTATCTTCTTTTCCATATTTTCTACCACATCTTTAGTGAACATTTCAGAATGCATGGTTATAGTTGAAGCTTATGTAGGAGTTGTTTCTTTCATTGTTCTCATCATAGCCGACTGCCTCATTTCCTACACTACATCCAAGAGTCAAGGCTTCTTGGTGTTATTTTGTTTTGTCCACAAAGTAAGAGTTTGGGTAGTAGGGTTGTACCCTGTTCCTGAAACACCTTACTCTAAATCAAACTCTGCTACTAACATTGGATCATCTTGTGCTATAATCTAATCTAAAAGAAACAATTTGGATAGCTCCATCCCTGGTTCAATTAGCATATCATTTTTCAATACTAGTTCTCTTGCTTCCTAGGGGGTGACATTAATGCTATCAACATTTAATTCTACAAATGTCTGAGCCTGGATTTTAGCCTGCTTTGATTCATCAGCTCCTATAAGATTGATCTTCAATCTCTCATCAAATTTTTTCATCTTCATCTTAATCCAAAAATCCTTAAATTCACTTGTATGGATAAAGTCATCATCTTCCATAAACCTCAGAGAAGCCACTACCCTCTCATCATCCTAAATCTCATCAGCTCCCTCTTTTGATTGCTTGATTTTAGGATCATGAGGCTCTTGATTTTTTGTTGCTCTGCTACCTCTCCTTCATTTCAGTCAAAGCTAAAACAGCCTCTTCTTCTTTGTCATCACTTGAACCATAATCAACCAATGACTCAGTCTTCTATTTCTTGGTCTGGAGTTCATGTTTAGCAAATAGAGGGGATGGTTGTGGAGGTGATGGGGGTGGTGTATGTGATGTAGATGCTTCATGTGATGGCTGGTGAGGTGTGGGAAGTGGAATTAACCCCTCATCTTGGGCCATTTTGTATATTTCATCAAATTTGTCGAGGATCATTTGCATCATTTTAAGAATATTGGGTTCATCAACAAAAAACCCTTTAAAACTTATATTCTTCTCCTAATTTTCCCACCTTATCATCATTATCCATCTCTTTCTAGTATGCAATACATCAACAAAATATACCAAATTCCTTATGACGTCCTCCTCAGGGTCAAACACATGAGATATGGCCCTCTTTGTTGGCAAGGTCCTTCTGATCATATTAATATGACCCTCTGGGTGACACACTCTCTCCTTTCCAGACTTGAGGGGATAATTGACCCTCTTGAACCTCTATAATTCCTCCAACATGTTAGATCCAATAGCCAATTCCTCAAACAATGTCAAATTAGGTGAAAATATTCCTTTTCTTTGATTCCTCATCAAAGCATGCTCCATCCAGAGCATTTTTTACATGAATTCTAGAAAGGGTAAATGCACAAAGTTGTGTCACACTTTTAACCAACTTATCCGCACAACTTAATTTAAGTATTTCTAAATAAAAATAATTTTTCTAGTCAAACATATGATCTAGTAATATTCATTCTATCTAAGAAAAATACTTCCACAACTTTCTCAATTAAAATTGTTGGCTAAAATATATGGAGCACCACTTTGAGTCCAATTTACCAAAAAAGAAAAAATTATTTGAATAACTTGAAGTTTCAATAACTCCTACTAATGTAAATAATATTTTTTAAAAAATATAAAAATACCCTTTGGTAGATCCATAAGTGTAGTTTTCAAAAATATATTTATTATAATAGTTTAATTATTATTTATTATTTATTATTTATTTTTACTAAAATTAGGTTATGAACACAAAATTTTAGGTTGATTACCATGCCAAGGAAAAATACTAAAACTTATTAAAAAAAATTGAAAAAAATATGATGCTCTAGATAAAAGAATCTATTTCAAGAGGGTATAAGTTTTTTTCCATTTTAGATAAATATTTAATATGAAAGTTTACGTCTGATGGAAACAATTGTTTTTTTATTCACACACATTTTAATATTTATTTAAAAATATATATCTATCAAAATTGGAAAAAAATATATCCATGCACTAAAGTTTCAAGTTATAAATACACACAAAAAATTTGAAAGAAAAAATATAAAATTTACTATAAAAATTTTGACGTCTCATGCAACTTCATTTTTCATCATTTAATCAACAACTAAATTATAGTGTTAATTTATTAAAAATTAGTTTATAATAATTTTTATTTAAAAAAAAAATTACAAACATGAAATATACTAAAACATACATATTTTATTAGTTTACATCATTTCAAAATTCAAAACATTTATGCCACTTTTTAGTGATTCAATTTTAAAATTTAGATCAGTGTTGGTTGTTTCCCTTATAAAGTGTGACAGTTTTTTTCTTTTACCCGAAAGCATACCCTTGTAGGTATTAATTTGGGCAAGATGTGTGGTGCTTGGTTGCAACCATATACCCTGATAACAATTTGTTGTGGCATAAAGAACTAATCAGTATAATTATGAGTATAGCACTGGTCTGGCTTAAACTGTGCAAGCCTCATGACATTCATCAATGGTTCAAGTAACCTTGGTGTTGAGTAACCAATAGAAGCTATCAATCTAACAACAAAGTCATCTTGAAACACAACAAAATCACATTCTATACACCTGCTATCCCAGATATTACACCAATTTTGTACAGGGAGTCTTACTCCATTCTCTTGGTGCATAGCTTCATTCTTTTAGTCCATTTCGTTTTATTCTTGTATAAGATTAAATGACACAACAAAGAATATTTTCTAAAGGAAATGGGAGCCTTATCTTCTCTAACCTGCAACAAATCCTCATGAATTTTCTCCTTAATTATAGATGAAAAATAAAATTCTACATTTGACTCGGGGCATTGAATAATCATGGCCATCCTCATTAATACCACTAACATTCTATCTTTTGCACCTATCCCTAATACCTGACATAATGCATGATAAGTGTTTTTGAAATAAACCTGAAAATTTGAAACTAGGAAAGGCTCCATTTTTGAGGTAGGGATGGGGAGTATTTTGTTATTATCACCCCTCTTCATATGTAGGGGGAGCTCATCACTTCTATATTTTATTCTCATTCTCTTGTATTCCTGCTCTAGTTTCACTAAATTTACCTTTGTTACGACTTGTTTATTTAGGTTAAAACATTTGATAATAGCCTCCCTTGAGACATCAACTAGGCACCCACCATTTGGAAGCCTGGCAATTTTGGTTGGGGCATGGTAGATATGGGCCAATGCTTTAATCAACTCAATATCAATGAAAATATTTGGAACAATCAGTTTAGCTAAATCAAGGGTCCATAGGTTTGATGTCATAACCTTATCATTTCTATTTTGATAGAAATACTAGTAGGGGTTCCAACTCGACTGAGGAATAGTGGGGTATCTACACCTTTGAGCTAAATCTCTAAAACCTTTCTTGGGTCCTTTGTCAACTGAACCAGGTAATAAAGAAATCAATGGGGAGTGTAAAGAGGGTTTACTAGCTTTGACTTCATCTTTTTAACTCCTATTTCAGCTTTCTTTGGTGCCATTGTTATAAAATTCAAAGAGTGATGAGCAAAGCTTACCCAGTGAGATAATTCGCCTTGGAAAATTCCTTTTGCTCCCACAACTTGAGCTCATCTACACTTGGTCTCTATTGTTATGAATGCAAAATCTCAATCTACCTCATGTATCTTCACACCAAGACACATTAACTCTCGACTCATAAATTCACACAATTCAAATCTTTGTATCAAGCTCAATTTCATATTTCAATGTTGACTGATGTGATTGGTATGCTTTAAATGACCCAATGGTTGCTTTACTGCGCTACCTCATGTTACTTTTCACTCCCTTGCAGTACCATGTAATGTTATTGTTATCCCTCTTCATTGTGACACTCTACTGCACATCACCTTTGGCTCTCTTGCAAGATTGTGATGTATCTTTAATACACATATTAATATACCGCTCTACCATGGGCTACTTTGTAATGAGTTGTGGTAGAGAGGTATGAGGTGAGGGCTATATGGGGTAGCCAATGTGATAGTAGTATAGTGGTAAAAGGAAATTTTGACCATATGGATGGGAATAATGTGATTTTTTTATGAAAATGATAATGTGAATTTCAGATTTTAATTGATAAAATCCTTAGAATTTTTATGAAAATTCTAGTTCCAACAAGTTGAATGGTGAACATACGCTTTTTTTCAAGCATCAATCTTGGGTTGAGTTCAGTATAGGTGGTTCTAAAGATAGAATCTTTTGTGATGTGGTATCTATGAGAAAATGTCATTTGTTATTGGGAATACCATGGCTGCATGAGATATTTGCTTTGTGCAATGGAAGGCATAATAACTATAAGATTATGAAGGATGGAGTTTCTTTCACATTGATTCCATTGGTGGAAAAGGATCAGATACAAGGCAAGAAAGCAAGGGTACTAATGTAGGAAAGAAAAGAGTTTATAAGGCATGAGGTAGACAAGTACAGTGAGAGTGCAGCCGCTAACAAGAAAGAAAGTGTTGAGACAACAATTATAGATAGGGATGCAATGATGAAGAGAAAAAAAGATGATGAATTGGTGAAGAATACTCAGATAGTGAAGATAAAAAGTTAAATGGCCTTGAAATTTCAAGAAAAGTTTGGAAAGTGTGATGAAGATAAGAGAGGGACTAGATTTAGTCAAGTGAAGGCAAAAGAAGGTGCATGACAGTCAAATATTGTCAAATCAGAGCTATGTAGATTTGATACAAAATTTTGTGAGAAAGAAATTCATGGTGTAGAGACCCTGATAAGAGGAAAAAAAAAAAGTTGAGTGCAAATGAGTTTCCTAAGGAAAGGAAAGAATAGCCTAGTAAGGTCACCGTGGAGGGAGTGTATTGTCCATTGACTGGACAAGAGCATAAAGTGCAATAGATATTTGATGGCAAAGAAGATGGAAGACTTGATAGCAAAGAATTTTCAAAGGCCAAGAGAGAATGAAGGCATAAGTAAAATCTGAAAGAAAAGAGAGTAAATGGACTAAGGTAAGCCAAGATGGGCTTAAGAAGAGTGAAAAGATCATGGTGGGGGTAGTGTTGTGTCCCTTGTAGGTAAATGAGGACAAGGAGCAGTCAATCACTACTAGGACAAAGGTACATATGTCTAAACATACAATGATCATGGAGGCAGGAAGTCTGATTCAAGATATGAGAGTGAAAGTTGCAAAGATTCAATGTAGAGGGAAAGTGAAAGAGGTTGAAGATGTTGGTGTAATTAATTATTTAATTACACTTTAGCATAAGTTTACTTAGGCATATTTTATTTCCCAGGTTAATTCTTATCCTTATCTTGTTGAGTTGTCGTTTTGCTCAAGATAAGATTAGGGTTTTTTTCTTGGTTTATTGCATCATTGCCTTTTTGAAGGCTTTTGTATTATTTGTAAAACAATTACTTTCAATAATCAATTATGCTGATTTTTGTTTGCACAATTTTGGCTCCGAGGGTTTACAGAACATCTCTCCTTTTTTGTTATGAATATGTGTTGCATGTAATAGGTGATTCCTTGCAGGTCATTCTTGGGGACTGTGAAGTTGGTTTTTCAACTTCTACATGGTATCAGAGCTCCATACCTGTTGCTGTTTGTTCGTGTTTTTGAAGATATTCTCTCATAGCGTCTTTTTTTGTGCAAAGCATTGAAGCCGTTTTTCATTTTTGCTTCTGAAATCTAGGTTCCACTCAGTTGTAGGAAAAATGATTTCTAGGTTTTGTAGCCAGGGTCGAAATCTGGACTAGGTATCTTTTGGATTTTTGATATCATGTATGGATCTGGAGAAAATCATTGTACAAAAATTGGCGTGCGTCATTTTTCTCCTGGCTGAAGGTTTAAAAAATTTATTATTTCATCTTCTGCTTGCTGGATCAAAAAACAATTTCTGGGTTTTGTTCTTAGCTTCAAAATATTTCTAGGTTTCTATTTTTGTCCACTAATTGTGAACAGATTTTGCATAAATTAAATCAAAAGTAATTTTTTTTGCTAGAAAACAGATTTCCTACAGGCTAAATTCAATTTTTTTAAAAAAATCATAACTTTTGACCATGGTGTCATATTTTAGCAAATGAGATATCATCAGAAAGCTGGGTTTGGCCTCTACATAGATCTAAGGTCATTTTTAATCATGGAGGCAGATGTGAACATTGGTTTGTGCATGCACTCTTTTTTTTTTTCATGCACTAAGTTTGCATTTTCTCTATAGTTTATGCATGTTTTGCCTTCTCTCTTTTTGCAATCATTGGGCATTGTAATAAATGAACTTATATAAAGCTCCATCAAGGGGCTTTTTTGCATCTCATTTTCATATTGGTGTCAACTCGCGTGAGTTTATCTAGATTATGTTGTTTCTTTTGGCCTCATCTTGCTTAACTGGACACATTTTTGGTTCACACACTTGATTAAACGTTCACTAGTTATTGATCCAGCATTGGGTTGGGATCCTTCTCTGAGTTTGAGTTAATTTTTACTCAGTTATTCTTTGAAATCTTTCAGTGGTACTCATTCTCTTGGAGGCTCGGATTTTGAATTCTGATTTATCAGCATCCAATTTTACAACTTCAGAGGTTTTGTCATCCTATCATTTCCCTCTTATGGGGGCATCTTTCATCTATTTCTTCACAATTGGGGAGTTGTTCAGTTTGTGGAACTTTTCCAAATTCATGGCAGATCTGTTATACGATATGATTCTATTTTGGTTTCTTACCTTAGGCAATTATCTTTCCTTGCTTATAGGATTAGGTTTCAGGTATTATTAAGTATTTCTTTGATGCTTCTTCCAAGCTGTCATCTCATTATGGGGTTTTGTCCACTAGGGTTTTCTATCACCTCATTATTCCATTTAATCCAATGGGAGTACTTGATCAGACATTTGAGACACATATTTTTATAACTCAATTTTTTCTCCTAAGTTACATTTTAACAGAGTGTTGGTATAATTTCATTAAGTGCCTTTATCATAAGTTTACTTAGGCATATTTTTTTTCCTAGGTTAATTCTTATCCTTATCTTGTTGAGCTGTCTTTTTGCTCAAGATAAGATTAGGGTTGTTTTTTTTTTTGCTTTATTGCATCATTTCCTTTTTGAAGGCTTTTGTATTATTTGTAAACAATTACTTTCAATAATAAATTATGCTAATTTTTGCTTGCACAATTTTGGCTCTAAAGGTTTACATAACATCTCTCCTTTTTTGTTCTGAATATCTGTTGCATGTGATAGGTGATTGCTTGTAGGTGATTCTTGGGGACTGTGAAGTTGGTTTTTCAACTTCTACAGAAGAAAAGAAATGTGAGAGCATAATGATTAGAGAAGATGGTGGACAGTCAGATTTTGTTAACAGAGAGGTTCATGAGTTTGGTAGGACAGGGGTCCTTGAGGAAGAATATCAGTTGCAACAAGTAGATAGTCAATAAAAAGAAGTACAAGATGAGAAGAAAAACAAGAAGATAGAGAATACAAAGAGCCAAGGAGAATGGCAAGGGCTAGTGAAGGGAAGAGTAAAGGTTGAGAAAAGGAAAAAGGTTGCAGTCACCCTAAGAGGTGAAGATGGGAAGTTGATAGAGATAGGCCAAGAGAAGGCCAAAGACAAATTGTTTGTGGATTCTCCAATTGAAGTGAAGAAGAGTGATGTTACTGAGGTAAGGAAAGAGAGTCCTTGGATGACAAGGTGAGGGGAAGTTGTATTCTTCCATGATAGAGGTTCCAATGATAGAGGAATGAAAGATGGTTATGAAGATAGAGGATAAGGTGAAAGGGAATGTTTGGTGGAATAGATTCAAGTGTGTAAACGTCCTTTTTTTGATAATTACTTTGATGGAAGTTAGACAAAGGGTTAAGATGAAATAGGAAAGCCAAAGTTTGGATTGTTTTGTAGTGGATGAAGCAAAAGGACAAAGTGGAAGTAGTTGGATGAAACAAATGACGAAAAATCAAAGCATGAAGATGTAGATTCAAGATGAAAAGACAAGTATTGGATTACTACGCATGGACAAGTTCAAGCCAAAGGTGAAGATGAAGATCAGTGGAGAAATTTCAAGAATAAGGAGGATCATCAAAGATTTATTGCAGGTTCAAGAGTTGAAGACTTCCAAGGGACATGGAAAGCTTTTATCATTGGGTGAACGGTGCAAAGCACCTTGTTGCTCCATTTTGTGAATTTGGTCTAAATAGGAGGATTTAGTCATGATAATGTCAAATAATTCCATGATAGGCAATTTTATATTGTTGGTTTTAGTTTTGAAGTCATTGTGGGGTTATTAGGTAAATATTGCTATTTTGCAAAAAAGTGTCAATTTGAAAACACTATAAAGTGAAAAAATTGCAAGTTGTTAGAATGCCAATGGTCATTGGCTTCAAAATTTCATTGAAAGGAGTTGAAGTAGTTAGTTTAGGTGGGAAAATTTTTAAATATGTAAGATCCATTGATTTGAAGGGTTGTGGAAGAGTTTTGAAGGAGAACATCAATCAAATACCATTGTTCTTTGTTATTTTTTGTGTAATTTCTTCATTTCTAGCTTGTGTCCGAGTCCGTATAGGAATAACTTGCTCATATAATGGTTGAATAAGATTTATGATTTTTTTAGCTTTGTTTTTAATCTATTCTTGAGGAGTTATATTAAGTTTCAAGCATCTTAGGGGTAGATTTCTGAAAACTGGTCTGAACTTGCTCATTTACAGGTTTGAGTGTGTAACATGTTGAAAAATATGCCATTCCACCTATTGTTCAGGCTGTGTCTTAGTGGAATTGTTTGGATATAACTAGGATAGGGTGTAGGGATAAGAAAATAGTATTGTTGAAAGCATTTGAATGGATTCTCAACACTCCTATGGTGAAAATACAAAATTTAGGCCTTAAGAACAAGTCTAGAGTTAGTGGATTGAGGAATTTGCTTGAGAAACAGTTAGAGCTTGTTGGAATTAGGGAGAATAGGTTTAGTTTGATGATTTTTGAAGGTTGTAAAGGATAGGAGGGGTAAAATGTATGATATGGCATGAAGCCCTAGTTGAACAAAGAGGGAAAAAGGGTGAATTTGATAGGTTTTATGAAGGAAGTGTGAGGGATTCTTAGGGGAAGCATAATTTGAGGGTGAATTAACTTTGTATAGGAAGAATAAAGAAGGTTGGAAGTGGTTTCAAGTTTGTATGAGGTTGGGAGATGGGGTTTTGAATAAACCCTTGTTTGTTTGGTGAAAATTGAGGGTTTCCTGAAAGAGGGTCATATTGAGTGAGTTTTGACCAATAGGCTCAAAAATTTTAAGTTTTGCAAGTAGTTTGAAGTCTAACAAGTGGAATTTTGAGTTGGAAGTAGATTTGGTGATGTGTTCCTTTGGAAAATTGGGCTAATTGGTGCCATTTTCAGCGCTAAAGGCTAGTTTAAGTGAAGATGGTCCAAAGAGACATGATAATATTTTGAGGTATGTTTTGTGTGGGGTTAATGGGTCCATAAAAATATGAGTGGATAATGGATTTGTTAGAGAGTTTGAGAGATAAGGCCTTAAAACAAGGTTTGGATGCCTACAAGGAAAGTAGGTTGGTTGCAAAGAAGTTAACCCTAGAGAGGGTTTTGAAGATTGCAAATGTGACTAAAAGGACTCAAGTTGTGTTGGTTTAGTCATTGACCTCCCTTTCATTGCATCAAGTGGTAATTCTCTTGGCATGCATAGCTCCTTCTTATTGCATGAATACTTCAACTACTTTTTCCTATCCAAACTCTTTAAGTTTCATGTTGATAATTATCTTGTAAATTGTCTATTGTTTGGTCTATAGCACAAGGAGAGGCTTCTCTACATTTTCTCCACTCTTATGCCTCTCCTACCTCCTTCAACCGCTACCTCCCTACTGCCTTCTAACATTGCTCCCTCATTCTGGTAGGTAATTTTTCCTTCTATATTTCATTTTCATTTGATGGAATTTGAAAATTCTTGCAATTGAATCAACACCCTTTGTAGATTCATTACTATAGTGTCACATAAATCAGCCCTTTCCAGTTTCTTTCAATTTTAAACTGTCAATTTTAATTTTTATTCCATTTATTTGCTAACATTTCAATTTCTTATTTTTCTTCATAATGACATAATGCCACCATTTTAAATCATCTTGATTCATTAAATGGTGTCAAGAACAAGGTTTAGTAAATGAAATTAAATCCATCAAATATAAAAAAAAATCAACCTATTCTACTACACACAACCACTGAACTAGAAAGAACTACTCACAAAGGAAAGAAAACAAAAGAAAAACAACAAAACCAAATCAGATTTTTTTTTGGTGATGTCGATCACACGTGAACTCGGATGTTGGACTGCATCACAACACCACATAACACCACATGATGAATGATGTATTTCTATAAAAATATCAATTTTGCAAAAGGTTATTTTTGCTAAGTGTTTAAACTGATAATTTCAACACACAGTGGCCTTTGATATTTTGGTCTGCATTTGTTCACATTTTCAGATATACCTATATGATTCTAGTATGTTTTTTATAGATATCCTTTGCATATTATTTTTGAATTTAAATTTTTTGTATTAAGTGGTTCAAGAGTTTCAAGTAACATAAGTTTAATAGATATGGTTTACACAATTTTCTGTGTACAGGACCTTATCTAACTAGTTTGTATTCCTCCATAGTTTTGAGTTAGATGTTGCAATTTTGGGAGAAGGTTTACAGGTGTCATTACATTGTATTTTTCAATTAGCGCAACATTTTGTGATCTGAGTATTCTTTTGTGTTGATTAGTTGGAGTATTCTACTTTTTGGTTTTTACTCGGCTGACCTAGGTTATGCAAAGTGTTGAGAAGATTAAATACTTGATGTGAATGGAAAGAAGATTTGCTATAGGTCCATACAAACCTATATTGCTTATGTTTTGAGTGCAAAGGTATTTTGATTTGAATTGGGTGTTGACAAGGCATGATTTATGATATTGCTATCAGGATTCAACCGTGTAGTTTCGAGTCAAACTCATTGACCCATGTTTCATGAGTAGTGGTTCAACAATAACCCATCTCACATGATATCGAATGGTCCACTTAGCACTCATTGTATCTAGGTGATGCTCACAGAGGTGAAGCACTGGTCCGTCCCGGGAGGTCACCCATCCCAGTACTGCTCCAGCTCAAGCGTGCTTAACCAGGGAGTTTTCTCCAAGGTTAAGCCCGCTTGA
>VDFB02047397.1:5730498-6019380 GCA_007258455.2 Sequoia sempervirens
AGGATATATGTCAAGAGGAAAACCCAAGGCATGACATCATAACTTCACCTTTAAGTCAAGATCGAAGTATTCCATCCCATGACCCCATCCTTAAGTCCATTCAAGAAGTCCTAGATAATCATGGCATCCAAAATACACCTATCCTTGATCAAGATCCCTTTCCTGATCATGTCACCCAAGAAAAACCTATCTTTGATCACAACACTTCTATTGATCAAGAAATCCAAAATGATCCACTCATTGACTTTTATGCCATTCATGATCAAACATTGGAAGTCGATCCTATTCAATTACCAATCACATCCATTTCCCAAAATGATACACTTTCTCCCACATGATACATAGATAATCTTCCTCTAGAACGAGAGTCTCCTATTCTAGACATATTCACAAATGATCAAGCTACAGGTGAATTCATAGGACTCTATGACAATGACCATGAAGATGGTTTTGATATTGACTTGGAAGCACCAATAAAATTATCTGAATCTAATATGTCACAAAATTGGACCAAAGATGCTAATCAAAATTGTATCCCACATGTTAATGAAGCTATGACATCCTATCAACTAGGATCATCCATTTTCATCAAATCAAGCTTTCTCGCAGAGGAGAAGATTCTAAGTAACAATTTCCACATATAAAATGATGGGTTAGCATATTTTTTCACAAAAATAAAAACCCCATAGCAAACAAACTCTATCAGAGCATGCAATATCAAGGAAGAGGAATAGGCTGACATGAGCAAGAAATTCACAAACCAATACAATTAAATTATGAAAAATCCTATACATCAAGTTCTTGGCTATTCTTCAATCAACAAATAAAGTGAATGTTAGTTGTAGCTCCTTGACATTAGGGGAAACTTTATCTGATACAAACATCAAAATGGAGGCCATGAGTAGTCCTTGTCACAAGGATGTTGCCAAAACTCCTTCCATCCACACTATAAACTATCATTCCAACATGAATAAATTTCCATTTGGGACCAACAAAAACAAAAGTATTATAAATCCAAAGTTCAAAATCAAATGTCAAATGACATTGAATCAAACAAAAATCCAAGTGGAAAATAATATAGAAATGGATCCCAAAGAAAAATGGATAAAGAAAAGAAAATATTCAAAATCCAAAATTCAATCAAAGTGTGGAGCCAAAAGAAAAGAGGACTCCCACATATAATAAATTTCCACCTCATTCAAAATGGTCATCAACCAAGGCTTATAAAAGTGTTGGTTCCAAATTCTATCCCAATTAGAATTCCAAACTTTGCCATACAACATCCCAATTTTGGAAAATAAAAAGTGATACATCCAAATGTCTAAATAATCCTTGCATTTCTACCATCATCCGTCATAATCATGCATCTCCCTAAATTCCAAAAATTCCATGTCACAAATCCATCGTGTCTTGGTAGCAACTCATTATTGTAAGGATTCTCATGGCTCTTTAGCCTAATGTGCATATTTTTATAAGGCCAACTCCAGTATCAACAAGGATCACAATCACATCAATTAGTTATATGCAAGTGTTATGATCTTGACAAGGAAACCACTTCATAAAGGTCATTATTGGCATATCATGGCCCTCGTCTCTACATCAACACCATCAATGGATTTAGAACATTCAGTGATCAACTAAAACAACAAGGTCATCCAAAAGATATCCAAAATACAAAAAAAAATTGAAAAATCAAAATATTGTCACCTTGATAGAAGCCTAGCAAATAGGCATCTTGGTGACACGAAAGAAAAAAAAAAAATAGTAAACAAAAAATTTTTTCCAATAGTGAAAACCATTTTTATGGCACTTTGGATAATTACCATGATGAAAACCTGGCAAATAGGCATCATGTGTAAACTAAATTATCTATGTGGAAAATTAGATTTGGGGGCAAGTTGTCTCATTTTCCCTTACCCTTCACATGAAATTTCTTATGAAATTTCTATCTATCCTTTTAATCCCTATCATTTCCATCCATTTTCCCACCTACTTTGATCTTTATAAGGATTGGAGCACAAACATAAATCATGCTTTGGGAAAACTCTTGACATGTTTATCCTTTGGTCATACACTATTCATGAAACATCATGTCATTTCCTTCATAGCATTATCCAAACCCATACCTTAGAGGAAACTACTTATCCCTAAGCGACATTGTCCTTGGAGACCAAATGATAATTCTTCCATCCCATAATCCTCATGTCTCCTATCTGTTACCAAAATCAATCCATAATCCTTTTATACCTATCAAATGCCTTTTTTTTCCCTTTTCAATTGTCTAAGGATATTCCATCATCCCATCTAGTCCTAACCAAGTCATTCCAAATGCAATGAGTCTAACTAGTACAATCATGCTATGCATCCTAGTGCATCATCCAAAACACTACTTGGATTTGATTCTAGCCTTGTAAACCTTGATCCTTTAGTCACATAATCCTCATCCTCATATTGTATTAGGATGTGTCCTTCCCACGTCAAACAATATTGTCATCATCACCATTACTTGTAAATTGGTATTCAACTTGACTAGGAGCAAGATCATGGTTGTCGTTGGATTCTTGTGTGTGCTTGCTCGCTTGCTTGTAGGAATCATTTATATTCATTTTTCATGGTCCTTATAGTGTTTCATCCATAACATAACCACACTTGCCCATACTATACAAAAAGACAAAAAAGGTCATAAAACATTAAAAATAAATAAAAAATCATAGAACTTTAAAAATCCAAAAAAATTAAAACATGCCAAAAAACCCAAAAACATTTAGATATCTTTCAAAAATCCAAAAAATAGAGTCAAATTCAATCATTTTAGTATTTTTCATTGTCAAACTATGTTTCCTCTGTTACTCTACGTAGGCAAGGCCATTTGTCGATGTGCCTCTTGAGGCATTAGGTAATTCCTTTAGGTTTGTCAAATAAGCAATAAAATCATGATTCGGTCCTTTTCAATTGAGACAAAGTCAAGGGTCATGTCAAACTACGAGGTCTCTATGCATTGCTACATAGGAAAGGCCATATGTCGATGATCCAGCGAGGCCCCCTAGGTCAGTCTTTTAGGGTTCATCGGGTCAGTCAAAATAAATCAGACACTATCAACTTAGACGCAACATAATCATTTGAACTTCAAATACAAATTATGAATCAACAAGACAAGCAATCCAACAAGTTGCTAAGTCAAATTAGTCATTTGTGACATCAATCAAATCAGTCAAATATATCAAAACCAACAGTCTTATATAGGATTTTTCCTTCCTGAAACTAGGCGTCATCACTATTAGACTTTGTCAATTTCCTTATACAGGTAGTTACATGATCGAAACTAGACTTGACATCTTATATGGCATGTTTTCTCTCTTGAAACAAAACCTTATCAAAATAGTCCACCACTCATTTCGCCCCTTAATGTACTAGCTAACAATTTGATTGGCTATTGACCTTGTTGGTCTATTTTGTCTTATCTTTTGGATTTACTTTGGTCATATTACTAGCCGCCTTGAGGATGTCCCATGAAGGATTTAGAGGGTGATGATGTCTCTTGACTCGTCTTTTATTTCATTATTGTTTGTGGTTTGTCTTCACAAAATGACTAGGGAAACATGACCCTTAGCATGAGTTAGGACATTCCTTGTCTGCGATTGTTTGTTTTATAGATGGATGACCCTGCACACCTTGGTCTACATCTTACCATGGTATTTTTTGTCCATTTGTCATATTTTATCACCCAATGATGATTAAATGAAAAATCCTTTCATATCAAAATATATATCTGCAAATTATCTCAACTAGTACTATCTCAACATCCATGTATTCCATGTTAAAATTCATCTTTTTCCACTCTAACATTTCCTCTATTTTGCATCTTCATCATCCTTATCTATTTTCTTCTATCTTCTTTTCTCCTCATCTTCTAGTCCTCTCATCCATTTTGAGAGCACACTCAT
The DNA here is from genome assembly GCA_007258455.2 of Sequoia sempervirens. Taxonomy (NCBI): domain Eukaryota; kingdom Viridiplantae; phylum Streptophyta; class Pinopsida; order Cupressales; family Cupressaceae; genus Sequoia; species Sequoia sempervirens. The sequence goes on from VDFB02047397.1 coordinate 5,734,443, forward strand.
GTTCTTTGAACCCACTTGTCCTCTCTAGGGGGCATACCACTACCTCCTCGTCATCCTTCCTCATCTTACTTTCACTGGGGCATATCTTTTTCTTTGTACCGATGTTATTTAGGATTTAGGTGTCATCAACCTTGTAAAATCCTTTTATTTTATTATTCTCCTAAAAGTGTTTTGTACATTTACCCATAAGAGGTGAAACTGTTTGACCAACGGTGGTGAAAGAGACTATGTAAATGCAGTGTTACCGTTACCATTTATCCTTATGGAAAAGGACAAATTAGCTAGGTGTCCCACCTTGGAATCTTCTAAAATAAGGTTGTGGGTAAAAATAAGGTGTTGTAAGAGCATCTATGACATGCATACAAGTTGTCATAAGATGCTATGACAGTATGACAGATTCCCTATGAAAAAATATGCTATTTTTAGACCCCAAGTGCCCATGCATAAAAGATGCCTTATGACAACTGTAAGAGCATCTATAAGAGGCTATTTTTGGTATTTTTGACCATTTCAATGAGGGAGGCATGGGTTTTTCGAGGTGGTATTGCTGCCTATTGTTTGGTGAAACCATGGTGGTTTTCATCCTCACAAATCTCTATAAATTGGGGCCTTGAGCTAGTGTTATTAAGAATTCAGTTTTGCAGGGTAACAGGGTGCTGCTAGATTTATAGGGAATGATAAGAGAAGTCTATTGCTGCATGTAATATTGAAGATTATCAGTAATATACTTGCCTCTCTTTCAGTGGTGGAGGTTTTTCCCTTCGGGGTTTCTCCATGTAAATCTGTTGTTGCATGTGTTGCATATTGTTCTATCTCTCTCTCTCGAACTGCTCTTCACACTAAGGCTAAAGGTTAATCTACATATTTCAGATTTGCATTCCACACATTTTAAGTTTATATTACAAGCTTTCTTCACCTTAACATTTGGTATTAAGAGCTAGCAGTTCACCCATTAAGGAAGGGGCGCTTTCCTTGGAAGTGTTCAAGGTTTTGCTTTCTGGTAGGGAGCTTTTGTTTGTTGGTTTTAAAGATTTGTGTAGATTGCAGCACCATAGCCTCCACCTCTAAATACAGAATGTTGAAGTTCAGTGGGAGGCGGTTACGAAGAGATGTGGAAGTTGAAAGTGGAGGACCTTCTTGAGGAAAGAGATCGGTGGTTACCAGTTTCAGTTGAAAAGAAGCCATCTACTTCAACCTTGTCAGATGAAGATTGGAATAAGTTAGAAAAGAAGGCTCAAGGGACTATTCGGTTGTGTCTCATAGATTATGTCCTCCTGAATGTCTCTTCAGAAGACACAACATACAAGCTTTGGAGGAAGATAGGTGAAATCTACCAAACTAAGAGTTTGTCTAAAAAGTTGTATCTCAAAAGATGTTTGTATTCATTAAAGATGAAGGATGGTGAATCTATTGCTGAACATTTGAATGCTTTTAATTTGATTATAAGTCAGCTTGCATCTATTGATGTTAAAATAGAAGATGAGGATAAATGCATTTTATTGATTTGCTCTTTGCCAAAATCTTGGGAAAATCTAGTTATTGCTATAACAAGTGGTGGTGCAGAACCTAAGTTGGATACTATTATTCCCATACTTCTTTCAGAGGAGATGAGGAGAAAGACCATGCGCAGTGGCTCCCAAGATGCCTTGCATGTGTGAGGTAGGCCCAAGGAGAAAGAGCCTAAAGGGGATAAGAAGAAGGATAAGTCTAAAGGATGATCTAAGACCCCTGGAAAGAGCAGAGTGAAGTGTTGGAACTGTGGTAAATGGGGACATGTGAAGAAGGAATGTAGAAACAAGAAAAAGAATGCAGATTCCTCCACGAAAAAGTCCTCTGATAATGGTGATTCTAATGCTTTGATTATTTCAGCTAACACAGTTTGTAATGATGCTTGGCTTATTGATTCAGGTGCTTCCTTCCATATGACTCCTCATAAGGAGTGGTTTTCTACATACAAAGAATATGATGGAGGCGAGGTCTTCATGGGTGATAATAGCTCACAAAAGGTTATTGGTAAAGGAAAGGTAAAATTGTGTTTCAGTGATGGGAGGGTTAAAACCCTTGATGATGTTTTACATATTCCAAGACTTACAAAAAGTTTAATTTCAGTTTCCAAGTTGAATGATTCTGGGATGCATGTGACATTTGACAAGTCTGGTTGCAGGATGGTAAGGGGAAGTTTGGTGGTTGCTAAAGGATCACCGGTTAGAGGAATTTATTTCTTGTGGCCTCACTTTAGCCGCTCCTCTTTTTGTAACTACTTGAAAATGCATGCATGTTGTAGCACCATAGATTGGGTCACATTGGTGAAAAAGATCTTAGGACCATACTTGATAAGAAACTAGTAGACGGTATTTCTGATTATTTTGTTGGTAAAAATGATTTCTGTGAGGATTGTGTGTTTGGTAAACAAAACAGGTCATCATTTCCTAAAGGAACTAATAAAGCTAATGGATTGTTAGAACTTATTCATTCGGATGTTTGTGGTCCAGTGGATACAGATTCTTTGGGTAGATCTCATTATTATGTTTCCTTCATTGATGATTACTCAAGATATACTTGGATTTATTTTATGCATTCAAAATCTGAAGTTTTCACCAAATTTAAGGAATTTAAGGCATTGGTTGAAAAGCAAAGAGATTATAAAATAAAAGTATTGAGATCTGACAATGGGGGTGAATATTGTTCTAAGGAATTTGATGAGTTTTGCAAACATGCAGGAATTGTTAGGCAAAAGACTACACCTTACACACCCCAACAAAATGGGGTAGCAGAAAGAATGAACCGTACATTAATGGAAAGAGCTAGGAGCATGTTAAGTAGTGCTAAGTTAGACAAATTCTTTTGGGCAGAAGCTGTTGGTACTGCTTGCTATTTAATTAATAGATCTCCTTGTAAAGCTCTTGTTGATAAAAACTCCTTATGAAATGTGGTTGGGTAAAAATCCTTGGGTTCACATTTAAGTGTCTTTGGTTGTGAGGCTTTTACCTCTCCAAAGCCAGTCTAAGGTGGATGCAAATCCTCAGAGATATCGCATGAGTTATGGTGAAAATGTTAAAGGTTATAAACTTTGGAATCCACTAACACGAAAGATGATATTTTCTAGAGATGTTATTTTCAGGGAATTTAGAGCTAACTCTAAAGATGTGCAACCAAAGGAAAAGTCAAAAATAGTGCATTTTGAAACTAAGCAAGAAGATGCACATGTGGAAGAACAGAGAGATGGACAAGAAGATGGAGAAGAAGGAGAGAGTTCTGATGAATCCGTTGTAACAGAAGAAGTTGAAAACAATGAGGATGAACATGAGGAGGAACCTCTTACTCCACCTTTGAGAAGATCCACAAGACAACGAAATCCAGTTGATAGGTATAGCCCACCTGATTTTCATTGTAAATTTGCTTTGTTATGTACTGATGATGAACCTAGATCTTTCAGGGAGGCTCTCTCTTCAGAAGAATGTGAGTCTTGGATGCAGGTCATGCATGATGAGATGATGTCATTGAAAAACTGTGACACCTGGGATCTTGTTAGTTTGCCCAAAGGAAGAAAGGCCATTGGTTGTAAGTGGATATATAAAAAGAAGTTTGGTGCAGACGGAAAGTTGGAATGGTACAAGGCCAGATTAGTGGCCAAGGGCTACTCCCAGAGAGAGGGAGTTGATTTTGGTGAAATATTCTCTCCTGTTGCTAAGTTAACCTCTATTAGATTCATTTTATCCATTGTTGCTGCTTATGATTTAGAAATAGAACAAATGGATGTTAAAACTGCTTTCTTGCATGGGGATCTAGAGGAAGAAATTTATATGCAACAGCCTGACGGTTTTGTTGTGAAAGGAAAAGAACACTTGGTTTGCATGTTAAAGAGGTCTCTATATGGTTTGAAACAGTCACCTAGGATGTGGTACCAGAAGTTTGATGCATTTGCATTAAATATGGGTTTTGTTAGAAGTGATGAGGATCACTGTGTTTACTTTAAAGTTATTGATGATCAGATACTAATTATTGTCTTATATGTGGATGATATGTTGTTCATTGGTAACAATAAGGCAATGATTAGGGAACTTAAAACTCAGATTTCTGGCACATTTGATATGAAAGATTTAGGGGCTGCTAAATATATTCTTGGGATGGAAATCATTAGGGATCGGATTCACAGAAAGCTTTGGTTAAGTCAGAGCAAGTATGTTAACACTATTTTGCAAAGGTTTAATATGCAGGACTGTAAACCAGTAAATATTCCATTTCCTATTGGTACTAAGTTGAGTTTAGACATGTGTCCTAAATTGGATGATGATATTGATGAAATGTCTAAAGTTCCTTATGCTAGTGTTGTCAATAGTTTAATGTATGCAATGGTTTGTACTAGACCAGATATAGCCCAAGCAGTGGGAGTTCTAAGCAGGTTTATGTCTAACCTTGTTAAAGAACATTGGACTTTTGTCAAAAGGGTATTCAGATATTTGCAAGGCACTTCTGATTACTGTTTGGTTTATCATGGTACTGACAATGTTGATAAGTCATTGGACCTCGGTTTTATTTGGTCTGGAACTAGGTGAGCAGATAGTCAAAGGTCCACTAGTAGCTATGTGTTTACTTTGTCTGGAGGTGCAGTAAGTTGGATGAGTAAAGACAATATATAGTTGCTTTATCCACCACTAAAGCAGCATATATGGCTGTTAACATGCCTCTAAGGAGGCAGTTTGGTTACAGATCCTTAGTAATGGTATTGATTTTGATTGCAAGATAGTGAGGATCAGATGTGATAGTCAGTGCCGCTATGTTTGAAACCAAATCCTATGTATCATGCTTGTACTAAGCATGTTGATGTTCAGTATCACTTTGTGCGAGAAATGGTTGAGAATGGACAAGTCTTGATTGAAAAAGTTGACACTTTGGATAATGTTGCAGATTCTCTTATGAAGCCAGTCACCATGGAAAAGTTCTCTTGGTGCAGAAAGGCTATGGGCCTTGATCACTATACTTAATTCTCTGTAATTGTATCTCTATGGGTGTAATTTACAATGTATGATTTCAAGTCAGAGAATGTTAGGATTTAGGTGTCATCAACCTTGCAAATCCTTTATTTTATTATTCTCTCCTAAGAGTGTTTTGTACATTTACCCATAAGAATTGAAGCATTGTTTGTTAGCAGTGGTGAAAGAGACTATGTAAATCTGATGTTATGGAATTTTAATTTATCCTTATGGAAAAGGACAAATTAGCTGGCGTCCACCTTGGAATCTTCTAAAATAAGGTTGTGGGTCAAAATAGGGTGTTGTAAGAGCATCTATGACATGCATGCAAGTTGTCATAAGATGCTATGACAGTATGACAGATTCCCTATGACAAAATATGCTATTTTTAGACCCCAGGCACCCATGCATAAAAGATGCCTTATGACAGCTGTAAGAGCATCTGTAAGAGGCTATTTTTGGTATTTTTGACCATTTCAAGGAGGGAGGCGTGGGTTTTTTCTAGGTGGTATTGCTGCCTATTGTTTGGTGAAACCATGGTGGTTTTCATCCTCACAAATCTCTATAAATTGGGGCCTTGAGCTAGTGTTATTAGAATTCAGTTTTGCAGGGTAACAGGGTGCTACTGGATTTAGAGGGAATGATAAGAGAAGTCTATTGCTGCATGCAATATTGAATATTATCAGTAATATACTTGCCTCTCTTTTGTGGTGGATTTTTTTCCCTTTGGTGTTTCTCCACGTAAATTTGTTGTTGCATGTATTATATTGTTCTATCTCTCTCTCTCATTATTTCTTCACATTAAGACTAAGGTTAATCTACATATTTCAGATTTGAATTCACACATTTAAGTTCATATTGCAAGCTTTCTTCACCTTTTTCAACACAACGTGATAAACTACATTGTATCAAAGATGGGAAAATGTAGATACCTAGAAATTACCACTAGGCCTGTCAATTTATTAAAACCCCTTTCTTCATCTTTGATAATTAAATAATCTTAATTATTTAAGTATTACCTAATTTCATTAATTCTTCCATTATTTAAATAATATTTAAATTATTTAATTATTCAGTGTTAAACTTTCTGTCACAAGTTAATTAAAATTTATTTAATTAAATGACTCATCTTTTCTCTCCTTTTGGATTAAATTTCTATTTAATCAAAAATTTAACTTTCTCCTTTTCCTCATGCAATGAGATAATGTTTCAATTATTTGAAATTCACTTTCCTCTTTGAACTAATTGATTCTACCAAAAAATCAATTAGTTTCCTCTTTCTCTTTCACTTTTGATCTTATCTCATCTTGTCTCGTCTAATTTCAGCCATCGATCCACTTAATGTATTTTCAATCTCAACGGTCTATTTTCCATTCCTCTCTCTATAAATACCACCATCATTTATCATCTTAGAAAATCTAGAAAATCTTAGAAAATATTGAATTCATAGGCTATCGTGTTGTTGAGATAATAATTAATCTTTGATATTTTTCTAGTCACTAGTCATAGGCTTTAGTAGCATCTTCAATACTGAGGGCACTTCAAGCTTCAAAGAAAAATGGAGAAGGATGATGGAGGTCATTCAATGGAGGGGTGAAGATTGTGGTGAAATTTTTCTTTATTATTTCTTTTCATGTGCTTCTTTGTTCTCTATCATTAGATTAGGAATTTCAAGTTTATTTACTGTGCTTAATAATCTTAATTCTAATTTTCTTGATTACAATTTGTAAGGCGATTATTGGGGTAAAACAAAAAGGGTTAAGTGGGGGGGTGTATGGTGGCTCCATTAGTGAAGATTGCAGCTCTAAATAATATATTTTGTTTTCAAAGTTGATTTTGTTGTAATGAATCAAGCCCATGAGGTTGTAGCATGCAAGTTTTTAATATATAATTTCATTTTCTAGAAAATAATTGAAAGTGAGTTACTTTTTTCTATCTCACATCTTTTGTGTTGGTATCTATTATGGTGATTTGTGTGGCTTTTGAACAATGTTTCCCTCATCAAGTGGTATCAGAGTAGAAGTTCTGGAGCCTGTAACAAAGAACCCAACATGAGGCAGTTGTAGTAGGACCTATGAGTGTGGGTTGAGTTCAAGATGCCCCAAATACTTTCCAAGCATAATAGAGGAAGGGACCAAGGTGAAGGAGGAAGAAATCCATGTAGAGATGAATTCATATCCCTTAGAAGGAAATTAGAAACCTTGCAACAAGAGGTTCAAAGAAGAGTTGTGCAATGAGAAAAAGATGACAGTGAAGATGAAATGTAAGAGGAAATGGAAGAGGAAGAGTAGGATCTAATGGATCCCAGAGAAAGAAGATTACTGTGATCAATCTCAAGCATTGGGAAGATACCTAAAATGGATGTTTCAACTTTCAGTGGAAGTTTGAATCTTGAAGATCTAATCGATTAGATCAATGACATGGAAGATTTTTTCAAGTTTGAGGAATTGAAGATCCTAATAGAGTGAAGTTTGTAAAGAAAAAATTGAAAGGTCACACCAGTATATGGTGGAAAGAGGTCCAATTAGAAAGAGGAAGACAAGGGAAAGATAAATTTTCAAGATGAGATAGAATGGTGTCAAAATTGAAGAAACAATTTATTCCTGTCGATTACGAATTGGAGTTGCTCAAGAAGATACAGAGCTTTAGGAAAGGAATGAGGATGGTGAAAGAATACACAGAGGAATTTAACAAGGTCTTAAATCATATGGGAAATTTTGAGGTAAATAAAGAGAAATATTAATGGGTTGAAGCCAAGCATATAGGAAAAATTAGCACCAGTAAGAATGACCACCATTGAGGATACTTATCAATTTTATCTAAAGGTTGAAGAACAACTAAACAAGAGGTTTGAGAACAAAAAAAATGGTGGGGGCCATTGTGGAAATACTAGTGGACAATATTTTGGAGGTCAAAATGAAGATCAAAAGAAGGATGAAGGATCTAGTAGTAGCTAGAACCAAAAAGGAGATAACACCTACCATCCTCATGATCAAAATAATGGAGACCAAAGAGGAAGAGGAAGATCTAGAAAAGGACCATAAAGAGGAGGCTTTTGTGGAACCCATTTCTAGTGCAAGGACATAGAGCCTATGAGTGTCCTCAACATCAAGGAAAGACAAATACAAGACTTGAGGGTAATGCACAAGTTACACATTTAGATGAAGATGTTGAGTCTTCACAATATGAGGATACAAAAAGAGGAGAGGTTCTTACTATGAGAGCCTTCTTGAATGAGGAGAAGGAACCAACTGAAAGGCATACTTGTTTTCACACCAGATGTATAAGTGGGTATGTGTAGGATCATCATGGAAAAAATAGGCCCTTAAGTGGTGAAAAATTTAGAATAATCAAATTTATGAAACATGACATAAAAATTTGAATAAGTTATCTATATTATTTCAAAGATATGTAAGAATAGAATCTATAGAAAAATTGAATGTACTTTCTAAACTACTAGGTTCATTTAAAAAAAAAATCTATTTGGTGAAAATTTGAAATTTCAATGGAGCAATACTTAAATTTCAAGGAAAAAATAAGAATTAGGTGTCTGTCTGACCACCCTAACCACAATAAAATGATACTATTTTTTATAAGATTTTAGATATAAGTAGAGGACTCATGTGCTGATGTGAAACCTTTATAGGTACCTTAGTAGTATCTTCTATAGAGAGTTGGTGTATCTAGGATTTGTTGTCTCAGTAGAGGGTCTCAGTAGTATTTGTGCAACTCTAACTAAATCGATGAGAGGGGATACAAAAGAGTTTAAGTGGAATACATGAGTAGCCAAAATTTTTGATATGTTGAAGAAGAAAGTTATAGAGAAACCTATTTTGGAACTTCTAGATTTCAGTAAGGTCTTTCAGGTAGATTATGATGCTAGTGGCACTACCATAGGAGTGGTTTGAGTCAAGAAGGTAAGACTATTTCCTTTTTTTAGTGAGAAGTCAAATGATGCTAAGAAGAAATATTATATCTACAATCAAGAGTTTTATGCTATAGTTCAAGTTTTGAAGAAATGGAAACACTATTTTTTTTTGATAGAATTTGTTTTATATAGTGATCACCAAGCTTTGTAGTATCTTAATAGTCAAGTAAAATTAAATAAAAGGTAGTTAAAATGGGTTGATATTTTGTAGAGTTATACATTTTTTTTTAAGCACAAGAGTGGAATGTCAAATAGAGTTGCAAATTCCTTAAGTAGAAGGAAAAATTTGTTGATAGAGATGAATATAGAGGTTGTTGGGCTCAATGCACTCAAAATTTTGTATCGTGAAGATCCATATTTTGTAGAAGCTTGGAAGGCTTGTTTGGAACTTGTTACATTAAATAGGAGAAGTTGGTTGAATTTCTTAATCCAAGATGGGATGTTGTTTAGAGGAATCAAATTGTGCATTCCAAGGAGTTCTATGAGAGAGATTCTAATCAAGGAGAAGCATAGTGGAGGATTGGTTGGACATTTTTGTTGAGATAAGATCATTTCTCTTGTTATTGTGAATTATTACTGGCCACAACTACAACAAGATGTGAAGAAGTTTGTACAAAGTTGCAGAGTATGTTAGATGGAAAAAGGAACATGTTAGAATAATGGATTGTATTAGCCATTACCTATACTTTAGAGGCCATGGAAGAATATTAGCATATATTTTGTTCTTGGCTTACAAAGGACACAGAGAGGGAATGATTCCATATTTGTGGTGGTGGATAGATTTTTAAATATGGTACATTTCATTGCATGTCATAAGACCAATGATGTTCATGTTGCAGAATTGTTTTTCAGAGAGGTGGTGAGACTACATGGTCTATCAAATAGTATAGTTTCAGACAAAGATACCAATGTTTTTTGGTTATTTCTAGATGATATTATGTAAGAAGTTGAAGACAGATTTGAAGTTGAGTTCTGGACACCATCCACAAATTGATGGACAAATAGAGGTAGTGAATAAGAGTGTGTGAAACCTGCTAAGATTCTTAATAGGAGATAATCCCAAGGGATGCGATTTGATTATACCACAAGAAAAAATTTCTTACAACAATTCTGTCAATAGGAGCACTAGTAAATCAAAATTCTACATTGTGTATGGTAGTATACCAAGAACTTCTTATAAACTAAGAAAGATGGATAAGGGGGAGAAGAGTAGTGTTGAGGCTGAAAATTTTGCTTAGCATCTGTAGAATTTGCATGAACAAGTGAAGAAACAAATCAATAAGATGAACTTACAATATAAGGCTAAGGGAGATCAGAAAATGAAGCATAAGGAGTTCTAGATAGGAGATGAAGTCATGGTTCATTTGCAAAATGAGAGGTTTCAAGTTGGTACATACAAAAATTTAAAGATGAAAAAGTTTGGACAATGCAAGATCCTAAAGAAGCATGATTTAGGAATTGCATACGAGGTAGAGTTTCTTGATGAAATACATATTTCACCGGTGTTTAACATTTCATATTTGACAGAATATCATCACAGAGGAATTAATGAAGAAACAATAGAAGCACAGTGGAATATTCCAATACCTACTTCAAAAAAGGAGGAAATAGAAAAAAAATTGGATCGTCATGTGGGTAGAACCACAAGAAATGGGCAATATACAGAGTACTTGTTGAAGTGGAGAGGAAGGCCTATTGAAGATCCGTCATGGTTGTCTAAGGTTGAGGTCAACTATCTTGGGTTTCCTCTAACTCCTGAGAATTGACGAGGTCACTTTTCAAAATACCCTGGGTGTCTGATGTAGGGGCATCTAGTGATGTAGAGAAATCTTGCATCACCCAAAAAATTATTTTTCCTTAATTTATTTAGTTATTTTGATTTCCATGATTGTACTTAAGGGATGTAAGATAGTAAGGAGTCAAAAATAGTGAAAATGGTCACTTACTATTTTTAGTAAGCTAGCCTAAACGGGCTCGTATGGACTTGAACATTTACCCCAAGGATCAGAACTGAAAAACATTTCTGGTCACAAAAGAATCATCCAGTACCCTACATGTTTTAGGAGATATTAAAGTTTCCATCCTGGGAAATTTCTCCAATGCAGTTTCAAATTTAGATATGAAGACTTAGAGGCCCCAAGATAGCTCAAAATGTTGACAAATTGACCTATGATCAATTTGCATGTTGTAGATCTCCTCAAGAGCTTTCTAATGATATGCAATAATAGAAAATTGATGCATAGATCAAAATTTATGGCCCCACAAAGTTGCCCCTCTAAAAAGAGAATTTGATTAAAATTTCTTCCTAGGCTAGAAATCAAATGGTAGACCTTTTGGTGCCAAAACAAATGGTAAATTTGAACAATCTAGAACATTCTAGAGTGGTTATTGGGGTAAAAAACAATGGTTAAGTGGGGGGGGTTGTACGGTGGCTCTATTAGTGTATATTGTGACTCCAAATAATATATTTTGTTTTTAGAGTTGATTTTGTTGTAATGAATCAAGCGCATGAGGTTGTAGCATGTAAATTTTGAATCTATAATTTCATTTTCTAGAAAATAATTGAAAGTGAGTTACTTTTTTTCTTTCTTGCATCTTCTATGTTGGTATCTATTGTGGTGATTTGTGTACGTTTCAGGTGGTGTGGTCCTCATCAAGAATTGTTTATTGAGTACCTAGGTTAAAGCCTAATTTAAATGCAAGTGTAATAGGATCTTGTGGGCCACATGGATTTGTGTACTAATATTGTGGTTGATGATCCAATTTTTGCTAATGGTGAAATGGCCTGGTTTTATCTCAAATGAAAAATTACAATTATTTCCATGTCATGTTGTTGACTAAGCTAAATTTTATATATTATTCTTTAAATGATAAAAAGGTGTTGGTTGTTGTTGCCAATTTTCATGAGAATACAATTGACAAAGTAAAAAAAGTGTCATATATCTACTAATAACCTAGGATATAAAACTAAATTTTTTGCTTCAACTCAACTAATAAATGTATATTAAAATCCACTAAAGGAGAAGATATGAATATATGGTTTTCATTCATATGAATTGATCCATAAAATTAAGGTTTATTTTCTAAGAATTTTTTTGTAATTCCTCTTGTTAAAATTTCTACCAAGTGACTATCATGAAATATAAGTTAATCTGAAGGGTACAAAATCTACTAAGAGAAGGGAGTGAATTAGTATATCAAATCAATTTAAAAATCTTTAGTTCAACACATGCATATCAAACATGAAACTTGAATCAAAATACACACTAATGATCAAGAAATGACATAAGCACAGACAGCTACACCTGAGAACACTAGATATACATGAAAACCCAAGATGGGAAAACCATAGTGAGAATAGTTGCTTGGATCTTCTTTCCAAATACAACCTCAAAAAGTGAGAAAACAAGGGAATTTACAATATGAAATACCAACCTACCAGAGACACAAATCCCCAATACAATGGTTTGAGCACCAACTCAATGAGTAGAACACTAGTCCTATAGAAATATAATGATAAATATTGTGGATCTTTGATGCTAATTAAATAGCATACTCAAAGTCTAAGCTTCATTCAAGCACTCTACTACACTCCTCAAGATCTTTAGGCGATGGTGCATAATAATTGAGATGCTTCAAATTGAATGACACTCTCTCACACACAATTACATCCTTCTATATTCACTCACTACCTTCTTTCCAATTAATCTCATACTTCACATTATGGATCTACACAAATGCATGATGATTATATAAAATTCATCACATTATCATTAATCTATGTTGGTCAGGGATCCACAATTAACCAAGATGACATATGGTAGACCTAAATTCAAATTACATGAAACATGTAACAAGTTTGTCCTAATCAATTTTGTAAATTCAAAAAAAACATGATTCCATGCACATCCACAAGAACCTTAACCTAGACCTATTTTATCATCACACACTAACATTGAATTTTCCACACTACTAGCTATTGCCATAGAGTTTTGCAACACCAAATGGTTGATAAATAGGAATAGAGAGCCTTTTTTCACTTTAAACATTCTACGTGAAAAAAAATCATTATGAAAACTCTAGAATATGATATAAAATGTGGTCATAATCTCAATTCAAACCATAGAGCCAAACACACATTTAGGAAGAAATACTGAACATAAATTTGTATTGCCAGAGAAATATCTCTACCCTAAGAAACTAAACTAAAACATTATAGATCATACTTTCAGGTCAATTCTATCTAAATGAATAGACGTAGTATGATACTATACATAATCCTCAGCCTATTTTATCAATATAGCTAGCAATATATGTTTTTTCAAGTCAAAATGATATGGAAATGTAATTTACATTTAATTATCACTAATATTTTAACAATCTTCCTTTGGAATCAGTGAACTCCTTTAACATCAATGACAAGATTTGTTCAACAATATCCCCTTTTTCATCAATGGAAAATATAAAAAAAATTGCCACACATGAAGACATATATGATATTGTTTTAACCAAAAGACTACCTCAATTTGACTTTCATTTCTACACCTTAGAGAATATTGCATTTTGAGTTCCATTTCTACCCTTTTGAAATCAATGGAAAAGTTTATCTAAAACCTATTTCCCATCATCTCCACCAATATTTTTGGCACTGTACACAATATGGAAACATGTTCCTCAAATAGTCTCTTTATCAGTTCATATTGCACTACTTCTGAAAACATTATGCAAGATCACCAAGACATATTGTGATAGGAAGTTAACACTCCCCTTGAACCTATACCATGTCATATTACTTATAAAATTATATGCAGGACCATAAAGCCTTCTTGTGGTAGAAATATCTCCCTCAATCTATACTTATTCATTCAAGAGGAGGGAGCAACAAATACCAACTTCTTTTGAAGAAACTCTTAAGTCTCCTTAGGAAGTAGTTTAGTTAGGAACCCTCTTAGTTTTCCATCTATGTTCTAATGTTGTGTCCTACTTAACTAACTTTTTCACACTACTATGGATATCTTTCAACTATGTATGAAAAATTTGGCTAGCTAAGTATCTGAGTCATAGTGAACTAACAGGTGTAGGTAGCAACATCTCCACTCACTATGACCATAGTTTTTATAACTAAAGTACAATTGCTATTTAGAGAAAACTTATTTTGAGCACATAGAATATTGAGAGGGAAGTGAATTAGTATTCTACTAAACCATCCAATTATCAACCATCTGATTTCCAAAGCATATTTAACAATTATAAGAAATGTAAGCATAAATAACCCATGGCGCACACAACACATAAACACTAGGATTTATGTGGAAAATCCAAAAGAGGAAAAACCACGGTGAAGATTAACCCATAATATGTTATAACCGGCTATAGGATATTATAGAAAGGTTCACTGCCAGGAGGAATCATTGTCCAAGTGAACCCACTATCCATAGAGAAAAGAAAGATATAAGAGAGGTGGCTTCACAACCAGAGTTTGAAATGAGAGAAATGCATCTAACTTATGGGTATGTGCAGGATCATGGTGCGCCAAAAAGTGGCAATATTATGGGGGTATTGGCTGATGACTTTTTTTCACCCAAAATTAATGAATCGAAAAATATTTAGCCTGAGATTCTCAGCTTTCCAAAAATATAAATTATTTGAATTTAGATCATAATAAATAATCATTCACATTTTATAACTCAATTGACTAAAGTTTATTGAATTGATCAAAAACATCAATTAAGCCGATATCATTATTTTTTGAATCTGAAACATGTGTCACATTCTATGCTTCACATACTATAGGATTAAAAAGAAAAATTAAATTTCATGAAGTTTTGACCAAGTTAAGGTGGTCTATGATGAAGTTTTTATATTTTCTAAAAGTTGTAATAAAAATTATAATTAATTATTTACTTGGAAAAAATTACAAAACAAATATGCATCACAGGACATGAGTCCTCTACTTATATATAAAATATTACAAAAAATATTATCATTTTATTATGGTTAGGGTATTCACAGACACCTACTTTATTTTTCCCTGAAATTTAAGTACTAATGCGAAATTTCAAATTTTCACCAAATAGATTTTATTTATTTTTAAATAAACCTTAGTATTTTAGAAACTACATTCAATTTTCTACAAATTCTATTCTTACATATTTTTGAAATAATATAGATAACTTATTCAAATATTTACGTCAAGTTGCCTAACACTGATTTTTCTGAATTTTTTGCCACTTAAGGGCCTGTTTTTTGCACGATGATTCTCCACATACCCTTATGTTGAATTCAATTTCTTTGGATCTCACTACACATGATATAATTAACTCATATTACCACTCTCTACCCTAGTTTGTCTTCGTACAACACTCACTTAATATCTAGCCTATTCACACAATTCTACAATCTTCACATCACTGCTTGAATTTAGATCATATCATTCTCTCATCTCACTCTTTTATAACTCAACTCAACCCTATATATATTGAACTTGATCAAAAACATCAATTAGGTCAGCCTAATTAGATGTAGCCTCAAATTATACAAATCATGCCTTTTCAACACCCAATTCAAATCAAAATACCTTTGCACTCAAAACACAAGCAATATAGGTTTGTATGGACCTATAACAAATCTTCTTTCCATTCACATCAAGTATTTAATCTTCTCAACACTTTGCATAACCTAGGTCAGCTGAGTAAAAACCAAAAAGTAGAATACTCCAACTAATCAACACAAAAGAATACTCAGATCACAAAATGTTGCACCAATTGAAAAATACAATGTAATGACACCTGTAAACCTTCTCCCAAAATTGCAACATCTAGCTCAAAACTATGGAGGAATACAAACTAGTTAGATAAGGTCCTATACACAGAAAATTGTGTAAACCATATCTATTAAACTTATGTTACTTGAAACTCTTGAACCACGTAATAAAAAAAATTTAAATTCAAAAATAATATGCAAAAGATATCTATAAAAAACATACTAGAATCATATAGGTATATCTGAAAATGTGAACAAATGCAGACCAAAATATTAGAGGCCACTATGTGTTGAAATTATCAGTTTAAACACTTAGCAAAAATAACCTTTTGCAAAATTGATATTTTTATAGAAATACATCATTCATCATGTGGTCTGATGTGGTGTTGTGATGCAGTCCAACATCCGAGTTCACGTGTGATCAACATCACCAAAAAAAAATCTGATTTGGTTTTGTTGTTTTTCTTTTGTTTTCTTTCCTTTGTGAGTAGTTTATTCTAGTTCAGTGGTTGTGTGTAGTAGAATAGGTTGAATTTTTTTGATATTTGATGGATTTAATTTCATTTACTAAACCTTGTTCTTGACACCATTTAATGAATCAAGATGATTTAAAATGGTGGTATTATGTCATTATCAAGAAAAATAAGAAATTGAAATGTTAACAAATAAATGGAATAAAAATTAAAATTGACAGTTTAAAACTGAAAGAAACTAGAAAGGGCTGATTTATGTGACACTATAGTAATGAATCTACAAGGGTGTTGATTCAATTGCAAGAATTTTCAAATTCCATCAAATGAAAATGAAATATAGAAGGAAAAATTACTTGCCAGAATGAGGGAGCAATGTTAGAAGGTAGTAGGGAGGTAGCGGTTGAAGGAGGTAGGAGAGGCATAAGAGTGGAGAAAATGTAGAGAAGCCTCCTTGTGCTATAGACCAAACAATAGACAATTTACAAGATAATTATCAACATGAAACTTAAAGAGTTTGGATAGGAAAAAGTAGTTGAAGTATTCATGCAGTAAGAAGGAGCTATGCATGCCAAGAGAATTACCACTTGATGCAATGAAAGGGAGGTCAATGACTGAACCAACACAACTTGAGTCCTTTTAGTCACATTTGCAATCTTCAAAACCCTCTCTAGGGTTAACTTCTTTGCAACCAACCTACTTTCCTTGTAGGCATCCAAACCTTGTTTTAAGGTCTTATCTCTCAAACTCTCTAACAAATCCATTATCCACTCATATTTTTATGGACCCATTAACCCCACACAAAACATACCTCAAAATATTATTATGTCTCTTTGGACCATCTTCACTTAAACTAGCCTTTAGCGCTGAAAATGGCACCAATTAGCCCAATTTTCCAAAGGAACACATCATCAAATCTACTTCCAACTCAAAATTCCACTTGTTAGACTTCAAACTACTTGAAAAACTTAAAAATTTTGAGCCTATTGGTCAAAACTCACTCAATATGATCCTCTTTCAGGAAACTCTCAATTTTCACCAAACAAATAAGGGTTTATTGAAAACCCCATCTCCCAACCTCATACAAACTTGAAACCACTTCCAAACTTCTTTATTCTTCCTATAGAAAGTTAATTCACCCTCAAATTATGCTTCCCCTAAGAATCCCTCACACTTCCTTCATAAAACCTATCAAATTCACCCTTTTTCCCTCTTTGTTCAACTAGGGCTTCATGCCATATCATACATTTTACCCCTCCTATCCTTTCCAACCTTCAAAAATCATCAAACTAAACCTATTCTCCCCAATTCCAACAAGCTCTAACCGTTTCTCAAGCAAATTCCTAAATCCACTAACTCTAGACTTGTTCTTAAGGCCTAAATTTTGTATTTTCACTAGAGCAGTGTTGAGAATCCATTCAAATGCCTTCACCAATACTATTTTCTTATCCCTACACCCTATCCTACTTATATCCAGACAATTCCACTAAGACACAGCCTGAACAATAGGTGGAATGGCATATTTTTCAACATGTTACACACTCAAACCCATAAATGAGCAAGTTCAGACCAGTTTTCAGAAATCTACCCCTAAGATGCTTGAAACTTAATATAACTCCTCAAGAATGGATTAAAAACAAAGCTAAAAGAATCATAAATCTGATTCAACCATTATATGAGCAATTTATGCCTATACGGACCCGGACACAGGCTAGAAATGAAGAAATTACACAAAAAATAACAAAGAACAATGGTATTTGATTGATGTTCTCCTTCAAAAATCTTCCACAACCCTTCAAATCAATGGATCTTACATATTTAAAAATTTTCCCACCTAAACTAACTTTCAACTCCTTTCAATGAAATTTTGAAGCCAATGACCATTGGCATTCTAACAACTTGCAATTTTTTCACTTTATAGTGTTTTCAAATTGACACTTTTTTGCAAAATAGCAATATTTACCTAATAAACCCACAATGACTTCAAAACTAAAACCAACAATATAAAATGTCCTATCATGGAATTATTTGACATTATCATGACTAAATCCTCCTATTTAGACCAAATTCACAAAATGGAGCAACAAGGTGCTTTGCACCGTTCACCCAATGATAAAAGCTTTCCATGTCCCTTGGAAGTCTTCAACTCTTGAACCTACAATAAATATTTGATGATCCTCCTTATTCTTGAAATTTCTCCACTGATCTTCATCTTCACCTTTGGCTTGAACTTTTCCATGTGTAGTAATCCTCTACTTGTCTTTTCATCTTGAATCTACATCTTCATGCTTTGATTTTTCGTCATTTGTTTCATCCAGCTACTTCCACTTTGTCCTTTTGCTTCATCCATTGCAAAAAAATCCAAACTTTGGCTTTCCTATTTCATCTTAACCCTTTGTCTAACTTCCATCAAAATAATTATCAAAAAAAGGATGTTTACACACTTGAATCTATTCCACCAAACATTCCCTTTCACCTTATCCTCTATCTTCATAACCATCTTTCATTCCTCTATCATTGGAACCTCTATCATGGAAGAATACAACTTCCCCTCACCTTGTCATCCAACGACTCTCTTTCCTTACCTCAGTAACATCACTCTTCTTCACTTCAATTGGAGAATCCACAAACAATTTGTCTTTGGCCTTCTCTTGGCCTATCTCTATCAACTTCCTATCTTCACCTCTTAGGGTGACTGCAACCTTTTTCGTTTTCTCAACCTTTACTCTTCCCTTCACTAGCCTTTGCCATTCTCCTTGGCTCTTTTTATTCTCTATCTTCTTGTTTTGCTTCTCATCTAGTACTTCATTTTCTTGACTATCTACATGTTGCAACTGATATTCTTCCTCAAGGACCCCTATCCTACCAAACTCATGAACCTCTCTGTTAACAAAATATGACTGTCCACCATCTTCTCTAATCATTATGCTCTCACATTTCTTTTCTTCTGTAGAAGTTGAAAAACCAACTTCACAGTCCCCAAGAATCACCTACAAGCAATCACCTATCACATGCAACAGATATTCAGAACAAAAAAAGAGAGATGTTATGTAAACCTTCAGAGCCAAAATTGTGCAAGCAAAACTTAGCATAATTTATTATTGAAAGTAATTGTTTTACAAATAATACAAAAGCCTTCAAAAAGGAAATGATGCAATAAAGCAAAAAAAAAACAACCCTAATCTTATCTTGAGCAAAAAGACAGCTCAACAAGATAAGGATAAGAATTAACCTAGGAAAAAAAATATGCCTAAGTAAACTTATGATAAAGTGTAATTAAATAATTAATTACACCAACACCCCCCATAAGTGCAACTTAGGGAGAAACAAATTATTATGCAAAGATGTGTCCCGACAACAAGGCCTGATCAGGTACTCATTGACAAATGCAATGATGAGTTAGAGAAGGAAAACCTAGTGGGACAAAACCCCCCTACAATGAGATGACTGCTACAAAGAAGCACTGGAAGAACACTATGGAGTAACACTGGAACCGCAATCCGACAAGCAAGGAAAGATACTTTTGTCTACAAGAAACTAAAAATAGAATCATAATGTGACAGCAGATCCGCTGCCACAGAACACTGGAAAACTCACAAACTGGAACAACCCTGGAATTTGTGAAGCAACAGTAGATGAAAAAGATACCCCCATAAGAGGGAATGATAGGATGACAAAATCTGGGAGTTGTGTGTCTCTCGATGCCGATTCCAAACTGTAACTAAAACTACTGCATGAGAACGAGTACCATCAAGATTTCAGCACATTAACTATAAAAACATGGCCCTCAAACTGAGAAGGATCTGAACCAATGCGGATCAATAACCATAAAATCGCAATCTGAAGTGTGAACCAAAAATGTGTCCAGTTAAGCAAGATGAGGCCAAAAGAAACAACATAATCTAGATAAACTCACGCGAGTTGACACCAATATGAAAATGAGATGCAAAAAAGCCCCTTGATGGAACTTTATATAAGTTCATTTATTACAATGCCCAATGATTGCAAAAAGAGAGAAGGCAAAACATGCATAAACTATAGAGAAAATGCAAACTTAGTGCATGAAAAGAAAAATGAGTGCATGCACAAACCAATGTTCACATCTACCTCCATGATTAAAAAGGACCTTAGATCTATGTAGAGGCCAGACCCAGCTTTCTGATGGTATCTCATTTGCAAAAATCTGACACCATGGTCAAAAGTTATGATTTTTTAAATAAAATTGAATTTACCCTGTAGGAAATGTGTTTTCTAGCAAAAAAATTTACTTCTGATTTAATTTCTGCAAAATTTGTTCACAATTAGTGGACAAAAATAGAAACATAGAAATATTTTGAAGCTAAGAACAAAACCCAGAAATTGTTTTTTGATCCAGCAAGCAGAAGATGATATAATAATTTTTTTAAACCTTCAGCCAAGAGAAAAATGATGCACACCAATTTTTGTACAATGATTTTCTCTAGATGCATACATGATATCAAAAATCCAAAAGATACCCAGTCCAGATTTCAACCCTGGCTACAAAACCCAGAAATTATTTTTCCTACAACTGAGTGGAACCTAGATTTCAGAAGTAAAAATGAAAAACGGCTTCAATGCTTTGCACAAAAAAAGACGCTATGAGAGAATATCTTCAAAAACATGAACAAACAACAACAGGTCTGGAGCTCTGATACCATGTAGAAGTTGAAAAACTAACTTCACAGTCCCCAAGAATGACCTACAAGCAATCACCTATTACATGCAACAGATATTCATAACAAAAAAGGAGAGATGTTTTGTAAACCCTCAGAGCCAAAATTGTGCAAACAAAAATCAGCATAATTGATTATTGAAAGTAATTGTTTTACAAATAATACAAAAGCCCTCAAAAAGGCAATGATGTAATAAACCAAGAAAAAACAACCCTAATCTTATCTTGAGCAAAACGACAACTCAACAAGATAAGGATAAGAATTAACCTGGGAAATAAAATATGCCTAAGTAAACTTATGCTAAAGTGTAATTAAATAATTAATTACACCAACATCTTCAACCTCTTTCACTTTCCCTCTACATTGACTCTTTGCAACTTTCACTCTCATATCTTGAATCAGACTTCCTGCCTCCATGATCATTGTATGTTTAGACATATGTACCTTTGTCCTAGCAGTGATTGACTGCTCCTTGTCCTCATTTACCTACAAGGGACACAACACTACCCCCACCATGATCTTTTCACTCTTCTTAAGCCCATCTTGGCTTACCTCAGTCCATTTAATCTCTTTTCTTTCACCTTTTACTTATGCCTTCATTCTCTCTTGGCCTTTGAAAACTCTTTGCTATCAAGTCTTCCATCTTCTTTTCCATCAAATATCTATTGCATTTTATGCTCTTGTCCAGTCAATGGACAATACACTCCCTAAACGGTGACCTTACTAGGCCATTCTTTCCTTTCCTTAGGAAACTCATTTGCACTCAACTTTTATTTTCCTCTTATCAGGGTCTCTACACCATGAATTTCTTTCTCACAAAATTTTGTATCAAATCTACATAGCTCTGATTTGACAATATTTGACTGTCATGCACCTTCTTTTGCCTTCACTTGACTAAATCCAGTCCCTCTCTTATCTTCATCACACTTTCCAAACTTTTCTTGAACTTTCAAGGTCATTTAACTTTTTATCTTCACTATCTGAGTATTATTCACCAATTCATCATCTTTTTTTCCTCTTCATCATTGCATCCCTATCTATGATTGTTGTCTCAACACTTTCTTTCTTGTTAGCGGCTGCACTCTCACTGTACTTGTCTACCTCATGCCTTATAAACTCTTTTCTTTCCTGCATTAGTACCCTTGCTTTCTTGCCTTGTATCTGATCCTTTTCCACCAATAGAATCAATGTGAAAGAAACTCCATCCTTCATAATCTTATAGTTATTATGCCTTCCATCGCACAAAGCAAATATCTCATGCAACCATGGTATTCCCAATAACAAATGACATTTGCTCCTAGGTACCACATCACAAAAGATTCTATCTTTAGAACCACCTATACTGAACTCAACCCAAGATTGATGCTTGAAAAAAAGTGTATGTTCACCATTCAACTTGTTGGACCTAGAATTTTCATAAAAATTCTAAGGATTTTATCAATTAAAATCTGAAATTCACATTATCATTTTCATAAGAAAAACACATTATTCCCATCCATATGGTCAAAATTTCCTTTTACCACTATACTACTATCACATTGGCTACCCCATATAGCCCTCACCTCATACCTCTCTACCGCAACTCATTACAAAGTAGCCCACGGTAGAGCGGTATATTAATATGTGTATTAAAGATACATCACAATCTTGCAAGAGAGCCAAAGGTGATGTGCAGTAGAGTGTTACAATGAAGAGGGATAATGATAACATTACATGGTATTGCAGGGGAGTGAAAAGTAACATGAGGTAGCGCGGTAAAGCAACCATTGGGTCATTTAAAGCATACCAATCACATCAGTCAACATCGAAATATGAAATTGAGCTTGATACAAATATTTGAATTGTGTGAATTTATGAGTCGAGGGTTAATGCATCTTGGTGTGAAGATACATGAGGTAGATTGAGATTTTGCATTCATAACAACAGAGACCAAGTGTAGATGAGCTCAAGTTGTGGGAGTAAAAGGAATTTTCCAAGTCGAATTATCTCACTGGGTAAGCTTTGCTCATCACTCTTTGAATTTTATAACAATGGCACCAAAGAAAGCTGAAATAGGAGTTAAAAAGATGAAGTCAAAGCTAGTAAACCCTCTTTACACTCCCCATTGATTTCTTTATTACCTGGTTCAGTTGACAAAGGACCCAAGAAAGGTTTTAGAGATTTAGCTCAAAGGTGTAGAGACCCCATTATTCCTCAGTCAGGTTGGAACCCCTACTAGTATTTCTATCAAAACAGAAATGATAAGGTTATGGCATCAAACCTGTGGACCCTTGATTTAGCTAAACTGATTGTTCCAAATATTTTCATTGATATTGAGTTGATTAAAGCACTGGCCCATATCTACCATGCCCCAACCAAAATTTTCAGGCTTCCAAATGGTGGGTGCCTAGTTGATGTCTCAAGGGAGGCTATTATCAAATGTTTTAACCTAAATAAACAAGTCGTAACAAAGGTAAATTTAGTGAAACTAGAGCAGGAATACAAGAGGATGAGAAGAAAATATAGAAGTGATGAGCTCCCCCTACATATGAAGAGGGGTGATAATAACAAAATACTCCCCATCCCTACCTCAAAAATGGAGCCTTTCCTAGTTTCAAATTTTCAGGTTTATTTCAAAAACACTTATCATGCATTATGTCAGGTATTGGGGATAGGTGCAAAAGATAGAATGTCAGTGGTATTAATGAGGATGGCCATGATTATTCAATGCCCTGAGTCAAATGTAGAATTTTATTTTTCATCTATAATTGAGGAGAAAATACATGAGGGTTTGTTGCAGGTTAGAGAAGATAAGGCTCCCATTTCCTTTAGAAAATATTCTTTGTTGTGTCATTTAATCTTATACAAGAATGAAATGAAATGGACTAAAAGAATGAAGCTATGCACCAAGAGAATGGAGTAAGACTCCATGTACAAAATTGGTGTAACATCTGGGATAGCAGGTGTATAGAATGTGATTTTGTTGTGTTTCAACATGACTTTGTTGTTAGATTGATAGCTTCTATTGGTTACTCAACACCAAGGTTACTTGAACCATTGATGAATGTCATGAGGCTTGCACAGTTTAAGCCAGACCAGGGCTATACTCATAATTATACTGATTAGTTCTTTATGCCACAACAAATTGTTATCAGGGTATATGGTTGCAACCAAGCACCACACATCTTGCCCAAATTAATACCTACAAGGGTATGCTTTCGGGTAAAAGAAAAAAATTGTCACACTTTATAAGGGAAACAACCAACACTGATCTAAATTTTAAACTTGAATCACTAAAAAGTGGCATAAATGTTTTGAATTTTGAAATGATGTAAACTAGTAAAATATGTATGTTTTAGTATATTTCATGTTTGTATTTTTTTTTTAAATAAAAATTATTATAAACTAATTTTTAATAAATTCACACTATAATTTAGTTGTTGATTAAATGATGAAAAATGAAGTTGCATGAGACGTCAAAATTTTTATAGTAAATTTTATATTTTTTCTTTCAAATTTTTTGTGTGTATTTATAACTTGAAACTTTAGTGCATGGATATATTTTTTTCCAATTTTGATAGATATATATTTTTAAATAAATATTAAAATGTGTGTGAATAAAAAAACAATTGTTTCCATCAGACGTAAACTTTCATATTAAATATTTATCTAAAATGGAAAAAAACTTATACCCTCTTGAAATAGATTCTTTTATCTAGAGCATCATATTTTTTTCAATTTTTTTTAATAAGTTTTAGTATTTTTCCTTGGCATGGTAATCAACCTAAAATTTTGTGTTCATAACCTAATTTTAGTAAAAATAAATAATAAATAATAAATAATAATTAAACTATTATAATAAATATATTTTTGAAAACTACACTTATGGATCTACCAAAGGGTATTTTTATATTTTTTAAAAAATATTATTTACATTAGTAGGAGTTATTGAAACTTCAAGTTATTCAAATAATTTTTTCTTTTTTGGTAAATTGGACTCAAAGTGGTGCTCCATATATTTTTAGCCAACAATTTTAATTGAGAAAGTTGTGGAAGTATTTTTCTTAGATAGAATGAATATTACTAGATCATATGTTTGACTAGAAAAATTATTTTTATTTAGAAATACTTAAATTAAGTTGTGCGGATAAGTTGGTTAAAAGTGTGACACAACTTTGTGCATTTACCCTTTCTAGAATTCATGTAAAAAATGCTCTGGATGGAGCATGCTTTGATGAGGAATCAAAGAAAAGGAATATTTTCACCTAATTTGACATTGTTTGAGGAATTGGCTATTGGATCTAACATGTTGGAGGAATTATAGAGGTTCAAGAGGGTCAATTATCCCCTCAAGTCTGGAAAGGAGAGAGTGTGTCACCCAGAGGGTCATATTAATATGATCAGAAGGACCTTGCCAACAAAGAGGGCCATATCTCATGTGTTTGACCCTGAGGAGGACGTCATAAGGAATTTGGTATATTTTGTTGATGTATTGCATACTAGAAAGAGATGGATAATGATGATAAGGTGGGAAAATTAGGAGAAGAATATAAGTTTTAAAGGGTTTTTTGTTGATGAACCCAATATTCTTAAAATGATGCAAATGATCCTCGACAAATTTGATGAAATATACAAAATGGCCCAAGATGAGGGGTTAATTCCACTTCCCACACCTCACCAGCCATCACATGAAGCATCTACATCACATACACCACCCCCATCACCTCCACAACCATCCCCTCTATTTGCTAAACATGAACTCCAGACCAAGAAATAGAAGACTGAGTCATTGGTTGATTATGGTTCAAGTGATGACAAAGAAGAAGAGGCTGTTTTAGCTTTGACTGAAATGAAGGAGGTAGCAGAGCAACAAAAAATCAAGAGCCTCATGATCCTAAAATCAAGCAATCAAAAGAGGGAGCTGATGAGATTTAGGATGATGAGAGGGTAGTGGCTTCTCTGAGGTTTATGGAAGATGATGACTTTATCCATACAAGTGAATTTAAGGATTTTTGGATTAAGATGAAGATGAAAAAATTTGATGAGAGATTGAAGATCAATCTTATAGGAGCTGATGAATCAAAGCAGGCTAAAATCCAGGCTCAGACATTTGTAGAATTAAATGTTGATAGCATTAATGTCACCCCCTAGGAAGCAAGAGAACTAGTATTGAAAAATGATATGCTAATTGAACCAGGGATGGAGCTATCCAAATTGTTTCTTTTAGATTAGATTATAGCACAAGATGATCCAATGTTAGTAGCAGAGTTTGATTTAGAGTAAGGTGTTTCAGGAACAGGGTACAACCCTACTACCCAAACTCTTACTTTGTGGACAAAACAAAATAACACCAAGAAGCCTTGACTCTTGGATGTAGTGTAGGAAATGAGGCAGTCGGCTATGATGAGAACAATGAAAGAAACAACTCCTACATAAGCTTCAACTATAACCATGCATTCTGAAATGTTCACTAAAGATGTGGTAGAAAATATGGAAAAGAAGATAAATGAATATGAGAAAAGATTAAAATTGTCAAATGATGAAGTGAACAAATTGTTTATTGAGAATGTGAAGCTAAAACAATAGTTGCAATAGGCTACCATAGTGAGAGGGGATGAAGTACTTGTTTATCACCCACCTGTCCAGGTTGAAGATCCACAAATACAACAAATGAAAGATGAAATTGATAAGATAAAGAAACATAATATGGAAGATGTCAATCATCACATCTTGGAGACTCTGTGAAAGATATTAGAGCATAGAATTGGGATATTGAAGGAAAATATAGGTGGATTACATGAAAGCTTTAGAAATTTGATTAAAGGCTTGGAGCAGATAGATGCTAACTCCCCTATCCTCGAAGATCTCTAGAAGAGATGGCAACCTACCTATCACATACTAACTACTCTATGCAAAGCCACACAAAGGGATCCAGATGCCCCTCTGAGACTCAAACATATGCAGGAAATGGTAAAGGGTGTAATTGAGGAGTATAATTATTTTGTAGTTATGAGGAAGAAAGTGGAGAATAGGAGGATTGCATTTGAATCTATTAAATACATCTTCAGGCCTACAATCTTCAAAGATGTTAATCAATTAAAAGGTATGGATGAATGGAAAAATGAATTTGATCAGATGATTCCTCAGTGCTTGACACATATACAGAATGATGGGGAGACCAACCTTAGAAAATTTCATACTTTACTTGATGGGATTGTCATACTGGACAATGGATACAAAAAATTCATGGTGGATGTAAGGAACCTGCTTGATAATAGACAGAAAATCCACCTTACAAATATCACAGCTGCACAAGAATTCAAATGGTTGAGTTATCTAACAATTAGTAAATGGTAGGAAAAATATTTGCGCTCTGATGAAGATTGATCATGTGCATCACAAAGAGAAATTATCATATAGTAAAATATTTGATCAGGCCTTAGATGACCATGGGCTTTTACTCGAAGATTAACAGATTAACACACATGTTTATTGTTAAGTTCTTTCAATTATGTTTAATTTCATAATTATGTTTTGTTATAAAAATACACATCCTTTCGTCTGAAGCTTGTTGCCTCTCGTATAAATAAGAGATACTAGGACCAAAAGAGATCATTAGATTAGATATAGGAGAAAGTAACATGCGAATAGGGATAGGCATAATGCTTACATTTCAAAAGACCATGATGCATGTACAAATTTTGAAGAAGTCAATGAAAAATATCTAATTTTGTGGCCTAATTTTGGTATCCACTATTTGTTGGAATTATTCAATTATTTGGTTGTCTCCCTTTTAATGCTTCTTTGTTATATAAATTGATATATCAAGTATATGTTCAATTTATCAGTGCACATTTGTTGTACTTGTGTGATATGATTAATTGGTTTCCCTAGAGGAATTAAACATCCTTCTAATCAATCATAGTAATCTGGAACTATTAATTGGATCAATAAGAAGAGCCACATAGTTAGGGTTGTAAATATCTCTTCAATCTGGTGTTATATGTGTTCTTGCATAATTTACTCAATTGGTTCTTTCAAGTAAAGATTAAATCCTTTTGATAAATTATAAGTAACCTAGTTGTGTCAGTTGGATCCATAAGTAGAGTTTGTCAATCATTTACTTGCATGTTTATACAAGTCATAAACCAACATTAGTGTGTGAAACAATTTGAGTTATTTCCAATACAAGTCATATATTCTAGATCTTCATTTGACTCCATCTACCCAACAAGGCACTAGTCTTATCTATCTCATCATTTAGTTTAATCCAATTTATTTTCAAAACTTTACATCTGTTAACTCAACATATTCATAATATTTACCTTGATATTGCTTATACAATTTATGCCAAACAGGTTTGCGTCTCTCCACTTGCAATTTCCATTGTGGATAGATTGCTCAAGTAAGAAACACATAGTTAAGTCTGCTTCACTTGCATTACTTATGCCCACCTAGGTCTGGTAGACCCTGAAGAGAAGAAGGTTCAAATTCATTTGGCCTTGTATGTTAGCCAAAAACATACCAAGAGCTTGGCAACCTCTTGTGGTTTCCCAACTAGCATTTTTGAGACCTAACACAACCAAGAAACATATTAAGGTGTCTCATGAGGAATATTTGTTAAATGCAACTTATCAACCATTTCTTGTGATACCCTATTGTCTAAACTACCAAATCTACCATTATAGTGCATACCTTGTCATTACACTTGCAGGTGGTCTTGAAAGGTGAATTTCTTTGTAGCATCTCCTTCTCTTCAGTCATTTCTCTAACAGGGCATTCATCTTGTCCTTTCTCTAGTGAAACTCTTCTTTCCTCATATCAATAATGTGCTCTGATACTAACTGATGCAATGATAGGGAGGTCATTGACTGAACCAACACAACTTAAGTCCTTTCACTCACCTTTCCAATATTGAAAACCCTCTCTAGGGTTAACTTCTTTGCAACCAGCCTACTTGCCTTGTAGGTATCCAAACCTTCTTTTTAGGTCTTATCTCTCAAACACTCTAACAAGTCCACTATCCACTCATATTTTTAAGCCCACACAAAACATATCTCAAAATATTATTAGGTCTCTTTGGACCATCTTCACTTAAACTAGCCTTTAGCACTAAAAATGGAACCAATTAGCCCAATTTTCCAAAGGAACACATCACCAAATCTATTAAAAACTGAAAATTCCACTTGTCAAACTTCAAATTGCTTGTAAAACTTCAAATTTTCCAACCTATTGTTCAAAACTCACTCACTATGACCCTCTTTCAGGAAACCCTCAATTTTCACCAAACAAACAAGGGTTTATTGAAAACCCCTTCTCCCAACCTCATACGAACTTGAAACCACTTCCAACCTTCTTTATTTTTCCTCTACAAAATTAATTCACCCTCAAATTATGCTGCCCCCAAGAATCCCTCACACTTCATAAAACCTCTCAAATTCACACTTTTTCCCTCTTTGTTCAAGTACGACTTCATGCCATATCATACATTTGACCCCTCCTATCCTTTACAACCTTCAAAAATCATCAAACTAAACATATGATCCCCAATTCCAACAAGCTCTAATTGTTTCTCAAGAAAATTCCTTAATCCACCAACTCTAGCCTTGTTCTTAAAGCCCAAATTTTGTATTTTCACCAGGGAAGTGTTGAGAATCCCTTCAAATTCCTTCACCAATACTATTTTCTTATCCCTACACCCCATCTTAATTACTTCAATCCCATTCCACTAAGACACATCTTGAACAATAAGTGGAATGTCCTATTTCAATATGTTACACACTCAAACCCTTAAATGAGCAAGTTTAGACCAATTTTCAGAAATCTACCTCTAAGATGCTTGAAACTTAATAGAACTATTCAAGAATAGATTCAATTTTTTTTTAATACAATCCTACATCTGATCCAACCATTATTTGAGCAATTTATTCATGTATGGACCCGTACATAGGCTAGGAATGAAGAAATTACATAGAAATTAACAAAGAACAGTGGTATTTGATTGATGTTCTCCTTCAAACCTCTTCAACAACCCTTCACATAAATGGATATTATATATTTAAACATTTTCCCACCTAAAATAATTGTTTCAACTCCCTCCAAAAACCTTTTGAAGCCAATAACCATTGGCATTATAACAACTTGCAATTTTTTCACTTTACAACATTTTCAAATTCACACTTATTTGCGAAATAGCAATATTTACCTAATAACCCCACAATGAATTCAAAACTAAAACCAACATTAAAAAATGGCCTATTATGGCCTTATTTGACAATATCATGACCAAAACCACCTATCTAGACCAAATTCACAAAATGGAGCAACAAGGTGCTTTGCACCATTCACAAAAACAATTGAAATTAAAAAATAATAATAAACAACATACTAGAACCATATAGGTATATCTAAAAATGTGAACAAATGAAAACCAAAATACCAGAGGGCACAATGTGTTGAAACTTCCAATTTAAACACAACCAAAATAACCTTTTGTAGAATTGATATTTTTGTATAAATACATCATTCATGATGTGGTGTGATGTGGTGTTGTGATGATGTCCAACATCTAAGTTCATGTGTGATCGACATCACTAGAAAAAATTTCTGATTTGGTTCTTTTTTTTTCTTTCATTTTATTTCCTTTGTGAGCAATTCATTCCAGTTCAGTGGTTGTGTGAAGTAAAACTGGTTGAAATTTTTGGATATTTGATGGATTTGATTTCATTTACTAAATCTTGTTGTTGACACCATTTAATGAATCAAGCTGATTTAAAATGGCGGTACTATGTCATTATCAAAACAAATAAGAAATTGAAAGATTAGCAAATAAACATAATAAAAATTAAAATTGAAGGAAACTAAAAAGGGCTAATTCATGTGACACTATAGTAATGAATCTACTAAGGGTGTCAATTAAATTGGAATTTTTTTCCAATTTTATCAAATGGAAATGAAATATAGAAGGAAAAATTACTTTCCAGAATGAGGGAGAAATGTTAGAAGGTAGTAGGGAGGAAGCAGTTGAAGGAGGTAGGAGAGGCATAAGAGTGGAGAAAATTCAGAGAAGCCTCTCCTTACTTGTGCTATAGACCAAACAATAGACAATTTACAAGATAATTATCAACATGAGACTTGGAGAGTTTGCATGGGAAAAAGTAGTGGAAGTATTCATGTAGTAAGAAGGAGCTATGCATGCCAAGAAAATTACCATTGACTCTATGTCAAGTAAAGGCTATTGAATGTAGGACACCACTTATTCCAAGATGCAGATTTGACAAGGAAAGCATGCAAAGTAATTGGATATATCAATAGAATACATTGCATGAAAATGGATATAACATGAAGGTTTATGTAGAATGAAGACAAGTTTGAATGCTTAGTATGAATGGTACTAGTGCATGGGCAACACGATAGTTCCCATTTTGGTTATGCTTTCAAATCAACGAATAAATTGAAGCATAGAAGGGAGAAGAGGGCATTGATTATCATCCATGTAGAAATGAAGTTGGTGCAAAAATAAGATAGATATTGATGAGAAGGTGATGAAGAATGAATGTGGGAGTAGCAATGACAAGAGAGAAGAGTACATAACAGAACTGTGATGAGGAAATGATTCTTAGTAGGCTGGTGGAGAAAGTCAGAGATCGTAGTTGGAGTGTTAAAGTGAAGGATTGAAACATTAATTGAAATTTGGTGCAAATTTATAGAGAGAGGAGCTACATAGGGAGTGTAGAGAGGTGCTCTGCAGAAGCGTTATATTATAGAGAAGAGTGGATCGAACCAAAGAGGTGTTAGAGGGTGCAAGACAAAGAGGAATTGGGTAAAGAAAGAAAGATAAATTTTTGTAAGGAAAGAAAGTTTCCTATATGTAACATTCATGAATTTGGAATAAATAATAAAGTTTTCTCTAGATATTTACAAATTTGAGTAATGTTGTTGTGTACTTGTAAGTCGATTCAATTTGACATAAGTAATTGTTGAATTGGGAATTAAGCATTCATTGAGTCTTTGTAATATGAATTTAGGTGAAATTTGGAAGAGTGGATTTTGCTTCTTCATCAAATGGTATCAGAGCCAAAGTTTTTGAGTGTATAGATAGAGCATCGAGAGAGAGGCAAATAAAGTGTCAAGAGAGAGGCAATTCACATCATGACCTGTGGGTGGAGAGGGAAGTGAGCAGAGGTTTTAGGGGCACAAGTAGATCATCGAACATGAGGCAACTTGTGAAAAAACCTATGGTTAGTGGAAGTGTGAGTGAGAAGCTCAAAAGCATCATTGTAGGTGACAACAAATAAAAGTGGTGTGCTAGCAAATTGTAATAGATGAAGTGGAATCTTAATGAGATCAAGGTACAATTGTAGCATGTAGGTTGCAAGGGTGAAGTTACAGTGAAGACATATTAGAGGAGGGCATGAAGAGAAGAGGATGAAGAATTTGGTAGAGGAGGTCAGGAAATTTGGTGGAGGACGTTGGACTTTCAATAATGGATTTTCTTGAAGACTATTTGTAGTCTTAAAGGGTGATAATATCACCTCATTACATTTTTCTGAACCCATGCTCACAAAATCCTTACCCAATGTGTTTGATGCAAGAGCATCCCGGATCACATGTGATCGGCATCACTAGTAAAAAAAAAAATCAATTTGGCTTTGTTGTTTTTCTTTCATTTTCTTTCCTTTGTAAGTAGTTCATTCCAGCTCATGGTGGTCGTGTGAAGCAAAATTGGTTGACATTTTTGGATATTTGATGGATTTAGTTTCATTTTATAAATCTTTTTCTTTATATTTTTTAATGAGTCGAGCTCATTTATAATGGTAGTAAATTATGTCATGATCAAGACAAACAAGAAATTGAATGTTTGACAAATAAATGGAATAAAAATTGAAATTAAAAGTTCAAAATTGAAGGAAACTAAAATGGTCTAATTTGTGTGACACTATAGAAATGAATCTACTAAGAGTGTCGATTCAATTGCAAGAATTTACCAATTCCATCAAATGGAAATGGAATATAAAAGGAAAAATTACTTGCCAGAAAGAGGGGGTAGTGGTAGAAGGCAGTAGGGAGGCAATAGTTGAAGGAGATAAGGGAAGTGTAAGAGTGGAGAAAATACAAAGAAGCCTCTCCTTACCCATGCCATAGACCAAACAATAGAAATTTTAAAAGATAATTATCAACATGAAACTTGGAGAGCTTGGGTGGGAAAAAGTAATGGAAATATTCATGCAGTAGGAAGGAGCTATGCATACCAAGAAAATTAACATTGAATATATGTCAAGTGAAGGCTGTTGAATGTAGGATGCCACTTACTCCAAGGTGTAGAGTTGAAAAGGCAAGCATGGAAAGTAATTGGAGATAACACTGGAATACATCACATGGAAATCAATGGAATGGGAAGGTTTATGTAGAATGAAGACATTTTTAAATGCTTAGTATGAATCAGACTAGTGCATGGGCTATGCGATAGTTCCCATTTTGGTTGTGCTTTAAATCAGCCAATAAATTGAAGCATAGAAGGGAGAAGAGGGAAACAATTATCATTCATGTAGAAATGAAGTTTGCATCAAAATAAGACAAAGATTGATGAGAAGGTGATGAAGAATGAAAGTTGGAGTAGCAATGACAAGAGAGAAGAGTGCATAATAGAACTATGATGAGGATGTGATTCTTAGTAGGTTGGTGGAGAAAATCATCTTGTAGTTGGAGTCTTAAAGCAAAGGATTGAAACACTAATTGAAAGTTGATGTAAATTGATAGAGAGAGGAGTGGCATAGGGAGTGTAGAGAGCTTCTTTGTAGAAGCTTTATATTACAGAGAATAGTGGACTGATCAAATAGGTGTTAGAGGATGCAAGATGAAGAGGAATTGGGTTGAGCAGAGAAGAGAGATTATTGTAAGGAAAGAAAGTTTCATGTATGTAACTTTCATGAATTTGAATAAATAACAATGTTCACTCTGTTTACAAATTTGAGTTATGTTGATGTGCAATTGTAAGTCGATTCAATTCGACACAAATAATTGTTGAATTAGGAATTAAGCATTCATTGAGTCTTTGTAATCTGAATTTAGGTGAAATTTGGAAATTTTTTTTCTTCAACATCATGTTGACATCAATGAAAACTAATTAATAACAACTTTCTTCATTGTTTTAACAATCTCTCACTTTGTCATTGATGGAAACATGTGCCAAAACAAAAGTATCTCTCCAAACATCTCTCCCCTTTGACGCCAAGGGAAAAGGGTGCTGGTCCACATGTATATGTACAAATTGAATTGGCCCCACCTTAGGAAGCTAACCAAAAACTCCTAAAAGTGTTCAGACATATGCAATAAAATCTAGAAACATAAAAATCTAAAAATGTGCATAAAGATAGAAATTGTCAACCCAAAAATGTTGACTCCTTAAGCTTTTGAAGAATGGCTTGTCAAGCAAACTTTCCTTCCTCCCATCTCTTCTTCACTACTATGAGAATTTTGTGCAGTGACTCAAGCTCCTTGAATGACTCTCCTCCTATTGTACTGGGTGTAAGATTGACCTTTGAAACTTTGTCAGAACTAGAAAGGGCACTTAAGATTGGTTTGCACTCTATTTTTACCAAGTCCCATAGCTTCACCTACTCATTTATCACTTCTTTGTTTTGAATCTACAAAGCAAAGAATCTGTCATGCAAGTCAATTATAGTAGTCCATATTTTATTGTCTTTGTCTAATGTCAGATCATAGGATTTTCATGGACTAGCTATTTGTGACTCAATCGAGTCCATTTCAACTTTTATTCCTTGTGTAGTATCATGCAATTTAAAACTTTTTCTTTGCACCTTCCTCACAAGATAACACTTCTTTCAAGCATTATTCAAATTTTGTATGTATAGATGCACATTTTTCTATATTATCCATCAACTTCTTTCCTATAATGCTTGTCTCAACCTCTTTATTAGCATTTCTTTCATCTTGGAGGCATATTCCTTAAAGGAATGAAATAACAATTTGAAATTCTCCACCATAGGAAGAGATGTGTCAACATTAGTACCTAGAGTGAACTCTTGCAATGCTTTCACTACCTCATCTATCAATTCACTACTCTTATAATGTGTTTCAATCATTTCTTTTTACACCAATTCACTAAACACATCAGTCAATTGCAACTTTTGTATAAGATATATCTTATCCAGATCAACATTACCTTGCTTCATGGACAACTACAACAACTAATAATAATCAACTAGTTGAACCTTTAGTTGTTTATATAGCAAGCAAAAATGGTTTTCGAAGGAGGATTCATCAGATGGCTCGGGTAAATCCTTAAAATTTTTAGCTTCTTCATTCTTTTCGGTATTATACTTTTCTCCTCCCTCTATGTTTTCTTCTTCCTCACCAAAAATCTTGTCTTTGTCTTTTTCTTTATCTCCTCCATCCTTGTCCTTCTCTCCTTGCTCTTTATCTTCAATTTTATCCTCTTCTCCTTCCTTTTCACCATCATTCAATTCTTCCATATTTTCTTCACCCTCATTCCTTTGGTCATCATGCTTCTCACATTCATTGGTGTTCTACTCTTTATCAATTGGAGGACCAAGTATCTCCAAGTGGCCTTGATCTCTAGTATCCCAAGTTATAGGAGGAATAAAAGTATCAGCTTTTGCAATTTCCTTTCCGGTCTTAGCAACATCCTTATCTTCAACAACTTCTTCCATTGTTTTTTTTATCATAAAAGCTTATGCCTCTCTAAATAGCCTTATGGGAAATTCAACAAATGGGGGACAAAAATGTGCCTCACTGAATGACCTCCAACATTTTTAAAGAAAGTTGACTCTTCTTTGTGTTTGGGGAAATGGGTAGAGATAAATGAAAGAAAAAACATAAATATGGTTATGTGCAAAATATTTTACAACATTTCAAACTTTAACTATTTCTTACTCCTGATGAGATGGACACAAAATGCCACAGACCCTTCATTGTTGGGAAGAGAACAATTGACAAAGGCTAGAGAAAGTACAATGCAGTTTTCAAATCTCCCTGTGGGAATTATCCATTAAGTTCCAATAGGAATAAGAAATCATAGAGATTAATAGGAATATTTAGATGTTCACATAATCCTTCCTCTTTTACAATGTAAAATGAAAAATGGCATATCCTTTACAAAAAATGAAAGAGTATGATGGACATGATCCAATTTTTGAAAGATATCATCAAACATAAAAGCTAATAGCATGTAAAATAATCATCTAGAATATCTACATAAGGCTTTAACACAGTACTCTAAGCATAAATGATATATGAAAAAAGAAACTTGATAAAGGCCATAAAATGCACAATTCCAAAGATTAATTCTTAATAGATCTAATTCTTATTATATTTTAACTAGAAAGAAAGGTCGAATGCCAATATGATTGATAGTCTTAACAAATACAATATTCCAAAGAGCATAAATAGAGCTCTATGAAATATTCCTATCCCTAAGAAAAATGCATCTCCGTGAAAAAATATCTATCCTTCTCGAAAAGACTTTTCTGAAGAATCTCCTTGCCCACTATTGCAAACCCACATTTTATAGCTAGAAGAAGGAGCCATTCCCAGACTCAATTGAGAAGAAAAACTACTAGATGTATGTATCTGTAGACCACAATTTGATCTTAGATCTTGATTATATCACAACAATATTCACTCATAAATTCTCAACTACCTCATTTATGGCTCTAGATACTATAGAAGCTCTACGAAGATATGCTTTTAAAAGAATATCATATCCTAGATTATTCGTTTAAGAAAATTCTAATCAACCACGATGAATGATGATGCTATCCTAGAATTCCACCCCTGAAATTAAAGAATCCACCACGTTGTTCAAAAAACTCTATCCAAAAGAGATACATCCACAAAAAAAACAACCCACCCGACGAAATTGCTAACATGACAAGCTAGCGGGTGATTTCAAAATTTGTGAGAATAATTTTGGGAATATCCCCACCATGTAGACACATGTCCTAGTTCAGTCTTGAAAGGAAAATAATATAGAAAATCAAGGCAACCATCATGCGGTGTATTTCACACTGTTATGCAAGAGTAACCTTTGTCCTTTAGGTGCAGTGCCATCATAAAGCAGAAAAGGAAGCGTGGACACCGAAAAAGTAACCCTTCTACTTTTTCTTCTTGTTTAGGCCCTCCTTGTGTTTTTGGCTTAATTTTTCCTTGATTTAATGTTGTAATGTGGATAACACATTCACATTAGGTCTTGGGCCCATGCAAATTGAATAAAATGCATGTCTTGTAAAGGTGTTGTAAAGAATTGTAAATGAATTTCACACTTTTCTAGACTTTTATTAAGCATTTAAGTCTAATGGTCCTTTCTTCCCTACTTTTGAATTAAATATTATTTTAATTCAAAAGTTAGCTTTTCCCTCTTCTTCTATAATTGAATGATTATTTCAATTATTTAATTATTCATTAGCCTTTTCTCTCTCTATAATTAAATACATGTCATCTTTATTTAATTATTTATCCTTTATTTATCTCCCCAATTATTCTAATTATATAATTATCCCTTCCCTCTCCATTAAATAATTATTTTTAATTTTAATTATTTAATGTTTAACACCACCTTTCCTCTATAATTAAATTGATATTTTTAATTATTTAATTATCTAATTATTTGTTCTCGCCTTTCTTTTTAAATAAACAAAATCAATATTTTATTTATTTATCCTATGTTGGCCAGTGGCCACATAAATTAAATAATTTTATTATTTAATTTTCTCTAACAACCTCTTTTTCTATGTCAATCATATCTTCCACCTCAAATCTTTATCTATCCATGTCTTTCTTCTCTCAATTAAGCTCCACCTTTGATTAAATTATTTTCTAATTTAATATTGCCCCTTGATCATTATTCTTATTCTATCCACTCACTTAAAAGGATACCTTTAAGCCTAATTCATTATCCATTCATCATTCATTATCCATCTCAGATCAATCATGTTAGGGCTTAGCATTTTAAGTCTTCACAAGGGCATCAAAATAGCAATTAAGATCAATTCTGAAGCATTCAAGGGAAAATTATTCATTCATTGTTGCATCACTTCAAGATATATCATCATGGAAATTCTCTAATTCCATTATTTCATTTTCATGCTTCATCTTATTTCTCCATTTGGTTTAATTAACTAAATAGGGTTTGACCAAGGAAAACTCCCATACCCTAACAATAAAATTTTTCTCTCTCTATCCTTGTGTGATTGTAGATTTAGGTGCTTAGATGGCTTGGAAATGATTGAAGAATAGGTTTATAACTTATTGAAGTCATCTCCCCATTGGAAAGGTCAAAATATCCACAAAAAGTCACTTACAGTGTAGAAAATCAGGGTTTTGGATCCGAACACCTGGATGTATAGAAAGAGCAGACTGAGCGCTTCATATTCCACTCTTGAGTTTTCAAAAAGTCAAAGTGGACTCATTCACCATTAGTGGAAAATTATTTCCACTATACTTGTTCTCCAAAGGTTTCTACAAATTTGGATACCCATTTGGCTAAAACAGACTCAGGGTCATAGTTTTCTAGATCTTTGACTAATTCACCCAAAATGGTGAATAAGTCCTAGTAGGCCAAAATTTTAGGATTAGCAACATTTCTGGTCGCCATTCCATCTCCAGCAAGTTCCTAGGTGCACACATTGATTTTTACAACTTTTTGTTTTGTTTGATGATTATTTAGCATATGTTTGCAAATCACATTATGTTTTCAAACATTTTGTACTTTCCAAGTTTTCACTTGGTGGTGAACCCATTTATTTTCTTAGCCTTCTCCAAAGGTATCTTATAGTCAAATATCTCACATCCAACATTGGGTTGAGATCTATGAGGTACTTTTGAGTGTGAACATTGTGAAATCAAATCCCTTTTCTTGAACAAAGAAGTGGTGCATCCATTTCGATTGTCCTCAACTAATAGACACTACTAGTCTTGGTTGTTCTCCTTTTCTTGAAATGAATCAAACCAAGAAATATTTGTTCAATATAAATTTCATCTTGTAAAACACTAATTATTTGAGTTTGTTAGATTTTACACCCTCATGTATAGGAGAGAAC
Organism: Sequoia sempervirens; assembly: GCA_007258455.2. Lineage (NCBI taxonomy): Eukaryota > Viridiplantae > Streptophyta > Pinopsida > Cupressales > Cupressaceae > Sequoia > Sequoia sempervirens. Next base: position 5,773,329 of record VDFB02047397.1, read on the forward strand.
AAAATCTCGAAATGTTAAGAGTCTTGCATAGGTATGACATCTTGTACATCTATGCAAGAGATATCTTTGTCGCATAATAAAGGAACATCTTCTACCATTGAACAAGAGGGTATTTTGTCAAGACTCCTCCATGATCATCTGATATCTCTCCCTCTAAGAACTCAAAATAAATTTTATTACAAACATTCATTTTGTGCATATCATAGAGTTCATTTTCATGCTACTAATGAATGTAAGGCTTTGAGTAGTAAAATACAACATCTTAAGTAGTTTGGTGCTCTTACTTATGTGGGAAGCACTTCATTCCTCTAATCGATATTGATTTTCACTCTACCATGCATCTCATCCATCATTTTGGCTCCTCCTTGTCCTGCACTAAGTGGGGACAATGGATTAGGTAGCCTTGTCCTCGTATGTCACTTCTTGTTGCTTTTTTTGGCTAGTTGATCACCTTTCATGAATGCATAACAGCAATCTTGGGATGTAGATGACATGCATTAATTCAACTTGCATGTGACATACTACCTTTTTCATGATGTAGTTTATCAGAAACATATGACTTGGCATAAGGCTTTCCGAACAAGTTCACATATCTTCTTCTACTTTAAAGAAATTGCTCATAGTCATGGTTTTAGAAACCCCTTTAAAGTGGGGACATACATTAACACTCATATTTCATTGTGTGATTTCTTTCTTCTTGTGATGTGTCCTTTTCTTGGTGATGTCATTGGGCTTGATTTCCTTCAAAAGCATGATATTTCTTTTACTTATCCTCTCTTGGAAACATTAGATACAATGTTCCCAAGGATGAGACCTTGCACTTCTCCTATCTTGGAAACAAGATGAGACCTTTTGTGCTTTTCCTCTCTTGGAAACATTAAGAACAATGTTCCCTACGAGGAGACCTTGTATTTGTCCTCTCTTGGAGACATTAAGCACAATGTTCCCTAAGATGAGACCTTGCACGAACTACTAAAAATCCCTTTGAATACTCCTTGCACTATTTTGCATTTACAATGTCTATGAGTTTCAAGCATACAAATTTTTTCTTGCCTCATAGAGCTCGAAGTTCATTTTTGTGTGGCGCCTTATCAAAGTTATCAAGAAGTATAACTTTGGTATGGTTTGAGGAAGCCCATTCTGAGGCATGAATTTCCCCATAGGCACTTGTGTGTGTGTGAGTTCATACTAGCCATAAGTGTATGTTTCTCACCTTTTAGGACTTCTCACCCAGTGGACAGCCAAGAGTTCCATTGCCTCATAGTGAGTATGCATTTTTGGCCAAACATCCTAGATATGATCCACATCATGTTGGACAAACAATCAAAGCTTGATCCACCTCATTCTTATTTCTATTTCTTTGTATTTTCCTTTCTTTTAGTTCTTTCCATTGTATGTGCGTGTATCTTATTTTGTTGCATATTATACACCTTGTGCATGTTATTTTGTGCTCATGTTGGTTTGACTTAGGATCTTGGATCCTAGTTGCTTGACTTCTACTTTGATCTTTATCATCCATTTTCATCGACATTGGTATGATTGGAACCCTCTTGGATGTCTACTTTAGTGTGAGTCAAATGAAGCAAGTTCATCCTCTCACTAAAGTGGGGGCTAAATGAGGACACCGAAAAAGTAACCCTTTTACTTTTTCTTACTGTTTAAGCCATCCTTGTGATTTTGGTTTAATTTTGCTTTGATTTAATGTTGTAATGTGGATAACACATTCACATTAGGTCTCAGGCCCTTGCAAATTGAATAAAATGCATGTCTTGTAATGGTGTTGTAAAGAATTGTAAATGACTTTCACACTTTTCTAGACTTTTATTAAGCATTTAAGTCTAATGGTCATTTCTTCCCTCCTTTTGAATTAAATATTATTTTAATTCAAAAGTTAGCTTTTCCCTCTTCTTCTATAATTAAATAATTATTTAAATTATTTAATTATCCTTACCCTCTCCATTAAATAATTAATTTTAATTTAATTGTTTAATGTTTAACACTCCACCTTTCCTGTATAATTTAATACTATTTTTTAATTATCTAATTATTTGTTTTCACCTTTCTTTGTAAATAAATAAAATCAATATTTTATTTATTTCTCTTGTGTTGGCTAGTGGCCACCTAAATTAAATAATTTGTATTATTTAATTTTCTCCAACAACCTCTTTTTTTATGCCAATCTTATCTTCCACTTCAAGTCTTTATCTATCCATGTATTTCTTCTCTCAATTAACCTCCACCCTTGATTAAATTATTTTGTAATTTAATCTTGGACCTTGATTGTGATCCTTATTCTAGCCACTCACTTAAAAGGAGACCTTTAACCCTAATTCATTATTCATTCATCATTCATTATCCATCTCAAATCAAGCAAGTTAGGGCTTAACATTTTAAGTCTTCACCAGGGCATCAAAATAGCAATTAAGATCAATTTTGAAGCATTCAAGGGCAGATTCTTCATCTATGATTACAGAAATTAAACATCTATCATCATGGAAAGTCTAATTATATTATTTAATGTTCATGCTTCATCTTATTTCTTCATTTGGTTTAATTACCTAAATGGGGTTTGACCAAGGCAAACCCCCATACCCTAGCTATCAACATTTTCTCTCTCTTTCCTTGTGTGATTGCAGATTTAGGTGCTTGGATGGCTTGGACATGATTGGAGAATAGGTTTGTAATTTTTTGAAGTCATCTCCCTATTGGCAAGGTCAAAGTATCCACAAAAAGTCACAGTGTAGAAAATCAGTGTTTCGGATCCTGACACCTAGAGGTATAGAAAGAGCAAACTAAGAGCTTTCAGATTCCACTCTTGAGTTTTCAGAAAATTCAAAGTGGAATCATTCTCTATTAGTGGAAAATGAGTCCCACTGTACTTGTTCTCCAAAGGTTTCTACAGATTTGGATACCCATTTGGCTAAAACAGTCTCCAAAACAATTTTCCAGATTTGGGACCAATTCGCCTAGAATTGCGAATGAGTTTGAGTAGGCCAAAATTTCAAGATTAGCAACATTTCTACTCTCCATTACATCTCCAAAAAGTTCCTAGGTGCACACATTAATTTTAATAACTTTTTGTTTTGTTTCATGATCATTTAGCATATGTTTTCATATCACATTGTGTTTCCAAACATTTTGTATTTTCCAAGTTTGCACTTGGTGGTTAGCCTATTTATTTTTTCAGCCTTCCCTAAAGGTATCTTATAGTTAGATATCTTACATCCATCATTGGGTTGAGATATTTGAGGTACTTTTGAGTGTGAACATTATGAAATCAGATCCTTTTTTTCTTGAACAAAGAAGTGGTGCATCCATTTCCATTGTGCACAGGAAGTAAGGTGTGAAAACCAAAATATTGAAGGAAAAATTTTCTCCATAGTTTTTGGCGACTCATAGGGGGCCTTCGCTTGCAGAGGCATGAACCTAGATCTCAAATAATCCTTAGAGTTTGAGGAAAGTACGTGTTGGGTCTCCCAATCTCCATCAGTGGGCAGAATGAGGGCATGCAATGTCTCGTAGGCCTAATGAGAATAGGGTAGGTAATCTAGATTGGAGCAGAATTTTGAACTTCTCTTTTATCTCACCAGCATTCTTACTTAACACCATATGACAAGTTTTTATTTTTAGCGTGACCTAGTTGCAAATGATAAATGTTTCTTCCTTTCTTGTAGCCACTCTTTGGTCAAGAATCTCACCACTTTTTGGAGCTTCTTGAGTTACCTTATATAATTTTGAGATCAATGCTCCTAGTTCTTTAGCTCAGGGAGTGATTGAAAGAAAAATTTAGTCAATCATATGGCTGACCTTTATGTTTAACTCGTGTGCATCCATTAGAAACCACAAAACTAGCTTCAAGGCATCTACCACAACTATGATCCTCTCCCAATGGGTAGATACTAACTTTTTAAGTACTGAGACAAGTTTGGATCCCTATGATGCAATCAATTCCTATTGGAATTGGGATTCCCTTGATCTCATTTCTTCCTCCGATTGATTTTTCTCCTGCAGAGCATTTGTAAGTTCAGTGTGTAACTTCCTAATCTCTTTGTTGAAAGTATTCAAAATAGATTCGATGTCTTTCTTTTCACATTTCTCCTTTTCTATTTCTTCCTATGCTTTTTGAAGATTGTTGGAGGCTTGAGATTAGATGCTAGCCAATTCCTTTTGCATATCTACCTTTTTCTCATCCATCTCTTGTGGCTCCTTCTATAGCTCATTATATATAATGTTTCTTCTAGATAATTCATCTTCAAGCTCCTTTTTCCTTAGTCAATGCTCCACAGTTGTTTCACGCTTGATCGTGATCTCACATTTCAATCCTTCTACCTTGGCATGAAGTCGATCCTTCTTACTCTGGGCTCCTTCAAGAAACTTAGTTACTTCACTTCACTGACCCTCTACTTGCCTTAAGAGGGCCATCCAAAAATATTTTCATTTGATTTTTGCCTACATTTAGTCCACTATGGCCTTTACATTTACCAAATATTCCTCACACTTCATCAATTTATTGTGCAACTTCTCATAGTCAATATAGACCACCTTTTGAGTTGTTTAGACATGACCACTTTGTCGCACGAGTGACTTTCACTTAAATTCAAACGCATAGCTTGGATGTTGTAATCCTTGAATTTCATTTCTCCTTCTGGCTTGGATTTACATGACCTCATAGGTACGACCAATAGAGCATTCTTCTCTTCATAAAAACAAGTTTCCAACTTTTGGATAGGTGGATTTTTCATGGCTTTTCTCTACAACTTTTGCTTTCTTGCTTGTTGGGCCTACCATGTTACTTCAATATGAGTTTGGAGGCTTTGTGGAGACTCAATACTCTGTGTGACAAGAAAAAACTAATGGGGATACTAAAAAGGGTGATAGAAGGAGAGGCCTCAGTCATCTGAGGTTATAGAGAGGAAAAAGGAAGCATTATCATTAAAAAGGGTGTAATGCCTTGTATGGAATAAGAAGGAGGGACACCCATCATAGAAAGAGGGGAAGTAGGTGGAAAAAGAGGTATTCGCTAGGAAGCAGATGGGGATGAGGTATTTGCTAGGAAGCAGATGGGGATGATGAAACTTGCAGCATGGGTGTGTCAATGTTTACAATGGGTACCCTTGATAAGGAAATCAAAGAGTCAATTATTATCGAAGTAGAAGATGCACGTTTGATGCATGGGTTTTCTATGTGGGGATCATTTTCAAATATGGTTGGGGGTGTATTAAGGATGACGACATCAAAACCCATGGATGGAGGAATTCTTTCTGTAAATGGGGGGGTAATAACAACCAAAGATGTCGTAGAAAGGAGGGTGGGAAAAATACTTACTTGGATAGTCAAAGTTGAAAATCCTAATGGAGCGAGGTCCACCTATTCTTCTTCTTTGTTTAAAATGCTCAGTCTACCTAAGTCTTGGACTCGTCTCCTCTTTGTAGGGGGTGCACAGGTTGATTCAGACTCTCTAGTGACTAATCTAGTTAAACCTTAGGTCTTTGGAGCTATGGAAGATCTCTTCGGAGACTGTTGGGTCCCCTTACCATTTGTTAGGGTTTGGTGGAAGATGAGATCTGTAATTCTTTCTATTTTGACCCTTTTCCCTTCCTTTTTCCTACATTGAATGTCTAAAGTGGGAGAGAGGAAACTAGTGAATGATCCTATTCATTCTCCCAATCTGATTCAGGATTACTATCATCAATTCTAACCTCAATGTCATAGACCTCATCTAACTTCTCATTATTCAACTTAACTTCTCCATGTAAAGTGTTTAGGCATTTGATTTCCTATCGATACCTCCAAAAATTGGCCTTCTTCTTTCTTGACCATCCAAAGTTCTTTAGGTGTGTTTTGAGGGACTAGCCCATTTGGACACTTTGTCAAAACTCTGTCACCCTGGGATACAGGTTGAGCCATGGGGGTCATTCAAATGGTGTAAAGGCTAGGTCAATGTATACCTCTTCCCTCTCCTCGGTCGGGTTATTCCTTGACTAAATACTCCCACTCTTCATGTTTGATAGTTTGAAGACACCCAATTGGATTATACTTCCACATATCACAAATAAGGACTAGGCCTAGGCAAGCCAACTTGCTAGTCAACACATCCTATTCTTCCTGCTTTACAAGTGTTATCTGACTTTTGGTGATGGTAAGGGGAAGTGTGTAGAGTGCTTTCTTGTGTCTCCCACCATTGTAACCTTTGTTGGTAATGGTTTCCTGATGGTATGCCTCTAAGGCAAGGGTCTTGTCTATTAAATATTTAGGAAGCCTAAACGGATCCTCATTTAAACCATGACATCTGATGAAATAAAAAAAAATACCAAAAAGTAACCCACTGGGGTTTTTTCATTTTTCATCCATTCCAAACTTTCAGGTGAGAACCTGCATGGAGGGTGCAAAGACAAATCCAAGAGTACCGATTGTAGAAAATAATCAAAAAATGAATAATAGTACCATGTTCTAGAAAAGGACATGGGTCCAAGCCAAAACTTGCTTGTATAACCCCGCTGCATCAAACTTACTAAGCAAAAAATAACCACTAAATATTTTAGGGTTCTGATGTAAAATTACGTGTACCAAAAATGAGGAATCCCTTAACTCAAAAGTGGTGTTCTAATCTGTTAATTGTTCCATCATTCCTTCGATGATTGCCTCAGCAGAATCAAAATGCTTCTGGATCCTTTCCTTCTTAAGCATAGGCTAATCCCGTCTGGAACTCGCAGAACTCATCATCACTTTCATGGCCAAAAATAAAAGTTAGCATTGGGAAAATGGCCTACACATCTCAATTGAATTCTCTATGTGCCAAAGGGAAGATGAGTTGATTATTGTCTAACCCTTTAGTTGTTTCATCTTTGTAAAATTTCAATTGTTGGTCTGTCGTTGCCCAGAAATATTTCATTCTTCGATAGAAAAATATCTCAGCCTCACAATTTGTAGGGATGCATAGAATATCTCAGATGGCTACCACGATGATGGTAACCTTTAACCTATTGCCACTAATATCCTCGGTTTCTTTGTCCAAATTTTTTATGCATGCATCAACCAATTATAGGCATGGATACATGTAGGGAAATATGAATTGTAGCAAACCACAATGCCAGAGATGAGTTACAAAACCATCAGTCGACCCATGGGAGAACATTCTTTGCAATATATGTTTGTATATTTAATATAATATCTATAATTTATTATAGTATTTTAGATATTCAATTATAGATTTTGAGGTATAACATTGATGAAGTAACTCTCAACTCTTATTCCTCTAGGTTATTTTTTTTGTGCTCTAACTGCTTATGGTTGTGGCTTTACACTAACTAATAAAGGAATCACTTGATGAGTTTATCATGCTCGCATATTTTTAACATTGATTATCACCCTATAATGTTGTTATATGTGTTCCATCTCACCATTAGATCAATCTTTCATATATATGAATATCCCTTTCTCTAGCTTATTCACATGACAGGTAAAATAAAACAAATGAAAATTAAAAAAATAATAAAAATAAATATATAATATCTATATTTTTATTTTATTTTTATGAATAAGTTATATATAAATTACATAAATATTTAATTTAATACTCTATGGAGATCCTATAGATCCCTATAATATAATACATTGTGTGGTGTCTAAGTGAGTAATCCATCCCTATGAGAAACAAAATAGGTCACTTAGGAGTTACAAATTCTTCTTACATAACTTTTCACTAACTAAAGTCAATTTAACATATATGTTTATTTTTTATTTTTCAAACAACTAAAAATTTCTTCAAAATTATTTAATACGTATATACCTAAATCATTTACATAAAATATGGTCTCAACAAAGGATTATGCCATAGTTTATGCCTATTTTAGCTTTTTTTAGATATATTGATTATTTCAATTATGGAATGGTAGAAAAATACCATTTTAAATCATAAATTCATTAATATTTATTTATAAAATGAATAATATAATATATAATTTATAATAATATTTAGCATATTCAAGCTTGAGTTGAGAAGGTGTAATTTGTGATGGAGTAGCCTAACCCTCTTAGAAAATTTGAGAAAATACCTTTGTCTAGTAATTCTACTTAATCCAAATTTTCTATATTGTGGTTGTGGATTTGTGCTAAGTGATGGATGAATCACTTGATGAGTTTACCATGTTCTAAAAAAAATTAAATATATATTGCTACCCTATAATGTTGATATCTGGCCCCTTCTCACCACCATATTAATATTTCATATATATCATTAGCCTTCTCTCTAGTTTATATAAATGCTAAGTAAGATTAAAAATTAATAATGTTTTTTTTTTTAAGATCTCATATATAATTCAATAAATTTTTACTTTAGTAATTATAATTAGGAAAATGAGACTATTGAATCTTGACATTTATTGGTTCTATTATAAATTACTCCCATAGATTTATTTTCACAATTATTTTATGCTTTAAACCTTATTAATTTATACATATGATGTTTTTTTTAAAACATTACGTCAAAATTTATTTATGTTTTTAAGTATGAAAATATAATTGTTTTACTTTAATAATTGAACAATACATTCTATGATCCCAAATTCATGTCTGGTACTTCAATAATTTAATACATAAAAAAATACATTCATTAAAAAAACACTAATGGATAAAAAACAAACGAATAAAAGCTATGCTTTAATATATTATTCGCATGAATAGGTTATGTATAATTCAAAAAGAGAAATACTACAAGAATATATTGATCTCTTATAGAACCCTATGAGAAACATAATATTTAGTTTAGGAGTTTCAAACTCTCCTTGCCTAGTTATCATTAACCATAGTCAATTTAAAATAAATTTAATTTATTTTTCCAAACTATCAAAATGAATTCACACTTTTAATCCCCTTTAGAGATAATTCATTCACATGGAGTATGGTGTCAAATGATGATTATAATATGATTTATGACTACATGAATTACTCTTTTATTTTTCTTCCATATAGAAATTATTTAGTTATGGAATATAACTTTTAATTATGAGTCTATAAATATTTCCTTTTGGTGCAGGGGCACCTTAGGTTTCCATGCCTCTTTGAGGCCTTCCTTGTTTTTTTTTGTTTGATGTCAAATTGCATTTGATGTAATAAGGTCTTAAGGACCATCTTAAATTTCTTTCAATATATTTTCTAGGCTTTTTGTTGAGTTTTGGTCTTGGTGTTAAGTTTCTATGTAATAACAAGGTCTCCATCCTCATTTTGTAAGCTTGGTGCACCTTGGAAAATTAAGGAATCAAAATGCCATTATGCAACCAGGTAATTGAGGGGAGTTGCCTTGATTATTTTAAGTGGTTGTGGTGTCCTTTAAAACCTTTTGAAGCCTCATTTAAATTGGGCTTATAGGAAGTAGTGTGCATTGCCTTAACTAGGCAATTAAGAGACTAAAGTGAAGTTTGATTAGTTCTAACATGTAACTAATCAAATTTTCAGTTGGAGAACATTGGGAAAGGATGTTAGAAGTTGAAATAAGCCTCTCATGGTCGAATCATGACTGATGAAACACGTTTTTTGAAGTTCTAATGAAAAATTGCTGTTTTCTGAAAAAATCTGTGTGTAAAAATTGCTGCTAAAACGCGTGGTACGGACTTTGTACGGATTTTACGGGTGCAAGACTGATATGGTTGGAAAGAGGGAAGAACTAACTTTCATTTGGCGTTGATTTGACAAGATTTCATTGAGTGTAGCAAAAGTTATAGCCGTTTTAGCAGAAGCAGGTCTGAAACCCTCAAAACAAGGGTTTTGGTTGAAAAATGGCTCTTCCTTCCATCTCCACATTGTAAAAATGCTGATTCTTGGTGGGATGGAAGATAATTTCATATTTTCTTGGTTCTGGAGAATGGAAAGGTATGTGGAGAATTTTGTGCATTGAACTAGGTCTGGCATCTTCATGTGACAGGCCTAATTGGTGAAGCAAAAAGTGAGTTTTGCTTGTTTTGTGTGGGTTTTTCTTGAAGAGGCACTTAGGAATGTTGAAAATGGTTGTAATTATCCTGTAGGAGTCTAAATCAAGGCTTTGGGGAGAAGGGGTGAGCCTAGGTAGCCAAAAACCAGTTAAGTGCACTCAATTAGGCCTTTTGGGGACATCAATAGATTGGTCCATGGTTGCTTTTCTAATCACTGTCAAGAAGTGAGATTTTCTGGCCTTGTAGAGGCATATTATTCTTGCCTAAAAATGGTATTTTACATCAGATATAGGTTTGTGGGTGAGAATTAATTAGACTGTCCTACCAGGCAGTGCTACAAGCAATTGGGTTTAAAGAGGTCTACTAGTTGAGGAATGAACTCATGGGGTTTCCTAAGTGCTAATAGTGGCTAGGGTGTTTGTTTGTGGTCTGTTAGAGCATGTTTGAGATGATTACAAGTCCCTCAAGGGTCTGAGATTCAAAGACTCTTGGTGAGTGGATTTTTCCTTATACAAGGATAGTGATTTGTGGGTGTGTTGATAAGAGTGTTTGACAGAAGCACTCATTAAAGAACCTCTGCCATCTGAGATTGGTGAACTTCCCTGCTCACTCTGCATCAAAGTGGTATCATAGCAAGGTTTGATTGTGGAAGAGTAAAGAAGAATTGTGTGTTGAGGTGCTTGAAGAAAATAATGCCTCCAAAAGGTGCAAAAAGTGGGTCTGTAGTTGCAAGGGAAATGAAGGCCATGAGAGATAGGATAGAGGCCTTAGAGAAGAAGAAAGGGGTTACTGATGAGGACAGTACCTCTGAGGATGAAGTGGAGGAAGGAGGTGAAATCCCTTCACAAGAAGAAAGGTTGGACCCTTAGGAAAAGAGGTTCATTGGTGCCTTGCAATCCATAAGAGCAGAATCATCTGATGTGAAGATTGACATACCAATGTATGGGGGAAAGATGAATGCAGAGGCATTATTGGAATGGGTGGATGCCTTAAACAACTATTTTGAGTACAAGGAAATGGCAGAAAATAAGAAAGTTAAGTTTGCTAAGACTAAATTGAATGGGGCTGCCTTGACTTGGTGGAATTATCACCAAGGAGAAAGAGTGAAAGAAGGCAAGAACATGATTACTTCATGGGACAGAATGGTGAGCAGATTGAAGGCACAATTTTTACCAGAAGATCATGAAGTGCAAGTGTTTAGGAAACTACAAAGCCTAAAGCAAAAGGATATGGATGTAGCAACCTATACTGAGGAGTTTCATAAACTCAGTATGAGGTGTGGTCATGTAGAGAATGACAGTGAGAAAGTGGCTAGATACTTGAATGGCTTAAGGTTTGCAATCCAAGATGAGATGAGTCTTGTGACTCCTAAAACAGTAGAAGAGTGCTTCCAAATAGCATGCAAGGCAGAGGAGAAGTTAAAAAGAAAGCAAGAGCAGCAAGGAAGAGGAAGAGGCAGAAATTTCAAGGGAAGAGGCAATTTTGGTGGTAGAAACCAATCACAAAGGCAACAAGGGGAGTCAAGTGGAAGAGAGGAACAAAGCCAAGAATCAAGAGGAGGATTTAGAGGTAGGAGGTCTAATGGAAGAGGCAGATTTAATGGTAGAAGTTATGGTTCATTCTCTAGAAGGTGCTACACATGTAACCAGTTTGGACACCCATCTTTCAAGTGTCCTGAAAAGCAAGCTTCAACCTCTCAAGGTGCAGATAGGAGGAATCAATTGGTGCAAGAGGAGGATGCACAAAGTTTAAATTCACCTTCTAGGCCTGTTGATCTTGAATTTGGAGAGAGTTTGATGATGAGAAGAACACTTCTCAAGGTGCCAAGTGCCAAGGAGCCACCACAAAGAAAGTCCTTGTTTAGGACTTCATGCAAATCTCATGGTAAGGTATGTAAGGTAATTGTAGACTCTGGTTCCACTGATAATTTAGTGTCTCTTGAAATGGTTGAGAAGTTAAAACTAAAAAAAATTCCTCATCCTACCCCATATAAGGTGTCTTGGTTGAATAAGGGCCAACAAGTGCTTGTTAATGAACAATGTTGGGTAGAATTTCAGATTGGGGAGTATAAGGACAGAATTTTGTGTGATGTCACACCCATGGATGCTTGTCATTTTCTCTTAGGATGCCCTTGGCAGTATGATAGGAAAGCCCAACATGATGGAGAGAAGAATACTTATACAATAACAAAAGATGGACACACTTTCAGTATGAGACCTTTACCGGATGAAGGAGTAGATAAACAACTTGAGTCTAACATCATGGTGGTAGGTGAGAAAGAATTTTTGCAGACCTTAAAGGAAGAGGGAGGTCTAGGGTTTGCCTTGGTTGTTAAGCCAAAATGCAAGTCTGTTTTTTCCTCAAACAAAGAGAAACCCATACCTAGTGAAGTCCAAACTTTGTTGGAGAAATACAAGGAGATTGTAGTGGATGAATTGCCTAGTTCCCTGCCTCCAATCAGAGATATAAGCCACCATATTGACCTGATACCAGGTGCTACATTGCCCAATAAGGCTGCCTACAAGATGACACCAGCCCAAAATGAAGAGATAGCAAAGCAAGTGCAAGAGTTGTTGGATAAGGGCCTAGTGAGGAAGAGTTTAAGCCCTTGTGCTGTTCCAACTGTACTAGCTCCAAGAAAGGATGGTAAATGGAGATTATGTACTGATTCAAGAGCCATAAATAGGATAACCATCAGATATAGGTTTCCTATTCCAAGGATGGAGGATCTTATGGATTGTCTAGCAGGAGCTCACTACTTTTCAAAGATTGATTTGAAAAGTGGGTATCACCAAATTAGGATTCGTGAAGGGGATGAATGGAAGACAGCTTTCAAGACCAATGAAGGTCTTTATGAGTGGATAGTGATGCCTTTTGGTTTATCTAATGCTCCCAGTACCTTTATGAGGCTAATGAATGAGGTATTGAAACCGTTTATTGGAAAATTTGTTGTGGTTTATTTGGGTGACATTCTTGTTTTCAGTAGGACCAAGGAGGAGCATTTGGAGCATCTTGGATAGGTTTTAAGAATGTTGCATGAAGAAAAGTTGCCGATCAACTTACAAAAATGTGAGTTCATGAAAGAAGAATTGGTCTACCTTGGGTTTGTTATCTCACAAGGCAGTTTGAAAATGGATCCATCAAAGGTTGAGGCTATTCTTAATTGGCCAACACCTAAGTCAGTAGGTGATGTAAGGAGTTTTCATGGCCTAGCAAGCTTCTATAGGAAGTTCATCAAGAGTTTCAGCCATATTTGTGCCCCCATCATTGATACAATCAAAGGAGAGAAGAAGGGTAAGTTCCAATGGACCAATGAAGCAAATGAAAGGTTTGAGTACTTAAAGAAAAAGGTATCACAGCAACCTATTCTTGCTCTTCCTGATTTTAATAAAGTCTTTACTATTGAGTGTGATGCAAGTAATCAAGCAATAGGTGCTGTTTTGAGTCAAGAAGGCAGACCGGTTGCATTTTTTAGTGAAAAACTAAATGAAGCCAAAAGAAAGTACTCTTCATATGATCTTGAATTGTATGCTATGGTCCAAGCTTTAAAGAAATGGAGGCACTACTTGTTACCAAGGGAGTTTATAGTATTCACTGACAACCATGCTCTTAGTTTCTTGAATGGACAGGAAAAATTGAACCAAAGGCACATGAAGTGGGTTGAATACCTACAAGCATACACTTTTTCCATAAAGCATAAGAAGGGGCAGGCTAATAAAGTTGCAGATGCACTTAGTAGAAGGGTCATAATGCTTCAAGAAATCCAATTTCAAAGTGTGGGCATTGAGGCTCTCAAAGGTATGTATAAGGAGGATGAAGATTTCAAGGCTGCTTTTGAAGTTTGTTCTCAATTTTCTGATGCTTTTCACAGTGATTATGCTGATTATGTTTTGCAAGATGGTCTATTGTTTAAAGGGGCTCAATTGTGCATTCCCAAGTGCTCTATGAGGGAGAATATAATAAAGGAAAAGCATAGTGGGAGTCTTGGAGGACACTTTGGACTTGACAAAACTTTGGAGGAGGTGAGAAGATTTTACTTTTGGCCTAAAATGCAGATGGATGTGAGAAGGTTTGTGGAAACTTGCACCATATGTCAAAGAGCAAAGGGGACCACTTCAAATGCTGGTCTTTATCAGCCTCTACCAATCCCAAGTAGGCCTTGGGAGAGCATAAGTATGGATTTTGTCTTAGGATTTCCTAAGACACAAAGGGGGGTTGATAGTGTGTTTGTAGTAGTTGATAGATTCAGCAAAATGGCACATTTTATTCCTTGTAGATGCACTAGTGATGCCTCTAATATTGCAGGTCTATTTTTCAAAGAGATTGTGAGAATGCATGGCATTCCTATGAGCATTGTATCTGATAGGGACTCCAAGTTCATAGGCCACTTTTGGAGGACCTTGTGGAGGAAATTGGGGACTAATTTGCAGTATAGCTCATCCTACCATCCTCAAACGGATGGCCAAACAGAGGTAGTTAACAGATCACTTGGTAATCTTTTAAGATGCTTGACAAAAGAACATGGTGTGCAATGGGATTTGGTGTTGCCTCAAGCAGAGTATGCTCATAATGACTCCATTAATAGAAGCATTGGAAAAAATCCCTTTGAGGTTGTGTATGGAATGAATCCAAGGGGGATCTTTGAGTTGAGAGATCTGAAAGGAATGGAGAAAAGAAGTGCTGAAGGTGAAGAGTTTCCTATGGAAATGAAGTCTATTCATGATCAAGTGAAGGAAAATCTCAAAAAGAGTGTAGAACACTACAAAGAGAGGGCATATTTGAGAAGAAGGAATGTTCAATACAAGGTGGGAGATCTGGTTTTTGCTTATTTGAAGAAGGAGAGATTGCCTAAAGGAAAATACACCAAGCTGCAAATGAAAAAAATAGGCCCTTGCAAGATTATTCATAAATTTGGGCAAAATGCATATGAGATAACACTCCCTCCTAGGGTGGCTATCTCACCCATTTTTAATGTTGCTGATTTTTACCCATTTAAGGGATCTTTGGATGCAGGTACAGGTGTGGAAACTGATGAAGATTGGGTGCAGGACCTTCCACCATCTAAACCCTTGAAACTTGAAGCCATTCTAGACACCAAAGAGGTAAAGAGGACAAGGAAAAAAGTATATAATGAGTATCTTGTTAAATGGAAGGGTCTTCCACTTGAGGATGCAACTTGGATGACTGAAGAGAACATCAAACAACATGGTACTACTTTGCAGCAACTGATCTCAGGTGGTACTTGAGATCTCTTCCACCCCGGGTGCATGGTGCAGGGGCACCTTAGGTTTCCATGCCTCTTTGAGGCCTTCCTTGTTTTTTTTTGTTTGATGTAAAATTGCATTTGATGTAATAAGGTCTTAAGGACCATCTTAAATTTCTTTCAATATATTTTCTAGGCTTTTTGTTGAGTTTTGGTCTTGGTGTTAAGTTTCTATGTAATAACAAGGTCTCCATCCTCATTTTGTAAGCTTGGTGCACCTTGGAAAATTAAGGAATCAAAATGCCATTATGCAACCAGGTAATTGAGGGGAGTTGCCTTGATTATTTTAAGTGGTTGTGGTGTCCTTTAAAACCTTTTGAAGCCTCATTTAAATTGGGCTTATAGGAAGTAGTGTGCATTGCCTTAACTAGGCAATTAAGAGACTAAAGTGAAGTTTGATTAGTTCTAACATGTAACTAATCAAATTTTCAGTTGGAGAACATTGGGAAAGGATGTTAGAAGTTGAAATAAGCCTCTCATGGTCGAATCATGACTGATGAAACACGTTTTTTGAAGTTCTAATGAAAAATTGCTGTTTTCTGAAAAAATCTGTGTGTAAAAATTGCTGCTAAAACGCGTGGTACGGACTTTGTACGGATTTTACGGGTGCAAGACTGATATGGTTGGAAAGAGGGAAGAACTAACTTTCATTTGGCGTTGATTTGACAAGATTTCATTGAGTGTAGCAAAAGTTATAGCCGTTTTAGCAGAAGCAGGTCTGAAACCCTCAAAACAAGGGTTTTGGTTGAAAAATGGCTCTTCCTTCCATCTCCACATTGTAAAAATGCTGATTCTTAGTGGGATGGAAGATACTTGTGTAAATTTTCATATTTTCTTGGTTCTGGAGAATGGCAAGGTATGTGGAGAATTTTGTGCATTGAACTAGGTCTGGCATCTTCATGTGACAGGCCTAATTGGTGAAGCAAAAAGTGAGTTTTGCTTGTTTTGTGTGGGTTTTTCTTGAAGAGGCACTTAGGAATGTTGAAAATGGTTGTAATTATCCTGTAGGAGTCTAAATCAAGGCTTTGGGGAGAAGGGGTGAGCCTAGGTAGCCAAAAACCAGTCAAGTGCACTCAATTAGGCCTCTTGGGGACATCAATAGATTGGTCCATGGTTGCTTTTCTAATCACTGTCAAGAAGTGAGATTTTGTGGCCTTGTAGAGGCATATTATACTTGCCTAAAAATGGTATTTTACATCAGATATAGGTTTGTGGGTGAGAATTAATTGGACTGTCCTACCAGGCAGTGCTACAAGCAATTGGGTTTAAAGAGGTCTACTAGTTGAGGAATGAACTCATGGGGTTTCCTAAGTGCTAATAGTGGCTAGGTTGTTTGTTTGTGGTCTGTTAGAGCATGTTTGAGATGGTTACAAGTCCCTCAAGGGTCTGAGATTCAAAGACTCTTGGTGAGTGGATTTTTCCTTATACAAGGATAGTGATTTGTGGGTGTGTTGATAAGAGTGTTTGACATAAGCACTCATTAAAGAACCTCTGCCATCTGAGATTGGTGAACTTCCCTGCTCACTCTGCATCACCTTTTGTATGGATAATAGAATGTTTATGATTTTGAATATTATTTATGTATTAAAGTGTAAGTTAAGAAGGTATAATTTGGGATGGAGTAAGTTTGATCCCTCATAGGGTAGTGGAGAAATGACCTTTTTATGTCAATTATAGTTCCTCTAGATTGTCTCTATTATGGTTCCACTACTTGTGGTTTTGTCTTGTTCCTAATGATGAATGAATCACTTGATGATTTTGTCATGTTCTCGACATATTTAAATATTGATTTCCACCCTATGACATTTTTATATGAGCCACTTCTTTCTATTACATTAACTTTCCTATTTACCATTAGCATTTTTTCTAGATTATAGAAATAATAAATAAGATAAATATTTAAGGATTTTTTTTTTCTTAAGGTCCTTAATGTAATTCTAAAATAAAATTATTTGACTCGTTATAAAAAAATACTTTAAGAACTTTATTTTCACTCTTATTTGCTACATTAGCCTATATTTTCTTATAGATGATGTTTCCCTTAAAATATTATGCTAGAATTTTTTTTATGCTTTTGAAAATTAAAGTATAGTTGTCTTTCTTTAATAATTTAACCTCTTTTTAATATTCCAAATCTAAATTTGATACTTCATATAATTTTATATATCAAACCCTATCCATTAGAAACTAAAAAAGAAAAGGAAATAAGCAAAAACTATATTTTAATAATCTATTGCAATTAAAAGGTTATATATAATTTACAAAAACTTGAATTTAAGACACTATGGAGATATCATAGAAATCAACAATTACATACCTTTCCTTCTCTCTATTTTCATAAGATGCCTCTAGAAACATGGTAGGTCCCTTAGGAGTTGTAAACTCTCCTTACCTAGCTTGTCACTAACCAAAGTCAATTTAACATTTATTTATTTTTCTTTTCCATAACAATAAAGTAAATATGGTTTGCATTGAGTAATCTACTCTTATTTATGCCTAGTTCAAATGAATTTGATACCTTTTTTAGACATAATGATTATTTCAATTATGGAATATGATAGAAATAATGTCATTTACAACTATAAGTCTATAAATAGTTTTTTTTCCTTATGGCTAATATAATATATTTTCTCTAATAGTATTTATGTCTTAAAGTTTATGTTCACAAGGTGTAATATGTGATGGAGGAACTTTAAACCCTTAAGGAAATGGAAAAATGACCTTTTTATGGTAATTTTGGTTCCTCTAGATTGTCCTTATTTGGTTCAACTACTTACAAAACTGGCTTTGTGCTAGATGATGAAGGAATCAATTGATGAGTTATCATGTTCACCACTTATTTTCAAAAATGATTGTCATACTATAATGTTATTAGTTGGGCCCCTTTTGACCATCACATTAAGGTTTCCTATATATTATTTTCTCTCCAATGTTTAGACATGACAAATAAGACTAAAAATTAACAATGTTTCATTTTGTTAAGATCCTATATGTACTTCAAGAAATATGCATTTTAATAATTATAATATGTTAAATCAAACTATTGACTCTTAACATTTTTTAATATTATTTGCTAGTTTAGACTTACTAATTTATAGATAACTATTCCCTTACAACATTTTACAAAGAATTGCAAATATTTTTTAATATTAAAATATATTGCCTTCAGTTTTGTAAATTTACCTCACTTTCTAAGATCCCAATTTCAAAGATTGTATTTTAATATGCCATGGCATGATTACGTTATGTATAATTTACAAAAATCTTCACTTTAGAGCTAACCATGATCATTACATTCATTTCATTTTGCATAGAAATAGATTTTCTGAAACTTTTAAAATATAAATTTATTTTCGCTTGAAAGCATTTGAAGTGGACGAATACAACGAATCTACTATATTATCTAATTTAAGGTCGACTTATAAGGCATGTGACCAAACACAACTTCTCCATAAATGGTATTGTGCGATGACGATAATGAGTACACTAACACCCCACGAAGTTCGTTCTCTGAATGCAATTGCCCACTTTTTACTAGGGGATGAATTCTCTGACGAGACCACAAAGTCATCTAATGGAAAATAATGAAAAAAAATGCATAGGTAAACCTAAAGACAAAAGGAATAAGGATGGTGTATCATTTAAGTCAAATCCCAAAGTAAAGAAAAATAGAAATTGTTATTACTATGGTAGATTTGGATTCTCTGAATACAAATACATTAAGAATACGAATAGATTAAAAAATAAAAATGAAGAAATATAAAAATAATAAAAAATGAAAGAATAATTGTTAATGGTGAGGATAAGATAAATGGCGACTTCAATAATCTTAAGTTATTTTGTTTAGATGTCACTATTTTGCATGAATATATGCATACAATTGTTGGTTTATATAGTCAAAGGACAATTATTCATTGGTCATGAAATAGAGATTGGTGTGAAGTCTTTCATGAGAAAATTGATGGTAGTAAGGTCTACTTAGAGAATGATAGGTCTCATGATTAAATTTTTTATTGTGATATAAGTGTAATGTTGCCCAATGAACATATAAGAAAACTTGGAAATGTAATATTTGGAATAGGAAAGAAGAAGAATATATCAATTTTTTGGAATAAAAAATCAAAGCTTAAAATTTGAATTCATGAATTTATAAAATAAAACTCCTTGTGAGGATTTCATTAGTCATCAAGCAATTGCTAGTTTGTGTCATGATGTTCAAATTCTATGGTTATTATTGATTCCCAAGTCAATATTTTTCCCTTGTGGACCTTAACTAAATATTTTATTTTGTTACATTGTTGGTAGTTACTTACAACCAGTTAAGTCTACAAATTACAAATGGATGGAATTATGAAGATGATTTGTGAATTTGCATCCATAAATATTGTTATAGATATAAGGTAAAATTTACCAACCTACTCACATGTTTGCATGACTATAATTTAGTCCTATACCTAGCATATTCTTATGTTTACAACCACATATGACCTATTTACATGTGATATAATACTACATCCCTTCGATACATGTCCATAGTAGTCCTATTTTGTGATGCAAGAGCATCCAGTGGTGTAAGGGCAATCTTGCATCACCCAAAAATAGTTAAATTTCAAGTTTCTTAGTTTTTAGATGTTTTTACATTTTTGGATACCCTTTTCATCATAATGAAATTCCAAATTTACGGTTTTTATTTTCTATTCCTTGGTGGAAAGATATTGCAGTTTTAGTTTCCTAGATTTGCACCTAAAAATCTTCTGAGTTAGATTTGAGGCACTTAGAGTTCCCAGATCAGCCCCAAAACTTGCCAAAATCGGCGTAGCATATTTTGAATGCGTTCTTGACTTTGAGACCTTTCCAACGGTTCAAACGGTTCATGAATCGAAGTCCTGAATCAAAAGTTATGGCCCCGGGAAGTTGACACACTTTCTAGAAGATACAATTGCAAATGTTCTTTTGAAATTTGAACCTCAAGTTGTAATTTTTGGCGCCAAACCACCTAAACTCAAAATTTGAATGTTTATTTGGCTCCAAACTAAAGAGGAGCTCTATTTATGGGCGGGTTTCTAATTTTTAGGTAACTTTTTGGGGACAAGCTCGCATATTGTGAAAGGGTGATTCTTTAGCTTTCTGTAACTTGCATGTGTTGTAGAACTTCAAGATTTGAGATCCTCTACATGTAAGAAGCTCCATTTTCTGAATAATAAAATTACTCTCTTATTTGTGGGTTATTTTCTATGTCTCGGGTTGTGCCCTCATCAAATGGTATCAGAGCATGTTTTCTTAAGCATGTGGACAGATCGCCGATCGTGAGGCAGTTCACACCAGGACCGTGGTTGTGGGTTGAGGTCAAGAAATATGCCTCCAAGAGTGATGCCTGGTAGGCGTGGTGGTGTTAGAGGTGGTCGAGGTGGCAGAAATGCTGGTGGAAGAGATGCACTAGCAGCCCTCCAAAGATAGATTGATGCGTTACAAGCACAGTTGAGAAGAGGGTTAAACCCGAGGGAGGAAAGTGAGGATGAAGGAAAGGAAGAAGGTTCAAATGGAGAAGAGGAAGAAGAAGTAATTGATCAAGATCAAATGCAGCTAATAAGGGCCATTTCAAAGATCGGGAAAAGACCTAGAGCAGAAGTCCCTAGTTATTCTGGAAGTCTAAACCCGAAAGAGTTGATCGATTGGATCAATGAGCTAGAAGAATATTTTGAGTATGAGGAAATAGAAGACCTAGATCGGGTTAAGTTTGCAAAAATGAAGCTGAAAGGCCATGCTAGTATTTGGTGGAAAGAGGTCCAGTTGGAAAGAAATTGAAGAGGAAAAGGAAATGTCACCAGATGGGATCGCATGGTAGAGAAACTGAAGAAGTAGTTTATACCAGTGGACTACGAGTTAGATCTATTGAAGAAATTGCAAGGGTTGAAGCAAGGAAGTAGATCTATGAAAGAATATTCTGAAGAATTTTACAAGATAATCATCAGAACGGGCCACACAGAGGCCAATAAGGAGAAGGTAGCCCGATATCTTAATGGGTTACGACCAAGCATTCAAGAGGAGTTAAGCCTAGTCAGAATGACCACCATTGAGGATGTGTATCAGTTTGCTCTGAAGGTGGAAGAGAAGATAAACAAAAGATTTGATGGCAAGCAAAAAGGATGAGGAGGTCAAAGTGGAAGGGGCAGTGGAAGACCTTCAGGAAGCTGAAATGATGAAGAAAAGAAAAGTGAAGATTTGGGTACCAACCGAAGCCAAAGGAATGACAACTTCTACTGCTCTCGTGATCAAAACAGTGGTGATCAAAGAGGTAGAGGACGAGGGAGATATGGACAAGGATCTGGAAGGGGTGGTTTCAAAGGAACATGTTTCCAGTGTGGTGAAGAAGGGCATCGAGCCTATGAATGTCCACAACACCAAGGAAGGGAAAACAAAAGGCTAGAAGGTCATGGAAGGGTTGCGCATGCAGATGAGGAGGCCCAATTTGAACATTCAGATGATGCTAAAAGGGGAGAAGCCCTAGTGATTAGGAGAGCCCCGATGACTGAGGAAAAGGAACCAGAACAAAGGAAGAATTTGTTTCGCACAAGGTAAAAGTGTGAGAAAAAATGTTGTGATGTCATTATTGATGGTGGGAGCACCGATAATCTGGTGTTAGAAGATATGGTAACAAATTTGAAGCTGAAGAGGGAAAGGCACCCACATCCGTATCGGATTTCCTGGTTGCAAAAAGACCACAAGGTTTTGGTCAATGAGCAGTTCCTAGTAAAGTTCAAGATCAGGAGCTACCATGGTGAGATACTCTGTGATATCATCCCCATGGATGCATGTCACATGTTGTTGGGGAGGCCGTGGCAGTTCGATAGGCGAGCTTTACATGATGGCCATGCAAACACTTATTCCTTGACAAAGGATGGGGTTCGTCACAAGTTGAAACCCCTGAAGGAGACTGAAGAAAAGGTATGCAGTAATGCTAGAATTTGTTATGTAGATGGAAGAAATTTTTTAGAAGGTATGAAGCATGAGCGTGTGTGTTATGCATTGATTCCTAGAGTGAGTAAGGAGGATAGTGAGAAGGTTCTAGAAGAAGCTTTTGGGATGTTGGATGAGTTTCAGGATATTGTTTCTGATAATGTACATGAGGGTTTACCACCAATAAAGAAGATCAGTCATCGGATTGACTTGATTCCTATAGCTAGTTTGCCAAATAAAGCAGCTCATAGAATGACTCCAGCAGAAAATGATGAGTTAAACAGACAAGTTCAAGAGTTGTTGAGAAAGGGTTTGATACGAGAGAGTTTGAGTCCATGTATAGTACTTGCAGTACTAGCACCAAAGAAGGATGGGGAGTGGAGGATGTGTACAGATTCCCGAGCCATAAACAAGATAACAATCAAGTATAGATTTCCCTTGCCAAGGATGGATGACCTGATGGACTGTTTGAGTGGAGCTCAGTACTTCACAAAGATTGATCTGAAGAGTGGATATCACCAGATCCGAATTTGAAAGGGAGATGAATGGAAGACTACCTTCAAAACCAAAGAGGGCCTGTACGAGTGGTTAGTCATGTCTTTTGGGCTAACCAATGCACCGAGCACATTCATGAGGCTCATGAACGAGGTACTAAAAGAATTTCTGGGAAGTTTTATTATTGTGTATTTAGATGATATTTTTATTTTTAGTAAGACATTGGATGAGCATCTAATGCATATTTGGAGAGCCTTTGAGAAGTTAAGAGAAGAGAAACTATTGATTAATCTGAAGAAGTGCAGTTTTGTGAAGAGGGAGTTAGTGTACTTGGGGTTTGTTGTCTCAGCAGAAGGTCTCAAGATGGACCCAGAGAAGGTGAAGGCTATTCTGGAATGGCCTACCCCAAGAACTGCTACCGAGGTAAGATCTTTCCATGGTTTGGCTAGTTTTTATAGAAAGTTCAATAGAAACTTCAGTAGTATTTGTGGACCCCTAACTGAAACAATGAGAGGAGATAGAAAATAATTCAAGTGGAGTAGTGGAGCGGCAAAAAGTTTTGAACTATTGAAGTAGAAGGTGATAGAGCAACCTATTTTAGCCCTCCCAGATTTCAACAAGGTGTTTCAAGTGGATTGTGATGCCAGTGGTTGTGCCATTGGAGCAGTGTTGATCCAAGAAGGTAAGCCCATTGCCTATTTCAATGAAAAGTTAAATGATGCCAAGAGAAAGTATTATGTATATGATCAGGAATTTTATGCAATAGTTCAAGCTTTAAAGAAATGGAGACATTATTTGTTGCTAAAGGAATTTGTTCTATATACTGATCATCAGGCCTTGCATTACCTAAATAGTCAGGGAAAATTAAATAAGAGGCATATGAAATGGGTAGAGTTTTTGTAGAGTTATACCTTTATTTTGAAACATAGGAGTGGAAAGTCAAATAGGGTTGCAGATGCCTTAAGTAGGATGCATACATTGATGACAAAGATGCAGATTGAAGTGGTTGGGTTTAATGAACTTAAGACACTGTACGCAGAAGATCCTAATTTTGCAGAGGCTTGGAAAGCTTGCAAGGAACCTGTTACAGTGGACAAGATAAGGTGGCTAGATTTCATAATCCAGGATGGCATGTTATTTAAGGGAAGTCAATTGTGTATTCTGAGGAGTTCCATGAGGGATAACCTGATAAAGGAGAAGCATAGTGGAGGAATGGCAAGAAATTTTGGTCGGGATAAGACCATTGCCATTATCAGTGAGCATTATTATTGGCCTCAGTTGTCACAGGATGTGAAGAATTTTGTACAAAGCTATAGGGTATGTTAGATGGCTAAAGGAGTGAGCCAGAATATAGGCTTATATTAGCCCTTACCTGTACCAGAGAGGCCATGGGAGGATATAAGTATGGACTTTGTTCTTGGTTTTCCAAGGACACAACGAGGGAATGATTCAATCTTTGTGGTGGTTGATAGGTTTTCAAAGATGGCACATTTCATTCCATGTCAGAAGACCCATGATGTAGTCCAAATTGCTGACTTGTTCTTCAAAGAGGTGGTGAGACTACATGGTTTGCCAAAGAGTATTGTTTTAGATCATCACACCAAATTTGTGGGGTACTTTTGGAGGACCTTATGGAAGAAGCTGAAGACAGAGTTGAAGTTTAGTTCTGCACACCATCCACAAACAGATGGGCAAACCGAGGTTGTTAACAAGAGTCTGGGTAACCTACTGAGATGTTTGGTCTAGGAGATAAACCAAAGGGATGGGACTTGATCTTACCCCAGGCAGAATTTTCTAACAACAATTCTGTCAACAGAAGCACTAGTAGATCACCATTCTAGATTGTGTATGGAGGTAGCCCCAGAACAGCTCCAAAATTGAGGAAGATGGACCAAAAGAAGAAAATAAGTGCTGAAGCCGAAGATTTTCTAGAACACATCAAGGATATACATGAGAAGGTAACATAACATATTAACAAGATGAATATGCAGTATAAGGCTAAGGCATATCAGAAGAGGAGGTATAAGGAGTTTTAGATTGGTGATGAAGTGATGGTCCACTTGAGGAAAGAAAGGTTTCTAGTGGGAACATATAACAAATTGAAGATGAAGAAGTTCGGTCCCTGTAAAATTTTGAAGAGGCATGATTCAGGGAATGCATATGAGGTAGAGTTGCTAGATGGATTCAACATTTCCCATGTGTTCAACATTTCAGATTTGACAGAGTATCATGAAGGTGGCACAGAGGAAGTACTAATGATGGAACAGTGTGGGATTCCAGCACCTACTTCAGGAAAGGAGATTGACAAAATCCTGGATAGTCATGTGGGAAAGAGTACCCGAAACAGGCAGTATGAAGAATATCTGGTGAAATGGAAAGGAAGGCTTGTTGAAGATTCATCCTAGTTGCCTCAGGTAGAGGTTGACTATTTGTGTTTTTGTCCACCATCTACGACGTGATGGGGTCACTTCTCAAATTACCCTGGGTGTCTGATGCAGGAGCATCTAGTGGTGTAAGGGCCTTGCATCACCCAAAAATAGTTAAATTTCAAGTTTCTTGGTTTTTAGATGTTTTTACACTTTTGGATACCCTTTTCTTCATAATGAAATTCCCAATTGAGGGTTTTTATTTTCTATTCTTGGGTGGAAAGATATTGCAGTTTTAGTTTCCCAGATTTGCACATGAAAATCTTTTGAGTTAGATTTGAGGCACTTAGATTTCCTGGATCAGCCCCAAAACTTTTCAAAATTGGTGTAGCAAAATTCAAGCACATTTTTGACTTCGAGACCTTTCCAACGGTTCAAACGGTTTGCGAATCGGAGTCCCAGATCAAAAGTTATGGCCCCGGGAAGTTGACGCACTTTCTAGAAGATACAATTGCAAATGTTCTTTTGAAATTTGAACCTCAAGTTGTAATTTTCGGCGCCAAACCTCCTAAACTCAAAATTTGAATGTTGTTTTGGCTCCAAGCTAAAGAGGAGCTCTATTTATGGGTGGGTTTCTAATTTTTAGGTAACTTTTTGGGGACAAGCTCGCATATTGTGAAAGGGTGATTCTGTAGCTTTCTATAACTTACATGTGTTGTAGAACTTGAGAAATTGAGATCCTCTACATGTAAGAAGCTCCATTTTCTGAATAATAAAATTATTCTCTTATTTGTGGGTTATTTTCTATGTCTCGGGTTGAGCCCTCATCATATTGTTGGCTATAAATTTCATTTTCACCTTTACATATCTCTTGTAAAATGCAACCATATAATTGTTTCTTACATTTCACCAAAGCTTATTATGGTTAGCATCCACTTATTTTCTTATTAATTTCCTTAGTATAGATATATAACAACTATAAGAACTACATTTGGCATTATAATATTTCATTTTATTTTATAAGTTACAAGAAAAATATTCCCTTTCTTTTACCTCCTATAAGTTCATCTTGGAATAGTATCTATGGAATTCTACACTTTAAATACACTTTTGAAGCTCCTATGGAAAGTGTCATGTTGCATCTAGATTTTATGACCATCATTTATGGACTTGATTCCCCTCCTTGAACTTCACACCCTTGCATAGCATGTGACACAAATTTGTAATAATATAATATTGTATGGTCTATCTGTGTCTTCATAAGCTATAAAATAAAAATATTTGTCCACACCCCATAACCCCATCAATTTAACGGAAATTGATATCATTATTTCATGTATGTATAGTAATAGATTAAATTATCTCACAATGATGAGACTAGGAGTACCTTGTGACATGCAAAACTACCAAAAATGTATTAATTACCTCTCTAGTGATTTAAATTGTCATCATTGATGACATCCACAATTCATTTTTTGTAGGGATTTACCATGAATGTCTTTTTTTAACTAGAATTGTGTGTTGAGTACCTAAGTAGTCCTATTTTAAATGTAAGTGTAATAGGGTATGTTGGAAGACTGAAATCACTGAGAGGGGGAGGGGGGTGAATCAGTGATTTATGAAAGTCACAATATTTTAAACTTTGAAACCATAATATCAAATGACAATTGAAGAGCATAATTCAAATGAACTTAGACAATACTATATGTATTACAAATCAAATAAACATTTCATTAACAGAGTCTAGCTTGATAAATTTTGTGCATATATCAGAGCTTGTAACTAAACCAGTTATGCAAGATACTTTGATTTAAAAATGGGTAGAAATGAATGACTGATATCAACAATTTTATGCAACTCAAGCAAATGAACCAATCACACATAGAAACATCACATAACACCATAATTTTGGCCCGAGTGGAAAATTCCCTCTAGGGGAATAAAAACCACTCAAAAAATATTTCCTTTATTCACTTAAAGCACCAACTCTTTCACATTTAGGAGCACCAACTCAACAATAGATAAAAGCACCAAATTTTACAAGATTAGAGGAGCACAAACTCCTTTCCATGCATGAAAATTATAGCATCCTATCAGAACCCTAAAAGTGCAGATTTTGTAGCTCTAGAATTTCAATAGAAGACTATGTATATAAATATTTCAATAAACACATTGAAGAAGAATGTTGTATAAAATTGACAACATCTTCTTTTACAAAGTATCTAAGATTCAGTGATTTTCAATGTAAACCCAGTTTCTGGTCACTATAAAGATAAAAATATTGTGTTTCACAAGAGCTATTTCTCTTCTTCTCAGTAACCCAAGAAATACAAAAGAAACTTCTTAAATAAATGCATAAGCATCTCTGCAAATAGGTTTGTAACTATAAGAACAATCTCTAGATCAGATTCTAGAAACCCTAACGGGTCTAAATTATGATCATCAAAAGATTAAGCATTTTAACAAAAGTCTTAACAACATAACCCATAAGGGTTTGTAATAGTTATGGCCAACTGTCAAATAACTAAGAAACAAAATTTTATCGACTTGTGCATAAAACAACTTCCTTCCTTTTTTTTAAAAAAACAAATAATAAGATCCTTTTAATACTCTTAAGAACTGTTTTAGCAAGAAATTTTCAATGCAAAACCAAAAGTATGTAATAGTTTTTCCTTTACCTATTCACGGTGGGAGAAAGAAAAAAAATGCTATAAATTACTATTGAATACCATCATAACTACATAGCTGAAGACTTCCATCAATGAGCTCTGCCTATTTTCAACTTCCTCAGTTAAGGTTTTACCAGAAATCTGTAATCACAATTCCATGGTGGCGGCTATGGTTTCAAATCATATTCACAACATAATGAAAAACCTTTTTCCAAATAAAACTTCAAGTCTCTTCGAAGACTTTACCAAACACAATGATGTTTTGAAGTCTAATGTGACAAAAAATAATAATGTACATGATTTAACCCAACATCATAATGAGCTATCACAACCACATGTATGTGTTGTCAATTATGGCTATTGACCTTATTCAAAATAGCTTGTAATAATAAAACATTTAGTGTTTGATACCTTTTACAAGAATTTCCAATGGTGTAACACCTTTTCAAATGATCATGCAAATGGGAGTCAATAATAAACCTTGGCCCCTTATAGCCATATCAAAATACCAATGCAAGCTACCCAATGCCATATATGATCAATCAAAACAAACTGAATCCTTGTTAGGATGATTCCAAAAGCTTATTAATGTCACTACCATATGAATTTTAATAAATTCATCTTCCTTTAATAATATGAAATGCAATAAGACCGATCCATATGCCAAGTTCACAATATAAACCATTGACACAATTATATTGCCAAGGCCATATGCCATGATGATATGTAATAGCAATGCCACAAAGAAAAATGTGAATAATCAATCACATTAAAATGTTACAAGGAAGACTAAGATCACCTTAGAGTATACAAAAAATTTGAGCCTTCATATATTCAAAATGAAAATACTTCAAGCACTAATCTAAAAATGATTAAGCTGAATATACCATAATTTGAAAGTTATCAACTTGGATATACCTAAGTAACCATGTCGTATATCTAAAACAAGATATATACCCTGAAACAAATGCATGGTCTGAAAGAAATGCATGTCCTGATATAATGAGCATGCTCTATCATATTGCCCTGACATAATAAACACATGTCAAACATCAATACCAACATGTAAATTTAAAGGTGAATGCAATGAACCAACCATGTAAATCACCATGTGAACCAACTGTAAACATCATGTGCTTCCAAGATCATATAAATATGTCACCATGACCAAAACAAGTTTTGTCATCAAGGATAAACAGTAAACAACTAAAATCCAATGAACTCTCCCTTTGTCCTTGATGGAAAAACACATCATCTCTCCCCCTTTTTGCCTCAGTGACAAAGAATTAGAGAAGAATGTGAAATGCCATGAATATATAAACAACTGAAGCTAACCAACTATTCAATCCAAACTAGATGCAAGTGAAACAATAGAGTAGCAAATGAAAATATATAAGAGAGTTGTAAATGAAAAACAATAGAACCAAGCCCCCCCTAAATAAAATAGTGGAGAATCAATGAAGTAAGGATTGAGAGATAACTCCCAATCTAAGTCTCATTCTTTCAAAGACTTCTTTGGATAGAGGCATAGTGACTATATTAGCCACCTATTCTTGTGAAGCAACAAACTATAGACATACATCATTAGCCAACATTTTTTCACAAAGAAAGTGAAACTTGACAGCAATGTGTTTAGTACAAGAGTGCATAACAGGATTCCTAGAGATATTGATTGTACTTGTATTATCACATAAAATAGAAAAGGCTTAGAAACTGTGATACCCATATCAAACAATGTTTGAGTCATCCAAAGCAATTGGGAACATAAAGAAGTGGCAGCTATTCATTCTACCTCAGCAGTGGAAAGAGAAACTGATTCTTGTTTCTTGTTGTGCTAAGCCACTAACCAATTACCAAGAAAGAATGCAGCACCACTAGTGCTTTTTCTATCATCCAAACAACTAGCCCAGTCAGCATTTGTATATGCAATCAAAGAAAAATCATTGCTTTTGGGATACCAAAGACCATAATCAAAAGTGCCTTGAATATATTTAAAGATTCTTTTAACAACATTAACATGGGATTCTTTAGGTGATGCCTGAAACCTTGCAACCATGCAAACTGCTTGCATTATATCAGGTCTAGAAGCAATTGAATATAAAAAAATTTGAATCATTGATCTATGTTTAGATTGATTTGCATCAGAAGAATCATCAACTTTTGTAAGTTTGCAACCTGTAACCATTGGAGTACTAATGGGTTTACATCCATCCATTTGAAACCTTTTGAGCATCTCTTTAGCATACTTGGTTTGAGAGTGAAATATACCATGTTCAAGTTGAGAAACTTGAAGACCAAGAAAGAAATTCAATTCTCCCAACATTGACATTTCAAATTCAGATTCCATAATATGAGAGATTTTTTTAGTTAAAGCATCATTATTGCAGCAAAAAATGATATCATCTACATAAAATTCAACAAGTAGAATATCAGTACCTTCAATCTTGACATAGTGATTGTTGTCAACACCACCTCTAGTGAACCCATTTGACGTCAAATGATTATCTAGTCTATAGTACCATGCCCTAGGTGCTTGTTTTAGGCCATATAAGGCCTTCTTCAACATGTAAACATGATTAGGCTTGTCTTTGTAGGAAAACCCTTCAGGTTGTTCCATGTAAATATCTCCATCTCAATAACCCTTTAAAAATGTAGTTTTGACATCCATTTGATAAACATTGAAATTCTTAAAAAAAGAATAAACTAAGAATATTCTAATGGATTCTAGTCTAGCAACAAGTGCATACATTTCACCAAATTAGTACCTTCCTTTTGAGCATAGCCTTTGCAAACAAAACTTTCTTTTTACGAACAACTTTGCCATTTTCATCAAGCTTATTCTTGTAAACCCACTTGCCACCTATGAAATTCTTGTCATCAAGTCCTAGGACTAACTGTCGGGCGGGTGCAAGAAGTTGGGTTCCAATTTTCTAGCCACTTATGATTTTATTTTTTAAAACGTGCTCGTGTTATAATGCAAGTGCATTATAACATGCATGCATTATTTCACGTTAAAAACAAAGAAAAAAGTGAAATTATTTTCCTTGGAATACCAACCCAAAGGCTCGGAGGGCATTCCCAACAAGGCCAGAGACGTGTTTTTGCAAATTCTACAATTTTTCACATAATCGGGTTCGTGCTCACCATCAAGATTGCATCTAGTTCAATATTGACAAAATAAAAAACAGGGTAATAT
Source organism: Sequoia sempervirens (assembly GCA_007258455.2). NCBI lineage: Eukaryota > Viridiplantae > Streptophyta > Pinopsida > Cupressales > Cupressaceae > Sequoia > Sequoia sempervirens. The sequence goes on from VDFB02047397.1 coordinate 5,804,201, forward strand.
TAGGTTCTCTCTTAGCTATCCAATGATGTAATTTTTTTAACTTTTCAACAATGTTAAGCCTTTCATCCATAATTTTTTTGTTTGTATGTTTGTGTTTTTCCAAAAAGCAGTGTTTAGTGTTTTTTTTGTTATAAATTAACCGTTCATCAAAATTTTAAATAGATTACATTTTTAGAAACTAGACTCCATTCTACAAATTTAAAAAAGAAAAGAAAAGAAAATCAATTATTTTCAAAAATTTGTAGGGGGAGCACGGCCAAAATTCTATTTTTCAGGAAGTTCCCACTTAGAAATTAGTAAAGAATCAAATATTCATTAAAAAATTATCAAAAAAATTGTGCACCAACTAGATGCTATTAAAGCTAACCTCTGACTGTAGCGATTTTAAAAATACTACAAAAAAGTTCACCCTGTCAGGTCGTACAAGAGTTGCTATGTTATGTTTTTCTAACAAAAACAACACCAATTTTTGTACATCCCTCTTTTGAACCCCTTAATCTCAACCAATTTCAAAATAAATTAGTATTTTAGAAAGTAGACTCGGAGCACTTCGATCCTTGTTTTTGTTCCATCTCAAAATTTTGAGTGTAACTATCCTCAATTTCATGTCGAAGGTTAGCATTTGTTGATTTCAGAAAAAAAGTGGCCACTTAAGCTCCCTTTTTGGGAAGCATCTTGGTGCACTTACCCTGCCAAGTTTTGTTTTTATCAATTTGACTTATTTCATCTTGCATAGCCTTAAGCCAACATTCATCCAAAAGAGCTTCATCATAGTTCTTAGGTTCAAATTTAGTGATTAAACAAAAGGTTGTATGCTTTTCCATTTGAGCTTATTCTTCAAGTTTAATAGCCTTTCTTCATGTTTGAACTCCAACATTTCTATCCCCAATAATTTGACTTTGAGGATGGATTTTAGCAACATATTTTGAAGGAGTTTTGGGCACAATATTTTTAGAACTTGTTGTTTCATCATGTTTAGGACTTGTTTCCTCAACACTTTTAGATATTGTTTCAAGTTCTAATTTTGTTTCTTCCTCATCATCCTGCACAAGATTAGTTTCTAAATGTGGTCTTTTATCAACTTTCACATTGACTACCTCAACAATCTTATTAAGCCTTTTGTTATAACATTTATAGGCTTTACTTTGAGTTGAGTATCCAAAAAAGATACCCTCATCACATTTTTATTGAAAGCTACCTTGATGTTCATCATCTTTCTTAATAAAGCATTTGCCACAAAAAAATTTAAAATGCTTTACAGAAGTAACCTTTCCATGCCATAATTCATAAGGAGTGAATTTTGATTTCACTCTAAGTTGCATTTTTTTAAAAATGTATACAGTTGTATGAACAACTTCTTTCCAATACATATTAGGTAACTTAGCTTCATCTAACATGGTTCTTACCATTTCCTTCACAGTTCTATTTTTACATTCAACTACCCCATTTTGTTGAGGTGTTCTAGTGGCTGCATATTGCCTCTTAATACCATGTTGTTAATGATAATCAATAAATTCCTGAGAAGTGAACTCTCCTCCTTTATCAGATCTCAAGCATTTAAGTTTTAAATTAGACTCCTTTTCAACCATTTTACAAAAGATCTTAAATATTTCAAATTCCTCTGACTTATGTTTAAGAAAAGTAACCCAAACCATTCTTGTATAATCATCCAAAAACAACATGAAATACTTTTCACCATTAATTTACCTTGTTCTAGTTGGGCCACACAAATCTGTATGCACTAGCTGTAAAGTAAAGGCTTAGTTGAAGAATGTTCTTTTGTCTTAAAACTAACTCTAGTTTGTTTACCACTTAAACATTCTTTACGTGCACCGAGTTTTTTGGTTTTTTAAGGACTGGTAGACCTCTAACATTCTAGTTTGTACTGATTTTAACTAGATTGTCAAATTTTATATGTCCTAATCTTTTATGTCATAGCCAACTTTCTTCAACTTGACCCATTAGACACATACCTTCATTGTTGTCATTACTAGAGGTGTCTAGGAGATTATAAACATTACCATTAGTCCTTCTCCCTGCTACAAAATTCTTTCCAGACTTGTTCTTGATCTCACATCCCTATTTAGTAAACATAACATGATAACCACTATCACAAATTTGGCTAATACTAAGTAAATTGTGCTTTAGGCCTTCTACATAATACACATCATAAATAGGTGTGTCCTCATTTAGTAGAAGTTTTTATTTTTATTTTTATACCTTTAATCTATATACCAGTGTTATCACCAAATTTCACATATCCACCAGTATAATCTTCAAGTTTGATGAGTTTTTCCTTGTCCCTTGTCATGTGGTTACAACAACCACTATCTAGGACCCAAATGTCCTTTTTAGAATCAAAAGTATTTTGAACAAGCATTGATTTCTCTATTCTTTTAACAAATTTAGGTTTCGATACCATTTTTTATTTTTGTTGTTTATTATGTAGATTAACTTTGCATTGTTTAACAGTATGTCCCAAAGTGTTGCATTTAAAAAATATGACCTGATTAACAAAACCCAAGTATTGCTTATACCCAAACCTTGGTATTCTAGAAGTCATGAATCTGCAAGTACTCACTTTATTACCAAATTTGTTGCATAAGAAGCAATAACCATGAAAGAAAGGATTGAATCTGAATAGTGTTCTTTTATTTTCAAAATAATGTACATGATTCTTACCAAATTCAAAGTGATTTGGTTTGAAACTCTTGTTTGTAGAGATAGATTCCTGCTTTGAAGTATCAATTGAACATTCACCTCTTTTAAACCAGACACCAGTTTTATCTCTATTTAGTTTCTGCTTGCTAAACATATCATTGAGTTTTAATGTACTTTTGTACTCTTTAATTTTCTTTCTATGACTAACAACTTCTTGTTCCAATTTTTGTATCTCTTTGTCTTTGGAACTCATAGTTGTTTTAAGACTTCCTTCAATCCTCTTAGATTCTTCAAGCTCAGTCTTCAAAGAGACTATTGCTTGATCTAGCTTTTTCTCTTGAGTAAGGACTTCCTTTTAAAAATTTTTAATTTCCTTTAAAGCACATTTTAACTCACCTTCAAGATCTATTTCACCATCATCTAACTCAATTTTTCTATTTGACTCTTCTTGCAGTTTGACTTCATCCATAAAAAGGGTCTCATCTTCATCTAAAGAGTCTTCTACTTCAGTGTCTGTTTCATATTTACTAAACAAACTCTTTTTCTTTTTGAAATTGAACTTCTTTTTAGGTTTATAGACCTTCTTCTTAGATTGTTTGTTAGATTTTTCATCATCACTATTTTGATCACCATAGGGATATTTAGCTACGAAATGTCCAGTTTTGCCACAATTGAAACATTTAAAGGGAAGTTTTCCTTTGTATTTACCTAATCCCTTTTTCAATTTTCTAACAAAGTGAGACTCATGTGTATCGGAGTCTTCTGACTCATTTTCAACTATAATTTCCTCTTCTCTAGTTTTAAAAGCAGTTTCTTTTCTTGATAAATTGTTTTTGATTGATCTCATTTTAAAGGCAGTAAGAGTTCCTTGTAGATCATCTAAGGTAAGCTTATCAAAGTGTTTCTTTTCTTCAAGAGTTGAAACCTTAGTTTCATATTTATGATGCAAGGTTCTAATGACCTTTTTTACCACATCAGCCTCTTCTATTTCTTCTCCTAACTTCTATTTCATCTCCTAAACCTCTCATTGCAATAATAACTCCACTTATTCTCAAAAAATATTCAGCCACCTTTTCATCATCATTCATTTTCATTTCCTCAAATTGAGTTTTGAGAGTAAGAATCTTTGACTATTTGACTTTATCATGGCCATAAATGTTTTCAAGTTTTTCCCAAATCTCTTTAGTAGATTTGCAATGCATTACTTTAATAAATACATCTATAGTTAAGCCACACAAAAGAGCATGTTTGGCTCTAGCATTAGTTTCATACTTCTTCTTTTCAATGAAATTTGTGGGTATTGTGGATGGAACAACATACCCATCTAGAACTATGCTCCAAACATCAAGATCAATTGAAATTAGATATGTTTCCTATAGACATGGAAAATATATAGATTGTTATCACACTCGATCTTGATTTAACTAACACCATTTCATCCTAAAATCACCCCTCTATCTAACCATTTAATCAAATACCCTTATTTGATTAAGTTCATCCATTTCCCTCTCTTACGTAAATAAATCAATTTTATCTTGTTAAGTCATTATCCCTCGTTAATTAAATAAATCATTTTATTTAATTAATTCCTTATTCTCTATTTTAATTAAATAACAAATTTTATTTAATTAAAAATTTCAAGTTCCTCTATTAAATTAAATAAATCAAACATTTATCTAATTTAATCTAACATCACCCCCTTTGGTTAAATAAATCAAAAAAATTAACTAAGTATAAATTATTTTTCATCTCTTTTTGATTTATTTTAATCCCTAAATGTAAATCAAATAGTCAAATCATCTAACCTCCTCTTAAATTAATCAAATCCTGATTAATCTAATCTAAATGCATGTCACATCCTCTAGTTTTTCCTAGTTGCACAATAAATCAATTTAATTGATTTATAAATCATGTATTTTCATTCAAAAAAGGCATCAAAGATGGAATATTCTCAAAGTTTGAAATCTCCCTCCAAATTGACATGTACATGCAACAAAGCATTTAATAGCTCTTACATGTCTCTTGCACAAGTCAAACTTAGCATTTAACTCATCTTTCCATCAAATTCAAATTTCAAATCTCCCCCTCTTTGCACATTCTCCAAAATGTGCTCATTCTCAACCATTCACATGATGACATGTGGATGCTTCTCATTGGTTGAAGATTAGTCCCACATTGATCTCTTTTTCCTTTTATCTCTTTACTTTCTTCTATAAATAGAGAACCCATCCTTCATTTATATCATCCACTATTTGAGCAAAGTTATTATACTTCAATTTCATCTTAGATTTTTAGCATTTGCATAAAATCCATCAATTGTAGCTAGGTTATTGCAGGTTTTCTCGATGGAAGGCATTTGAAGCAATCACCAAGTGGATCACAATCATCAAATCACCATCAAAGCTTGCATAGGAGTTGGAAAAGGGCCAATTTCCACATGAAATTGGCACCAACTCTCCCATATTGGATCAAGAGTTTCCATTATTTGAATAGGATTAGAATCTTTTATTGCTTTTCATTTCATTTCTTTCTTTCATTTCCTATTTCGAATCATGTTAATGGATTTTATGGGGAATCTTTATTCTAACTTGGATTGGAGCTTACTAATGTGTTTGTTTATTGTATTCTTCCAAGAATAGGATCTTGGTTCACATTTTGGCACTAGAAGGAGGGAAAACCAAAAGATCAAATCATGTTTTTTGAGAAAATTTTGTGCTTTTTTGTGTTTTTGTGTGTTTACAGGAAACATCACCACTCACAGTCCAGCAAGGCCATATAGAACCACTCACAATCCAGCGAGGCTATATAGAACCGCTCCAAACTCCAAACTGCACCACTGAGCTTCCAAACTAAGCTGCCTATGCATACAAAACCACTCCAAACTCCAAACTATGCTACCATCACAAAAAAAACCATTGGACTCTCTTACTTTTTCATGAAAACTTAAAATGGCCGTATCATGGTCATTTTTTGGTCTTTTTCAAAGCTTTTTTTTTAAATGGAGTAGAATTTCATAAGCTATCCAATGATGTAGGTGTTTCAGAGATTTGATAGAGTTAAAATTTTCAAAATTTTCACTTAATGTCAAAACACATTGAAACTTAGTCTAAATTTTAGGGTTTTTATGCTTAATCATTTATCTAACCCTCATATCTTCTTGTTTCTTGATTTAATCTAACATTTGGAGCTTCTTTTTTAGGTTTTAAAGGATCATGGAGCATGGAAGTCAAAGAAAAAATATTATCACATGATTGTAACAAGTGTTTTTAAACACTTTGGGAGCAATTATAATCCCTTGTTTTAAGGATTTGTCATTTTTCAAGCTTTAGGACTTACTAATTTTCAATTTGGGTTTAAAAAGAACAAAACAAAGGGCTTAATTTAAATAACCTTAGGCAACTTACTAGATTATTTTTAAAGGTTAACAATTGAACAAAAAACAACTTTCGGGTATGTGCAGGATCATGGTATGCCAAAAAGTGGCAATATTTGTAGGGTATGTGGCTGACGACTTTTTTTTCACCCAAAATTAATGAAACGAAAAGGGTTTTTAGAGGAGATTCTCAGCTTTCCAAAAATATAAATTATGATTTAATTTGAATTTAATAAATAATTATTATTCATTTTCTATTAGAATTACTTACTAAAGTCCTGACGATAGTGATTGAAAAACATCTATAACTTTCAAGCGGTATCATATTTTTGAATCCAAACATGCATCACATTCTATGCTTTACATACTATAGGATTAAAAGAAAATTAAATTTCATGAATTTTTACCAAGTTAAGGTGGTTACGGATGAGTTTTTATATTTTCTAAAAGTTGTAATAAAAATTCATAATTAATTATTTGGAAAAAATTGCAAAAAAATATGCATCACATCCAGACATGAGTCCTCTACTTTATATATAAAATCTTACAAAAAAATATTATCATTTTATTATGGTTAGGTGGTTGAGACACCTACTTCTTATTTTTTCCCAAATTTAAGTACTACGCATTGAAATTTCAAATTTTCACCAAATAGATTTTATTTATTTTTAAATAAACCTAGTATTTTAGAAACTACATTCAATTTTCTACAAATTATATTCTTACATATTTTGAAATAATATAGATAAATTATTCAAATATTTACGTCAAGTTGCCTAACACTGATTTTTCTGAATTTTTTGCCACTTAAGGGCTTGTTTGGCATACCATGATCCTGCACATGCCCTTTCATATTTCCTTTTTGGTGCTCTAAAAAGAATCAAAATCATTGCTTTGAGGGGTTAAAATGAACAAGTGTTTCTTTGTTTTGTAATCACTTACCCAAAATAATATCATCCAAAAGATTTATGCACTTCTCTCGTGCCTCATGGCGATCTTGAGAATCAAAAGGCTTTTGGTGATATTAGGTTGTGTAAGTGATTTCCTTCACACTTCATTTTGGGATTAAAATTAAACAAATCTTTGTGAGTGTGAGTGGAACATATTGAGTGTGTTCTCCCTTTGTTTCTAAATGAAGGTTGATCAAACTACGAATATGTTTTCTTTCTTTTTTTTAATCTTAGAGGGCCTATCTTGGGGAAAAAGTACTCACCCAAGGGAACAACCCAACCGATAACACTCTAAAGCCAAGAGTATTTCCAATTGGGATATAAAAGTGGGTATTGGAACAAAGGTCAGTATCACACAGTTGGCTCCAACGAGAAGGGAAACAATAGTCTCTTTCCTTGATGGGTCAACTCCTATGAATGGAAATTATGAATTAAAACCCTTGTTGTAGAAAGGCCAAAATCCCTATCTATTTGTTGGTGTAAGAAAGATCATTCTGAAGCCACCCCACACTTTTATGTTTTTTAGTAGAGATTGAAAGTATGCCATGGGAGATACATGGGTACTGATGCTTGGCTGCCCCGAAAGAAGTGTTGAGCCATGGAGAGGAGCCAGTGGGGTCAAGCATTTAACCATTCACTAAAAATAAGCATAGCTAGACTTGTCCAAGTGGGGACTCAACAAATATAGTCTTTCATATCTATAGTATTATGCTTGTTCTTGGTTACAAAACAATTTGCTTGTTTGAAAAAATTTGGAAAACAAACATTTAACATGAGCATCAAATCTCAAACCCTTTAGGAGAAGCAAATATCCTTGAATGAATTTGCATGCCCTTGCTTGCCCTTGGGATTCATATTCTTAGAGGTTTCTAGGCACTTGAATTTTATCTCAATTTTCTCCTACTAAAGTAAACAATAGGTAAATTTTTATTTTATTTCATCGATTTCCACATGATACACTTTGTGGGATAAGAAGAGGTTAAAAAATTAGACATCTAGTTTCAAAACCTAATCAAGAATTTTTTGTGGTAAAAAGAAGTCACTAAGAAAAGTTAAGAACAATTAGACCCCGCACATGTGCTTGGCATCTTTTGGTCATATGGTTTTCATGCAAACATTGGTCTTTTGGTTTTGAACTACTCTTAGAGAAAAGCATGTTCTTCAATATCTTGGTCTTGAAAACAAGGTCCCTGTTAGGTTCATTTAGGATCAAAATCAAACACTTCATCCATTTCAAACATTTATCATCCCATCCCACAAGAAACTTTAGAGCTTTGGAAACATCATTATCTATACTTGGGTACATCCTTAAACCAAATCAAAATCACCTTGTTTAATTAGGAGTATGGGAATGCATCCTTTCTGATACATCTAGTTAAATTAGCAAACCTTTGAAAAAGTTTATCCTAAAGATCACATCCAACATATTAGGGTTTACAAGTTCACAATCCAATCAAAACCAATCAAAATTAAATCCTAAAGTCTAGCATTGATCCAAAGATTCCTAAAAAGTTAACACCCATATCATTCACCCCTTTCACCCTTCATCTCATCATTGGTCCTAAACACCTTAGAGGTCACTTTTGCAACAAGGTCAAAACACAAGAAGAACATGTAATATAAACTTGATCCATACATCATAAGCGGTCTAAACCAACCAAATTATCAAAGCCTCACAATGCCAATTGATTTTCAAAAATCATGTTTATACAATCCATTCATGGGATCATTATCTCCTACAAACCTCAATGGTACAACAAATGTGAGTATACCCAATCTAAATTTTGAAACACATTTTCTGATGGTAGATTTAAATCCAATTCCAAACTTACAAATCTATCAACCAAATACTCAATGCATGAGTCTTCAACAAAGAAAAATTATCCCACCAAATCCATACATTCCAAGTGAGAATATACAAAATACAACTATACCAAACATGAACATTTCAAATCCACACGTCGTAAACTTTTGGATAGATATGTTTTCAAATCACACGAATGTTGTTCAAAATCCATCACACCCATATGTCCTTGTCACTTTTCATAATCCTAATGACCCATCATCATCATTTCATGCAACCCCTCAAACCTCTCTCCATATGACCTCATAAGGAGAAGGTGACTTATTTGGACCAAGGGACATTTTCGATCTAGCATCATCATCATTTCCCCAAGGGAGCTTACCACTCACTTTCCCACCACTCCCACTATTGCCATTAACATCTGTCTCACCTCTTGGTTTGTGGCTACCTTCACTGCCACCACTCATCCAAAACATCCCCCTAACCATCAATCAAGCAATCATACCAAATCCTCCCCCCTTGCCATCGATATCACAACAATAGATGGAAACCATCCCCATAGCACAAGAAACCAACACATTGTCTATGATCCCTCCAAACATGGTCTCTCAAGGACCAACCATATCAATCACACCATCCACCACTCAAATCCCAATCATCAATATGATGGTGCCTCTTATCACCACAACAAGCACTATTCCAAAAACCACCTCCACCACCACCACCACCCAAACCAAACACATCAAACCAATACAACATTGCATTTCAAGCCACTCAGTAGGCTACTTGTCCAAAGGCACTCCAAAAAAACCAAAAATTACAAGATGCACAACTAGCTGCTTAGCAAGTTGCACAAGTTGCTCAAGTTACCCAAGCCACACTATAATCCCAACAAGCACAAGCCCAGGCTCAGGCGCAAGCCCAACACCAAGCCCAACAAGCAATTTTTTTTCAAAATCCCAACAAAATGTTAACAACTCCATGTATCGATCCAAGTCAATGATCACATGATCAAAACCTATCCATCAATGAACACATGGAAGATGTTTCTATCTCATCTGAAGATCAAATCATAATACATCAAGAGTCACTTTTTTATCATGATAAAAACCCCTCAACAATATTTGACAATAATTTATTTCAAGGAGTGTTAACATTATTTGATCCTGTAATCAACAATCCATCAACCAAAGATAATGTTGAAAATGTCTCTACATCACCTAATGAGTTAGAAGGAATATCTCAAGAATTTATTCTAAAGCATAATTGATAGGGTAGAGTTGGTTGGAACACTCACTATTCCATGCTCTAGGTCTCACCTTGGCAAACCCCTTTAGTGTCTTTCTCCACCACCTTAACCTATAGGCCCTAATGCTTGTTAGGCACCCATAGTTCTCCTAGCCAACCCTACTATCATCTCCATTCAACCACCCAAGTCTATCTTGGTGCAACAACTCTCACTCTTCCTTAACCTTTACTCTGCCCTAAAGACTAACCATACCTCCAAAGTTGCATTGTTACTTGCAGGGGTGTGGAGGTGTTTTAAAAATCAATCTTTTTTCAGTTCTTGATTATCCTTCTTGCTCCAATTCTTGGTCACTTTCATCAAAGCCCTCTTTTTGGGTTGAAAAGGGCTACTAGCAAAGAGCCCCTCTTAGGCCTCTTTCTCTAAGGAAATGGGCTTAAACTCCATTCTTTCTAAAGCACAACCCAAACTTTCCTTGGGGTTCCTAGTCCATTTTTCCACCACTCAAATATTTTCAAGGCCTTGAGTCTTCATCAGCCGTACAAGGCCTCAACTTGAAATTTTCCAAAATCTAGGGTTTTCCAACCTTCTCTGGTTATTTCCAATCTACTAAGCCTTTCTTCAACCTAAAATGTTAATGGAGCTTCCTCCTAGTTACCTGAAATAGGTAAGACCTCCACCTACCTTCTCAAACAAGAAAAACTATGAGTTTCAAACACCCCTACAAATTTTGAGTTTTGTACTCCCTGTCTTCTCCTAGCCGGACTCCTTCTGGCTCACCTAGGGCAAGACTTTGCTCACTACTCCTATGCACACACAACTCCTAAAACCTACCATATTTACAGTCATGGATCCTATTCACTATTCCCAAAGGGCCGTACAATTTGTACAGTAGGAAAGTGGTCTAGCACTCCATTTTCTTAAGACTGCCTGGTTCAGGCTAGAAAAAGAAAGAAATCAAACTATTTACAAACAAATGATGAAAATGAATCAAAAAGGAAAATAGATGGCACAAAAAGCTTTTATTCTATCAACACTACATTCTACTTATAGAAAAGTAGTTATTTCAATCCATTTAAAGCTTTGTTATGAAGCAAAATTCAAAAATAACCTTCAAGAACACTGTTTTATTTCAACTCACAAAATGTTTTCACAATACCAATCCTTCTAACCCTACTTATAGGTCGAGGCTCACCTTAAATAAGGCTTCTCAATTAGTTATCTTCTTTGGTTGGACTTCGTCATGACCTAATGGCCAACGTTACCAAAACCCACTATGTTTTCTAACTTTTTCTAAGATTAGCAACCTAAACAAGAATGAGCTTCAAAACCCATCCATTCTTTCCATTTCTAATTCCACTGATCACAACAGATCAACATTTACTCATAATCCTCCAATGCTAACAAAATGTCAACATGACCTTCAAAAATAACATACCTAAACAAAATTCAAATTAGACTGCTTCCTAGGTGTGTTTCCTAGGTGCTTCTGCACCATTCTCCCCTCCCTGCACAAACACTAAGGAATTGAAGGAGAGAGAAATGTCAGGTCAATACCAAACTTCTTGAACTGATCTTCTTGTACCCATGTAGCTTATGATTCATGCTTGTTCTTCCACTTGATAAGGTGCTCCATGTACACCTTGTGTCTTGTAGCCTTCCTCACTCTTGACTCCAAGATCTTCTCTACCTGAGGCTTGTCTTGATTAGGTAAGGATATATTGCTGATGTCCTTGAAGATCTCCTTACTATTCTGATCCACATCATTGACTGATCCCTTGTACTTGATCAAGTCAGCTATATTGAAAACTAGTGAGATTCCTAGATCGATAGGTAACTCCACCTTGTATGCATTCTTGCCATACTTGGCCAATACCTTGCATGGACCCACTCTCTTCATCTGCAACTTGGTTGACATTCCCTTCTTCAACCTTGACTTGTTAAGGTGGACCATGACATAGTCTCTTACTACAAATTGCACATCCTTCCTTGACAAATCTTCCTTCTCCTTCAACTTTTGTGTAGCCTCAGTGACTATCCTTTTTACCTGCTCCTGAATCTCCTTCATGGTTTGACTGAAGTCTTCTACATGTCCACTTCTTTGTTCCATAGCTCCAAGATCTTTGAGCTCACATATTCCTCTTGGGTGTATCCCATACACAATCTCAAAAGGACTCTTCCTTGTAGTCTGCTTCACACTATCATTGTAAGCATACTCAGCTTGTGAGATAACCATATCCCATGTCTATCCATACTCCTTAGTTAGGCATCTTAGAAGGTTACCTAGCACCCTGTTAACCACCTCTGTTTGACCATCAGTCTGAGGATGGTAAGCTGGTCCAAATGACAGGTTGGTACCCAATCTACTCCATAGAGTCTTCCAAAAGTGACTCATGAACTTCACATCCCTGTCTGAAACAATGCTCAAAGGAAATCCATGGATCCTTACAACTTCCTTGAAGAAAAGATGAGCTATGTAGCTAGCATCATGAGTAGTTTTGCAAGGAATAAAATGACTCATTTTGCTAAATCTATCCACTACTACATAGACACTATCAAAACCAGTCTTGGTCTTAGGAAGGCCTACCACAAAATCCATGCTTACACACTCCCATGGTCTGTTAGGAATGGGTAGGGGTTGATATAGACTAGCATTACTAGCTCCTCCCTTAGCTTTCATACACACAACACATTGTTCCACATACTTTCTAACATCTCTTTCCAACTTAGGCTAGTAATAGAATCTTTGCACTAGTTCTAAAGTTGTGTTGATGCCAAAATGTCCACTAAGACTTCCATTATGCTTTTCCTTAATGAGATTTTCCCTCATTGACCCTCTTGGAACACATAACTAATTTACTTTAAACAATATCCCACTTTACAATGTATACTCTGAGTATTGGCTATGGAAATGGTTCTCAAAGTTAGAACATACCTTATACACCTCTGAAAAGTCTTCATCTTCCCCATAGAGATCTTTAAAATTGTCAATCCCTATGCTCTTCACTTGTATCTCCTGCTCAGTGCATCTACTACTTTGTTTAGCTATCCCTTCTTGTGCTTGATGGTGAAGGTAAAAGATTGGATGTATTGCATCCATTTCAAATGCCTATTCCTCAACCTCTCTTGAGTGTTGATATAGCTAAGTGCCTAGTTGTTAGTAAAGAATACAAATTCCTTGGGTAGAAGGTAATGCCTCCATTTCCTAAGTGACTGAACCAAAGCATAAAGTTCTAAGTCATAAGTGGAATACCTCTTCTTTGATTCATTGATCTTCTCACTAAAGAAGGCTATAGGCCTTCCCTCTTGACTTAACACTTCTCCTACTACCACTCCACTTGCATCACATTCAACAGTGAACAATTTGTCAAAACTAGGTAATAAGATAATTGGTTGAGTTGCCACCTCTTGTTTCAGTTTCTCAAACCCTTTCTCAACTTGTTGAGTCCACACAAACTTAGTTTTTAAACAACCCTTGATTGTATCTAGGACTGGTGAACATATACCACTAAATTTCCTAATGAATTTTCTATAAAATTGAGCCAAACCATGGAAACTTCTTACCTCTATCCCTCTAGTTGGTCTAGGCCAGTTTAGGATGGCTTCCACCTTGCTTGGATCCATCTTCAATGATCCTTTGGACACTACAAAACCCAAATATACAAGTTCTTGCTTAAAGAACTCACACTTCTCTAGATTGATTGCCAACTTCTCCTCTTGCAACCTTCTAAGAACCAACTCCACATGTTTTAAATGCTCTTTTGTTGTCTTACTAAAGATAAGTATATCATCAAGATACACTACCACAAATATCCCTGTAAAGTCTTTAAGCACTTCATTCATGAGCCTCATGAAGGTGCTACGGGCATTAGAGAGGCCAAATGGCATCACTCTCCACTCATACAGCCCATCATTTGTCTTAAATGTTGTTTTCCACTCATCTCCATCCTTGATTCTAATCTGATGGTATCCACTCTTGAGATCCAACTTTGTGTAGTATTGAGCTCCTCCAAGACAATCCATCAAGTCTTTAATCCTAGGAATAGGGAACCTATACCTAATGGTGATCCTAGTTATTGCTCTAGAATCAATGCATAAACTCCATTTACCTCCCTTCTTGGTTGCTAAGACCACTAGTACTACACATGGGTTGATGCTCTTTTGAATCAATCCTTGATCCAACAACTCTTGCACTTGCCAAACTACCTCTAGATTCTGATCTAGTGTAAGCTTGTATGTTGCTTTGTTAGGCAATGATGCTCTAGGTATGAAGTCAATTTGATGACTTATGGCTCTCTTTGGTGGTAGAGTTGCAGGTGCACCATCATTTACAATGTCCTTGAATTGATCCAACAACTTTAAGACTGCTCTGGGTATGACTGTCTTTTCAGCCTTGTCTTCTTCTTTAGGTTGTAACATCACCACATATCCTTCACCCACTTGGTGTAGGTTGTTAAGGAACTCCTTCCCACTACTCAACATGATTCTTGGTGTCTTTGACTGTCCCTCTTCTTCTTCTGACAGTGACTGCAACTTGAAAGCCTTTCCATCCTTCTTCAATGAGATGGTGTTCTCTTTCCCATCATATATGGCACATATGTCATATTGCCATGGTTTTCCCAATAGTATATGGCATGCATCCATGGGTATAACATCACAAACTAACTTGTCCTTGTACCTTCCAATGGAAAACTCCACCGTTACTTGTTCATTCACTAAAACACTCTACCCTTTGTTTAGCCATGTGACCTTATAGGGGTTAGTGTGGGGTATCTTCTCCAATTTTAGTTTCATTACTGCCTCCTCTAAGATAATATTTTCTGTTGAACTTGAATCTACTATGACCTTGCATAATTTACCAAGTATCTTGCACCTTACTCTAAATAGAGCTCTTCTCTGTTTTGGCTCTTCCTTGACCAGCTGTCTGATCAAAACTCTACTAAACATTAGATTCTTCCCGACTTCTAATTCAATGTGACTGACCTCAGATGACTTAGGACTTATGGTGTCCTCTTGTGCATAAGCCACTCTCTTCTCATTGCTTGATGAAGATGCTTTCTCTGGTCACCTATAAGCAAGATGTTCAACTTGACCACAATGGAAGCATTTCATGTTTGCAAAGTATGAATTGCTCCTTCCTACTCCTCTTCCTTTGTTTGAACCTCCTTGAGGTCCTCTACCTCTGTTATATCCTCCTCTAGAAGATGTTTCACCTCCATGCTCTCTGAGTTTAAACTCTCCTTGGTTTCTTTGTTCAGTTCCTCTACCTTGGTAGCCACCTCACTGTCCTCTTTGATCTCTTTGATCTCTGCCTTTGCCTCTACCCTTAGAAGCTTGGTCTTGCTTCCTCTTGCTTCTTTCCTCAATCTTTATGGCCAATTGATAGCATTGGTGCACTATCTTGGGACTTAGAAGAGTCATCTCCTATTGAATGTTCCACTTCAAACTGTTAAGGTATCTAGCCACCTTAAGACTCTCATCCTCTGTCACATTAGACCTCATGCAAAGTTTTTGAAACTCCTTAGTGTACGTGTTTACATCTTGGTCTCTTTTCCTTAGGCTTTGTCTCTTCTTGTGTAACTAAATCTCATAATCATCAAGCATGTATGCTTCTCTCACTTTGGCAACCATTCCTTTCCAAGTTGAAATGGGCTACTTGCCTTCCTTTTCCCTCTCTGTCTGAATGAACTTCCACCATGTCAAGGAAGAACCTCTTAGTCTTGACTTGGCCACCTTTACCTTCTATGCTTCAGTGACTCCATCACATTCAAAATGGTTTTCCATTCACTCTATCCAATCAAAAACTAAATCAACTTCCAATTTTCCACTAAATAGTGGTATGCCTTCAAGTTCCTTCCCACTCAAAGCCTTCAATGCCTTCAAGAAAGGATCTTATTTTAGAATAGGGTCAGGTTCAGGGGTCTTGTCTTCCTCTACAACCTCTTCTTCCTTTGGTATCCTTTATTTAAATTGCGCACTCCTCACTGCTTGCTCAAGTTAGGCTATTCTTTCCCTCAATAGTTTATTCTCTTCCTCTTGTTCTTCGACCATCTTTTCCAATTGAGAATTTGTCACCATGATGGTAGAACCACTAGATTCAAGGTTTGACATACAAGATTCTATCCCAAATCTTTAACTTGCTCTAATACCAATCTGATAGGGTAGGGTTGGTTGGAACACTCACTATTCCATGCTCTAGGTCTCACCTTGGCAAACCCCTTTGGTTTCTTTCTCCACCACCTTAACCAATATGCTCTAATGCTTGTTAGGCACCCCTGGTTCTCCTATCCAACCCTACTATCATCTCCATTCAACCACCCAAGTCTATCTTGGTGCAACAACTCTCACTCTTCCTTAACCTTTAGTCTGCCCTAAAGACTAACCATACCTCCAAAGTTACATTCTTACTTGTAGGGGTGTGGAGGTGTTTTAAAACATTGCAATCAATCAATTTTTTGGTTCTTTATTATCCTTCTTGCTCCAATTCCTGGTTTCTGTCATCAAAACCCTCTTTTTGGGTTAAAAAGGGCTACTAGCAAAGAGCCCCAATTAGGCCTCTTTCTCTGAGGAAATGGGCTTAAACTCCATTCTTTCTAAAGAACAACCCAAAATTTCCTTGGGATTCCTGGTCCATTTTTCCACCACTCAATGATTTTCAAGGCCTTGAGTCTTCATCAGCCATACAAGGCCTCGACTTGAAATTTGCCAAAATCTAGGGTTTTCCAACCTTCTCTGGCTGTTTCCAATCTGCTAAGCCTTTCTTCAACCTAAAATGTTAATGGAGCTTCCTCCTAGTTACCTGACCTAGGTAAGACCTCCACCTACCTTCTCAAATAATAAAAACTACGAGTTTCAAATACCCATACAAATTTTGAGTTTTGTACTCCTTGTCTTCCCTAGCCAGACTCCTTCTGGCTTGCCTAGGGCAAGACTTTGCTCACTGCTCCTGTACAAAAACAACTCCTAAAACCTACCATATTTACACTCATGAATCCTAGTCACTATTCCTGAAGGGCCATACAATTTGTATGGTGGGAAAGTGGTCTAGAACTCCACTTTCTCAGGACTGCCTAGTTCAGGCCAGAAAAAGAAAGAAATCAAACTATTTACAAATAAATGATGAAAACAAATCACAAAGGAAAATAGATGGCACAAAAATCTTGTATCTATCAACACTACATTCTACTCATGAAAAAGTAGTTATTTCAATCCATTTAAAGCTCTGTTATGAAGCAAAAATTAGAAATAACCTTCAAGAACACTGTTTTATTTCAACTCACAAAATGTTTTCACAATACCAATCCTTCTAACCCTATTTACAGGTCGAGGCTCACCTTAAAGAATGCTCCTCAATTAGTTATCTTCTTTGGTCGGAATTCTTCATGACCTAATGGCCAACGTTACCAAAACCCACTGTGTTTTCTAATTTTTTCCAAGATTAGCAACCTAAACAAGAATGAGCTTCAAAACCCATCCATTCTTTCCACTTCTAATTCCACTGATCACAATAGATCAAAATTTACTCATAATCCTCCAATGCTAACAAAATGTCAACATGACCTTCAAAAATAACATACCCAAACAAAATTCAAATTAGACTACTGCCTAGGTGTGTTTCCTAGGTTCTCCTACACCAATGATCAACATCTCTTGCCAAAGTATAGCAATGGTCCTTTCCAAGACATTTTGACATCCTTCAACCTCATGATATTCGATATTGAAGGAATTTTCAACTCAACACTTGATCCCAATTCACTCAAAGATCAATAGGATATTGAGCCACTTCCTATGCCTAATGAAGATATCCAAGAACTCTTTTTAAGAAATCCATCCTTTAAAATTGACCCATGTCAGGTAGTTGATCCGAAGCATGTTGAAAGCAATTCTGAAATCGTTGAGGATCAAGAATTTGTATCCCCAAGTTATTACAATAATCTAATGTATACTCTCCTATCTATACAAGATGATCATATCCACATAGAACATACTCCTCCATCTACCTATGAGATGGTTTATGTGGATGGACACGTAGATGATCTTCATTTAGAATAGGATTCCTTTACTACTAACATTATTACACAAAAAGAGTAGATTATTGATTCCTAAATTTAGGATGAGTTGTCAACATCAGGATTAGATATATCCCAAATTCAGACTGAGAACATCATGTATGAAAATATCCAACATTATCCACTCAAAGAAATGGGTCAGATAGAACAAGACATTCTAGAGTCAGTAGAGCAATAAATTGAAATAACATCATCTATAGTAGACATTTATCAAAGAATGCTTATTAAGCAAGGCATCTCAAAAAAAGTAGAATTAAGGAAGGAAGGTACCACTACCACCATACTAGGGGCAACTATGTCTCAAGAAAATTTCAACATAGGGAGCACCAAGAATCCTTATGATGAAACCAATGCTAATACTACAACTAGCCACGTCATGAATCTTCATCCACCCATCACCCTATCCATGAATTGGGACCAACATCTAAAGAAATATTTGAATCAAAGCACAAGGAACATTGTCAAAGTAGAAGAAGGAAGGAAGTATAATGGAGAAATCAAATACACATGGGTACCAAAAAATACAGAGAAAGATTATCCCTATCAAACTCCATTAGTCAAAGAAACTATGGGGAAAAATAAAAAAGGGAAAAGTATCCAACAAAGATGTCCACAAAGGAAAAATTAGGCTTCTCAAGCAACATACAATGTATATCAAGTTGTTGGTCCTAATTCCACATACAGTTTTGTATCAACCCATCATTTCTCATGTTCCCAAGTTTGGAGAGTCAAAAGTTCCAAGCTATCAACCAATCCATCTTCTATCCCTAAATACACTCCATCCATGCCTCCACACATGATATCCAATTCTCACATTGACCATGTATTGGCAGTGACCCTTCATCATAAGGATTCAGAAGACACTCTATCATGAGCTAAGCACAAAGATAGAGTTAACCCTAGTATCAATAAAGTAGATCAAGAATCCCAAAAGTTGCATTCAAGTGCACGTATCTTAGCAAAGTAACTTCTTCAAGCAGGATATCAATGGAAAATCATGACAGAAGCATCTACATCGACACCACAAATTGATTCAACATGAGCTTAAAATCTTATAAAAAAATAAAAATAAATAAAAAAATATGAAAATCCAAAAAAATCAAAAAAAGGATTGAAAAAAGTAAAGAGAAAAATCATCCTCTAGTGAAAATTGCATGGCTGGCGGTTTGGGCAGGTACTATGATGAAAACTTGGCAAACAGGTGACATGTTTAGAATCGAGCATCTGTGTGCACTATTTCAAGTCGAAGCATCTCATCCCATCCATAATAAATCCAACATTTCATCCATCTTACCCATAATAAATCCATTCATTCACAAACTATTTATCCAATTCATCTTTATCCATTTGCATCCATAGTCCAAATTATCTTGACCTTGATGAAAGTTTGGTGCACACTTTACACTTGCTTATGGTAGACATCTTGACATGGATCATTTTTGATTGATCCTATCCTACCCAACATTATTTGAGCCATGAAGCATTATCCAAATGAACATCCTTTGTTCGAACACCTTATCTTATTGCAAGATAATCCATATCCCTCCATCTGTACACTTATCCAAGCATCCATCCATGGCATTCCAAGCATTGCTAGACATTGGGGGAGGATATTTAAATATTGCTTTGGGAATAAATCTTGATCTATATATTCTAACTTATGTGGTGATCTCTTGATGATATTTTTTGCACAACAACTCAGACAAAATATAATATCCTATCTCACTTGAAAGTTAAATCTCTATTAGCAAGCCTCAAGAGATAACCCCAAGGTCTCTAATGCCAGGTCTTGACAATGCATAAACAACTCAGTGATAATGTGAAAATGCTGGTAATCACCATGGGACCTTACTACAAGCAAAATACTAAATCTCAATTTATCAGATCTAAGAATAATATGATACTTCAATCATAAATTTAACCCAGTAATCAAAGAAATAACAAAAGATAAGGGTTTCAAAGATATTTCTAAACTTAATATTAAACCTAAGATTAACAATGCAAATGACCAATACTCAAAATGGACCAATCCCTTAAAACTGATCTCTACTTGACCTAGATAAATATGCAACCTTATAGAAATAGTGCAATCTTCTAAGGTGTTAATATTTTCAAATCATGAACATTCATTCAAAAAACCCTATTGCAATTGAAATTAATAAACCATCACAATTGAACTAAGCACAATGAATATAAAAGTCCAGGCTAACTTTGCAAAGAAACTAACAACCAATTGGCTATGAAAAGTATGGACCAGGTATTGCTGCAACACTTCAAATATCAAACCATAAACACTATTAAATCAAATCTAATCTAAATATTAACCTCCTCAAATTAATTCTAAAGATAGAATGACAAGAACCATGCAAGATAAGAAAAACACAAGTATGGCACTAAATCACAATGTCATTACTTGCATCAAATTATCCACTGTAGCAACAATTCTAGCTTTTTGTTACAATATTTGCTTGAGAAAAACTACTTGCTAACACTTGCTCTACTTAATTCACTCTAACTAGCTCTCTATTTGTCTATATCTAAAACTTTTTAACCCTTACAAATGAGGCAAAATGACAAATTTATAGAACCCCCAAAACATGTCGACCAAGATAACATTTTACAATAATAATTAGGCACAAGAAGTTGGCCAAGAGAAATTCAAAATAAAATAAAATATGCATTAAATGCATGAACTTCATCTAGGTCGGCCTGGGATCTCGAATGTAGCTCAGACCAATGCATGGAAAAATAATAGGGAAGCACAAATCTCGATGTAGCCAATCATTAACTACCTTCCCCTTTGTCCTTATTCCGATCGAACATTTCATGAACCTTCAAAAGCACCCTATCCAAGTTGGCCACAGGTGGTAAAGGAAAAACCCTAAGTCACCTTTCAATTGATGCAATTTCCTCCCTTCACTGTTTTGCCAAGTTATCCCAATCAACCCTATAGGTTAGGTATTTATAAATGAAAACAATGTATGTGGCTGCATCATCCAACTGGTGCTCAAAAATGGAATCCTCATTAATTGGGACATAAACATCATGCCACCACTTCCTCAACTGTTCCAAATTCAAATATTTAGGCAAAATCTTCCTTCTCCCTTTCATAATCTCAAAAAAGGCAATGGAGCCATTGTACACACCAGCTAGGGTATCATCGATCTTCCTCCTCTGCTTGTAAATTTTTTTCAAAACCTTCTGCCTAATCTGCAATGCTTCAAACCACTCCAAAGCTTCAACAGCTCTGGAGGAAGGAAGAATTTTATCACTTACTAGCCTATCCCTAGTGTACTCCATGATAGATCTGGTTTTCTGTAGCAGGAGATCTGTATCTTCCCTATCATGTGCCAGCACCACCTTCAACTAATCAGTTGCCCTAATAGCATCCTTTCCAGTCAAAAAAATCTCCTTGATAGCTTCATTACCCTTGGTTCACACCCCTTGCAACCAATTTGTAGTGGCAAGAGTGGAAGCCTTCATCTTTCAAGCTCGGTAATGGTCCCCTAAGGTAAAGGCTTTACGGCAGAAACTGATGGGTTAATAGATTGTAGGGGCTTCATCAAATATTCCAAGCATTTCTTGAGATTCTCATTTTCCTTCTTTATTTCCTTTCTCAATCTACCCAAGATAACTGCACTAGAACCCTGGTAATCTTCAATATCTTGCTCAACGGATGTAGGCCCAAGATTGAAAGTATGAACATTGTAATTCTTTCCAGCCACATCATGTCTGTTTTTATCTAGAGTAGGGGTTGCAATGTGAACAACTCTATTATGAGCTTCATCTCTTTCAATCCTTGAGATCACCCTAGCCTTCTTCTTACCTTTTTCTTTTCTAATCTTGGCTAGCAGCACATCCCAATTCAGTGGACTATCTTCCACAACAACTTGTTTTCTCTTTATCTCCTTTTCCAACCAACCAGGGACAGTGGATTCCAATTGCACTTCAGCCTTTTTCTCCTCTTGCTATTCCTTAGATGCCTTTTCACTCAAATTTTGTTTCTTAGGCGTCTCATCTGTCTTGCTTTCCTTTTCTTCAACATGTTCTTCTTCTTGTTCAGGTGATGGATCCTTCACTATGTCTTCCTCTACTAGAGGTGAGTTAACCTCTTCGGTTCCAATAGGTGACTCTGCATAAGCCACCAAAGGAGACTGTATTACCTTATCAATTTCTACATTTACACTATAAAGGTCACCTTCATGAAATTCTTCTCCTTCAGTATCTGGATGATCTTCAATATTTTTTTGACTCACCTGGTTTACCTTGAGCTTCATGAGTGGAAGACACATCATCATGTTGCTCCTCATGAGAAACCAGTGGAGGGAGATCTTCCTTAGGCACACTATCCTCAGGAGGAGTCCTAGACCTCCTTATATACACCTTGGCCTTCTCCTCTGAACTTTCAACATTTACCAATAGTGGGGCAACTTCTTCCCCTCCTACCTTGGAACCTGCCTTCTTTGAAAATTTTAGGATTCTTCTCCTTTTGGGTACAAGATCATTAGCCTTAGGATTCTTCCCTTCAGTTTCTTTCTTCTTAGACTTCCTAGCCCTTGTCCTCTTCTTAGCCTTTGGATTTCTCTATTTTTCTGCTTCCTGGGCTTCTATTTCTTGAACACCTTTTATCTTGATTTTGAAAGGAGAATCCAACTTACCCTTGCCCTTAGGATCCTACTCAATCGATTCTTCAAAGGTGGAGTGAGGATCCAAATCTCCCATTAGTGCATAGGTGCATTGTACACCATCATTTTTCAACTCCCATAGATTATGCTTCGGCCACATCTTAGTAAATTTGATAACTAGATCCACCAGTTGTATTAATTCTATCTTTTCCTCTTCCAACCAATCCACATCACCAATTGGTCTATCTTTTATAGCCTCATAAGTATGATCCTCGATCAAGTTTCCATCATCGTCAAGTTGGTCCAGGACTGCCCTCACATTGTATAGTTAGACTGATTCAACTGGAAGTTGAGAGAACTTCTTATTTCTAACCTCAAATTCAACACTACAATTGGCCCAATAGTGTTCCAAATCTACCTTATGGCTATACTCTTTGCTGGCCTTCTTTTGGGCTTCTCCCGTGATATCAAACATGGATTTCTTGGAGTGGAAAGACAAGCCAAGAGTAATCATTTCTTCTTCTGAAGCTTGGACAGAACCAATGGAAGGACAAGCCTCTCTAGTACCAATCCTCAAGAGGAAGTCTCCACCAAATCTAGTCTTATGCTTGTCCCTCTTGACAATGTTATCAAAGTCACAGATCTGCCTAGTGACCTTCGATAGTAGAATGTGATTAGTAGGGTTTCTTGGAAGTCTGTATGGAGCTCTTTGGCAACTGTCAATCCAAATGTAGGAGAAAGTTGGGAACTAAATAAACCATGCCCCATATTTCTTTATGAGTTATTTTGCCTGATCTAAAATCTTGACACGTTCTGCACCTTGAAGCAATGTAGTGATATGCATGGTGAATGCATCATTCACCCTCCTATAGCTCAAGCTTCCTAGATACAACTGAGGGTAAACCTCGTAGATGATATCCTATCCAAAGGTGCCCCTTGTACTCAATCATTTGTTGGGGTGGAATCTCACAAGTGCGTAGACCAAATATGAAGTCATTATGAAGGTCTTTGTTTGCAATACATTGGACAACTATTCATGAATTACTTTGCTAATGACCCCTACCCAATGGTAGTTAATATTCTCTTGCTCCATCGTCACAATCACATGGCACATCCAATTCTCAAATATGACAACATTCTTCAATCCAACCACCCTACTGAGAAGAGTGATGGCATCATAATACTCCTTGAACTTTGCTCTGAATAGCTGCTTGGGCAATTTGGAATAGTGAGACTTGGGCTTCTCAAGCCAGGAATTGATAAACTGTTGTGACTTCACAATTTGTTCATCCTAGAACTCTTGAGTTGCATTCATGTTGAATTCCACCACATGAGACCTATCTAGCATATCAACATTTTGGGCAATGGAAATAGGGTTGGGATTTACTACAACTCTCCCTTGAGGACCGATTATTCTCTGTGTGTCCTGATCATAGTGCTTGGCACACTTGAGGACCAGTTCATAACACTACACCATAGAAGGGAAACTAGCTACATGTGATAAGCCTGATTCCATCATCCTTCTAGCCACCAAAGGAGAATCCTCTGCTACCATTCTCCCTTTAAATTCTTCATAATCCCACAATCTGACATTTGTATCAGTCACCTCTGACCAGACTGATGTAATCTTACTCTCAGGGATCTTTCTCTTAATGTCCATCTTAATCTTTTCTGTGTCAGACATTGAAGACCCAACTACTGCCTTGCTAAATTTAGCCTGCACTCAAAATGGAAATCATAGTAAAAACCACAGGAAAGGAATGCTAATCCATCAGAACACCGTTAGAATGAACCTCATATAACCAAGGTGTTATTAAATCACATATAAATTGATCACAAAAAATTTTGGGTTTCAGGACCATCCGCAAAATCTGAGCCAGATTAGAATTTCAGAGAATTCTGGGGTAGACAAATTTTGGCAAAAAAATCATAAAAATAGTTACTAAAAATTAAATCTAATCATTATCCATCAATCAACCACAAAGGAGATCACAAGATAACATGAAGAAATCATAAAACATGCATCATAAATCATTAATAAATCATGCCATTCCATATTTCCTTACATTTCACCAAATTTCAGGAAAATCCGCTAGAGATGGATTTCCACGAAGGTAGAGAGACTTAGCAAATCTAGAAAAAATAGGGAACCGAGGACTTCAGAAAAATCCAGAGTCGACAGAAATCTATAGAATATATAAAACTTCGAAAGCAATAGTGGATTCCGGAAAAATAGATGAGATCGTGAAGATCTGCCAGAGGCAGATTGTCCCAAGGGAATGGAAAATCCTAGACTGAGGACGAAACCCGAACATCAGCATTAAATCACGATTATGCTCAGAACACCAGAGCGATCTTGAATTTCAAATACTTAAGCACAGGGCAAGTATGGTATGGGCTTTCTATGGATTCCCTATGCATTCTAGGCCCATTTTATGGGGAAATAAGGTGGAATGGTAATGCCATAGGTTTCAAACCCTATACATCTGCCATTAACACACATGCAAACCTATGATTCAGGTATTTCAACCGCCGATACCATAATAGGGGGAAAATCATGATTCTCAAGAAATTTCACCAAAATGAAAATAAATAAAGGAGCTCAAAACTCACTTGGGAGACCATAAATTAATCAATGCTACACAACCCTAGTCATGAAGCGATCAAATATTCAGGAATTCTAACCCCAAAAGCCTTATAACATAAAAACACTATTCATAATGATCAATTAGAAGCAAGGAAATTGAAAACATACCATTGTGAAGTGAAAATCGATCTCAAAAACAACAAATGTGAAGTTTGATGGCATCCACAAAGAATAGCGATAGGAAAGCACCAAAGAAATCAGTAGCAAATTCACAATTCGCAAACTCAGTGCGTCAAATCCAAATCTAGCACTTAGAAGAATGCACTCCTCATCTCAAATGATGGCAAGCAATAAGCATAATGGCATAAAAGACCTCAATAATCAATTAAATACCTCACTCAAAGCTCATACGAAGATATTAATGCCATCGACAATATAGTCAGAAAAAACTCAGGAACCCGACGATAGGTTAGAATCCAAAAAAATCTGGCCCATGTGGAAATCTACGAAGACCAAAAATCTCTAAATGACAGTGCTCAACCGGAGTCCAAATAGGATCTGAGAAAATCCGGACAAGGTGGAAAGTCTCGAACTTCAGTAAAAACCCAAACTTAACTCAAAACCAAAGATCTTCAATGAATAACTTAGGGGAAACACTTAGGCAATCAAAATAAAAATTTTAGCACATGCCAAAGTAAGATAAAACCCCAAAATGAAAGGGCCAAGAAACTAAAACCAAACTGAAAGAGGGTTCCTACTTTCAGCAAGGCGTGTGTGTGAAAACTGCACAACAAATGGTGACTTCTACTGGGAAAATGCTCTAGAGCATTTGATGACGAACAGGAATCGAGAACCTAGAATCTCTTGTTTCAATCTCACCATCAAACAAACAAGTCAGAATGCAAAGATTTAAAGAATCAGAACCAAAGGATAGACCAAACCTTTCATAAACTGAAAATCCAAGTGTGTGCATATGAGTTCATTTCCCTCCTTAAGCTACTGCAAAAACCAAACTCAATCAAGTCAGGCTACGGAAGGATTCTAACTTCAAAAGCAACCTGGATAGAGCCTCGCTACCAGTCAGGCATCTATAGCCCCGACGAAGTTATCGTTGTGAATCTCCCGAACATAGCTCTACTTCTAGTCAAGCATCCATAGCCTCGATAGAGATATTCATATACTCCTCATAAGTTGAATTCATTCTTTTGATTTTCAACATTTTCTCTTTTTTCTTCTTTTTTGATGTCTTTTCTCTTTACCTTTTTTTTAACCTGTGAACAATGAAGTTCACACTCAGGGCTGAGAATCATAGTGGTGCTGAAGCAGAAATAGGATTTTTCACCTGACAAAACTTCACAAGGATTCCTACAGTAACATCAATATTCTTAAGATATATTAGAGATATAATATTTTAGAATATTTCAAATTCAAATCTAAACCAGTGACCCATCCTTAATAAATCAAGCATTGAGACCTTTGGCGATGGAAAAGACGTCAACCATCATTTCAAGATACAAGACTAAAGTCCCACAATGAAATACTTAGAACAATTCCAGATAATGATATATTTTCCATGCAAGTGCAACACATCTAGTTGAAAATAGAGAAACCTCCAAAGCAAGAGCAAAGCAAAAAAAAACAAAACAA
This sequence comes from Sequoia sempervirens, assembly GCA_007258455.2. NCBI lineage: Eukaryota > Viridiplantae > Streptophyta > Pinopsida > Cupressales > Cupressaceae > Sequoia > Sequoia sempervirens. The sequence continues at coordinate 5,831,163 of VDFB02047397.1, forward strand.
ACCAAAAGCAAACCTACACTAATCAAAACAAACAAAAGCAAAGAAAAAAGGGAAACCTAATCTAACTATATATAAGACAAGAACTGAAAACAACTCAAGACTGGAAATAATGCTTCAAATACTGCCCATGGACATGCAGTGGGATATACTCTCTAGTGAGAGTTTTTCAAATGGAAAGCATTATCTCCCAAAATTTCTAAAATCTAGTAAGGACCAAGCCAAAGTTTATCAAATTGTCCATGCTCTCCCTTATGGTCATGGGCTTTATCCCAATAAAGAACCAAGTTAGAAATCCTAAAATATTTAACCTTGGCTCTTTTATCAAACCATCTCTTGACAACCCCTTGATGTTTAGCAAATTTTTCCAGGGCTTCGTCTCTCTTTTCCTCAAGATGTAGTAATTTAGCAAGTCTGGCCTCACGTTTATCTCCCTCATCATAATATTCATTAATGAATTACAAGGTGAGGATCTTTAACTGAATGGGAAACACGGGCTCTAATCCATAAACTAGGTGATAAGGTAATATTCCTATGGAAGTCTTATGTCTGGTGTGATCTGCCCAAAGAGAAAATCTAAGTTGGGTATGCCAATCCTTCAGATTTCTTTCTAACAGTTTGCGGATAACAGTCAAAAGATTTTTGCTGGATGACTCAACTAAACCATTACCCTGAGGGTAATAGTTGAATGCAAACTTAATGATAATCCCATGATCAAAAGATCAATTAGAAAACTTTAATGATGAAAATGTAGGACTGTTATCACAAACCAAAGACATAGGACACCCAAAACAATTAATGATACCTGATTCGATGAAGTTAATAACTACCTCTAAAGTACATTGCTTGCAAGCAAGGGCCTTAGTCCATCTTGTAAAATAATCAGTGATGGTAAGGATATACCTGTGTCCTATAGAGGAAGGCAGATTGATCGGACCTATGAATTCCATTCCCCATTGTGCAAAAGGTTTTACCTCGAAGACCGGCTAGAGTGGGAGTGCTGCATGCTTCTCTCTGGTGGTAGAAGTCTGACACACATGACAAGTTCAGACGTGGTTGTGTTTATCTTTGAACAGTGTAGGCCAATAGTAACCAGCTCTCAAAATCTAGTTTTCTGTAGAAGGGGTTGATCCATGGCCTATACCATATCTATCATGGAATTCTAACATCACTCTTTCAAACTTTTCCTTTCGTAGGCACCTCAAATAAACACCCTCATGATTTTTCTTGTATAGGACAACTCCTTTCAACATGAAACTATCACTCTTTAAGTGCAATTCCCTTCTTTGTACTTAATTAAGATGATCATGGCATGTCTGAGTCAAGAGGTAATGAACAATATCATCATACCACTCTCTAGGAGAAACATCCTCTAAATTGTAGTTCTGAGTTGTAAGGTCAAGGCTTGTTTTCACCATTATTTGTGTAAGCCCATGCCCTCTTACTAGCTTCATGGGTTGAATTTCCATATCATACTCTTGTAACATAGTTACCCACTTGGCTCTACATTCCCCCAGCTCATTCGGCATCAATAACAGCTTAATTGTAGGATCATGAACTATTGCAAAGATTTTGTTCTTGAGGATGTAATGTCTAAATTTCTTTACAGCTCTGACTAAGGCATAGACCTGCTTTTCCACACTTGGGTATCTCAGCTATGCATCCTTCAATGGTACACTCATGAATGTGATAGGATGTTCATTTCCTTGGTCCGATTTTTGAGTTAACATAGCAGCACAGGAATGATCAGAGGTAAACAAATATATATAGAATGATTTAGCATAGTCTAAACTTACCAAAATAGGAGCTTCAGCAATAGCCCTCTTTATCTTTGTGAATGCTTCTTTTGCTTCTGTATTCCATTCAACCTTGGCCTCCTACTTCAACATTGCATTTAGTGGTTTAACTATTTTTGCGAATTCAGTGATGAACTTCCTCACAAAGTTGATCTTACCAAAGAATGATTTCATTTCTTTCTTACTAGTAGGTGGTGGGATCTTGAGTATAGCTTCTATGTGTTCTAGATCAATTGCAATTCCTTTCTTAGAGAGAACATTCCCTAACAATTTACCTTTTGTAACTCTAAAGATGCATTTCTTTGGATTGAGTGATATACCAAACTCTCTACATTTTTGAAAAACTTTGCACAAATCTAAGATATGATCACCTCTCTTCTTGGAAAATACTGTTAGATCATCCATATAAATGATTATGCACTTACCAATTATGTCTTTAAAGGCAATGTCTATGGCTCTTTGGAATGTGGATCCAACATTAATTAAGCCAAAAGGCATCCTCCTATAGGAAAAAGTGCCCCACTTGGTGGTGAAAGCAGTCTTGTGCCTGTCCTCATACTGCACCATGACCTAGTTGTATCATAAATAACCATCCAAGAAGGACATCATTTGAGATACGTTGACAATTTGGAGCACTTCATATAGTGAGGGTACTGGATAATTATCTTTCTCTGATGCTCTGTTTAGGTTTCTGAAATCCACACATAGCCTGATTTCACCGTTTTTCTTTCATACTGGAACCAAGTTTGCAACCCAAGTAGAGTGTCTGAATGGGAATACTATTCTTGCAGACAATAGTTTCTGCACTTCCTTCTATATTATGGGTTCCAGTAAATCATTGATGGGCCTTTGCCTCTATCTGAAAGACTTTACTCCTAGATTGAGAGGGATAGTATGGGTTATGATTGATGTATCGTAAGTCTTTCAGTCTTCATAACTCTAGGCTATCACATCTGGATATCTATGTAGTGCATCGATGATACCTTTCCTTTCTTTTGGAGTGCACACCTTAGCAATAAAAACATTTTTGACATCATCCTGAGTTCCTATATTATATTTGTCACATTGTCCATTGATGGACTCTTTCCTGGTATCCTATTCTTGATCTCTAACCTTGTCCAGAACAAAAGATCCTCTCTAATTGCACCATTCCCCTAGGAATTGTGTTGGTCTTCAGATTAATTACCCCTTCCAATTCCATCTTAGCTTCTTGAAGTTTAGTTTCATCAATGATTTGAGAAGCAAAGACATCTGTACTAGTAATAAAATATAAGATATGCTTGTCGTCTTCAAATACATGGAAGTTGGTGATATTATCAGGTACTGAGGGTACTGGGGTCAGCTCCATAGTAAACTTCTTTAGTCTAGAAAGAGACAGAGGCTACAAGGTACTAGCTGCCTGAGCAAGAGAATCAGCTGTCTGGTTCTTATTTTGTGGAATCAACTAAATGTTGAAGGCATCAAATCCTTCAATGAGGTCCCACACTCTGTGTCTATATTTGTTGATTCTCCTATCATAACAAGAGTATTGTCTCCTAACTTTCTTGACTACTAACTCAAAATCTCAAAAAACTTGCAAGATCTTAACTTTTTTCTTCAATGCCATTAACAGTCCATGCACCAAAGCCTCATATTCTACTACATTATTCGTACAGTGGAATTGAAGTATATGAGCAGTGAAAAAAGTCTTACCTCTTGGGCTAATTAGCTCGAAACTTGCCCCAGCTCCATTCTTTGATTTGGACCCATCGAATCTTAAAGACCAACAACCAGTAATTATAAAATTTCCTGCTTTTTCACTTGCACTATTACTACTGGATGGCTCTTTAGAAGGAATTACTCTTTTCCCTTTGGGATCTTCTTGGACATTTTGGATATCAATTTTGGCTGTAGGAGTGGGGTTGATACATTTTTGTATTTGTTCCACTGTAGCCTGGCATAAGCAACAGTCCAATTCTAAATGAGAGGCATTATGTACCCTGCACCAATTGGGAAAAAGTAGTTCTCCAAAATTCATTCCTCTTCCCAACTAAACTTGATCTTGAATACACTTCTGAATGAACTCTTGAAAATTATCTAGCAAACCAAGCTGACGATCTTCCAAATCACTATCATTTTCAGCTAGTTCGATCAGGACTTCATTACAACTAGATTTTGCTGTAAGGTCAATAGGTACTGTGTGGAACATAAGAACTTCCTCCATATCTAGATCTTCAAGAGGAGTAGTAAGCATATAGTTGCCCATACTTACTTCTGATACAAGAATTTCAGTAGAAGTTTTCTGATATTCTATAATCATGTACTTCATTCTGGGTTCTCTTTCAATTCTAATCTGGTTTGATACTCCCTTTCAAGGAAGCCACATATGGGAGTGGTCAGTTGAAACATATCCATTCAAGGCCCTGGTAAAGTCTCTTCCTAGGTTTAGGCCCTAAGTGTCAGGTATGTCAGCCACTTGTATATTGATAACCTGTTGAATCCTAGGATCAGAAGCAATCTACATATGAATCATATTTAACTCTCCTACAACATTGACTTCATTCCTATCCAACTATGTGACTTTCTTTTTTGAGTCAGTAGGAGTAATACCCATAGCTCTACATATACCAAAAGGCATAACATTGGTTGAGGCACCGAAATCCAACAAACAATTATGCAAATTCTTACCGGATATTCGAACAAAAATCAAGAATGGAGGTGTGTCTATTTTCCCTTGAAAAAGAGTTAAGGGAGTATCTATTTGAGCAACTTGAGATTTTTCCTTCTCTTTCCCAGCATCCCCAGGGGGCATATGGACTTGATTATGAGTCTGATTGTGTCCTCCTACTAATTTAGAACTAGATACTCTATTGACACTCTTGCTAACTGATTTATCTTGTGACATGGAATTTGCATTATAAGATCCTAGGATTGCATTCCTAATGGTTGGAATTCTTAATAAATCAAATACAGATAGGCTCACCTTTAATTTTATAATTTTTTCAACAACATACGGGGCCAATTGTTCCAAATCAGCAGGGGTCTCCCTTGGATATTCGATCACTCTATCTTTGTTTGCTTCAACATTTCTCCCTTTTGGCACATCAGCGTGTCCTAGATCTTGAGATAAATATTGCTTGGACACCTGAGGCAGTGATGGATTATTGCTAGCATTAGGGTCTAGAGGTGTGTTAAAATTGTTTGGTGGAATGGAAGCAATGAAGGGGCCTCCAGCCTGTGGGAGTCTATGTGGTAATTCTCTCAAGCCATTCTTCTTGACAGGTCTCTGGAAGGTCTGCACTTCTTCAACATAAGCCTCCTCTTCATCTTTGGGACCATTATCATTAACTAGACTCTTATCAAATAACTATGTCATTTAATCTCCATTGCATACCTGGTCTACTTCCTCATCCAATTGGTCAAATTCCTTTCTAGGTACATTCTCCTTACTTTGTGGAAAAGGAGCATGATTTAGCACCAACACCGGTGAATCATAAGGATTGGATGGTACTATTTCCTGAATCCCTACATTGTTCTCCACTTCATACTAAAAGATAGAAGTTATTGTTTGGAACTCTTGACAATCTAACTTAGAATTTTGACTCATTTTGTGGAGCCTACACCATCCTAATAAAGTAGCCTCAACTAGATATACACTGCTAGGAGGATTCTCTTGATTAACTGGCTGATTGATAGACTAATTGATAGGTTGATTAACTGGCTGATCCAATGGGGTGGGAACTCCTCCATTGTTGGGCCCTGTGTTCCAAGTCATGTTCTATCCTGATGGTTGCCTCCTATCGAATCCTGGTCCACTACCTTGCCCAAAGTTCTGACCTGATGGCTGCCCTTTATCATAATTTTGTCTTCTATCATTATTATACCCCATGTCATTATTGTAACCTCTATCCTCGTTATATCCTCTTTCATTATTATACCCTCTTTCATTACCGTATCCTCTTTCATTATTGTATCTTTAGTCATGACGTTGCCCTCTATCAAAGTGTTGTCCTTGTGGATTCTCTCTATTCTGATTGGAAGACATATTTCTCTAAGCAACTTGCAACTGACTGTTCTGGTTCCTCAAGTAAGTCACCTCCATATTCACCTTCTTTATTTTTTCAGACAATTCATCTAGTCTCTCCTTGTCAGGATTATTGTATGGAGGCTAATTCACATTATTCTGGGAATACCCTACTGTAGCATTGGCATTTAGTGACTAGTTCAAGACTTCAGAATTTTGCAGGTATGAAGGATAACTAGCCTAAGGCTGGATATGCAGAGGTTGATTCACATTTTTTTTAGGGTAATTAATTGTGGATGAAACTTGTCCCACGGGAGGTCCTGGGTGAGGGACTAGACGCAACTGAGGTATCAGATTCATGATTGGAGTATGGTTTACCAGAGCCTGGTTGAGAGCTAGAGCTTGTCCAGGATGAGCAATGGGTCCTAATGAGGGTAGAGGTCCAAAAAAATGTTGCCTTAGATTAGTGCTAACTTTCACAGCCTCTTTATATGCATCAAGTAGACTAGCAGGATGGTTATTACTCCACTTCCTAAAGGTAGTTGTCAAACTATCAAGTCCCTCATAATAAACTTCTAGAGCAATGGGTTCATCAACAACATAAGGGGTCTATAATCTTGTATAAGCACGATGAAACCTATTGTTGAAATATCCTATAGGCTCATTGACCCCCCTTTTAACATTAGTGAACTGATGGTAGAGCTCATTGGAACTAATGGAAATTTGAAACTTCTACAAAATGCAGTCTCTTTCTCAGTCCAATGTTGGATAGATCCAATAGGTAAATGATTGTACCAATAAAATGCATCTTCCCCTAGTGAATAAGGAAATAATCTACAAGCTACATCCTCATGGTTTATCCCTCTATCCTTGAGGCTAGTCTGAAAGATCTTGATGTGTTCCTCAGTGGTTCTATTGGGATCATTGACATGGAATTTTGAACAAAAGTGTTTAGGGTTTTTGGGCATAACATTGTAAATAAAAAAACTCAATGGAGATGGGTTGGTTGCTAAGAAAGCCATTGGTGGAGGTGGGGGTCGTAATGGCTAATTTATGACTGGCTGAGGTTGTGGACTGGGAATGCCCTCATACTCAGATGAACCTGATGAAGATGGGGATGATGGAGATGAGGGAGGTGGATGGGATGATGATGATTCTCCCCTTCTGTTGGTCCTTCTAGACCTAGTGGGGTCTAGTAATTCCTAAAATTCCTCCTCTCCTCTCCTAGATCTTGTTCTTCTAAATCTTTCATGAGAGATGGCATTCAAAAATCAATCGAGCTTGCTTATTCAGGCCCTCCTTCTAGCGCCAATCTTTTGATGATGTTTTTTACATAGCATAACCTCAAATAGAATATAATATCCTATCTCACTTGAAAGGTAAATCTCTATTAGCAAGCCTCAGGAGATAACCCCAAGGTCTCTAATGTCAAGTCTTGACAATGCATAAACAACTCAATGATAATGTGAAAATGTTGGTAATCACAATGGAACCTTAATACAAGAAAAATATTGAATCTCAATTTATCAAATCTAATAATATGATGATACTTCAATCCTAAATTTAACCTAGTAATCAACGAAATAACAAAAGATAACGGTTTTAAAGATATTTCTCAACTTAATATCAAACCTAAGATTAACAATGCAAATGACCAGTACTCGAAATGGACCAATCCCTTAGAACTGATATCTTCTTGACCCAAATAAATCTGCAATTTTATAGAAATAGTGCAATCTTCTAAGGTGTTAATATTTTCAAATCATGAACATTCATTCAAACTACCCTATCGCAATTGAAATGAATAAACCCTCACAATTTAACTAAGCACAATGAATATAAAAGTCTAGGCTAACTTTGCAAAGCAACTAACAATCAGTTGATTGTGAAATGTATGGACCAGGGATTGCTGCAACACTTCAAATATTAAACCATAAACATTATTAAATCAAATCAAATCTAAATATTAACCTCCTCAAAGAAATTCTAAGGATAGAATGACAAGAACCATGAAAGATAAGAAAAACACAAGTATGGCACCAAATCACAATGTCATTACTTGCATCAAATTATCCACTGTAGCAATAATTTCAGCTTTCTGTTACAATATTTGCTTGAGAACAACTGCTTGCTAACACTTGCTCTACTTAATTCACTCTAACTAGCTCCCTATTTGTCTATATCTAAAACTTCTTAACCCTTACAAATGAGGCAAAATGCCAAATTTATAGAACCCCCAAAACATGTCGGCCTAGATAAGATTTTACAATAAGAATTAGGCACAACAAGTCAGCCAAGAGAAATTCAAAATAAAATAAAATTTGCATTAAATGCATGAACTTCATCCAGGTCGGCCTGGGATCTCCAATGTATCTCGACCAATGCATGGAAAAATAATAGGGAAGCACAAATATCGATGTAGCCAATAATTAACTGCCTTCACCTTTGTCCTTATTCTGATCTAGCATTTCATGAACCTTCAAAAGCACCCTATCCAAGTTGGCCATAGGTAGTAAAGGAAAAACCCTAAGTCACCTTTCAATTGATGCAATTTCCTCCCTTGATGGTTTTACTGACTTATCCCAATCAACCCTATAGGTTAGGTATTTTTGAATGACAACAATGTATGTGGCCGCATCATCCAACTGGTGCTCAAAAATGGAATCCTCATTAATTGGGACATAAACATCATGCCACCACTTCCTCAAATGTTCCAAACTCAAATATTTGGGAGCAATCTTCCTTCTCCCTATCATAATCTCAAAAAAGGCAATGGAGCCATTGTACACACTAGCTAGGGTATCATCAATCTGCCTCCTCTGCTTGTAAATCTTTTTCAAAACCTTCTACCTAATCTGCTATGCTTCAAACCACTCCCAAGGTTCAGCACCTCCGAAGGAAGGAATAATTTTATCACTTACTAGCCTATCCCTAGTGTACTCCATGATAGTTCTGGTTTTCTATAGCAGGAGATTTGTATCTTCCCTATCTTGTGCCAGCACCTCCTTCAACCAATCAGTTGCCCTAATAGCATCCTTTCTAGCTGACAAAATCTCCTTGATAGCTTCATTATCCTTGGTTCACACCCCTTGTAACCAATTTACAGTGGTAAGAGTGGAAGCCTTCATCTTTTTAAGCTCGGTAATGGTTTCCTGAGGTAAAGGCTTTGTGGCAGAAACTGAGGGGTTAATAGATTGTAGGGGCTTCATCAAATCTTCCAAGCATTTCCTAAGATTCTCATTTTCCTTCTTTAGCTCCCGCATGGTCTTTATTTCCTTTCTTAATCTACCTAAGATGACTGCACTAGAACCTTGGCAAGCTTCAATATCTTGCTCAACGGATGTAGGTCCAAGATTGAAAGTCTAAACATTGTAATCCTTTCCAGCCACATCATGTCTATTTTTATCTGGAGCAGGGGTTGCAATGTGAACAACTCTGTTATGAGCTTCATCTCTTTCAATCCTTGAGATCACCCTAGCCTTCTTCTTACCTCTGTCTTTTCCAACCTTGGCTAGCAGCACATCCCAATTTGGTGGACTATCTTCCACAACAACTTGCTTTATCTTTATCTCCTTGTCCAACCAACTAGGGAAAATGGATTCCAATTGCACTTCAGCCTTTTTTTCCTCTTGCTATTCCTTAGATGCCTCTTCACTCAAATTTTGTTTCTCAAGAGTCTCATCTATCTTGCTTTCCTTTTCTTCAGAATGTTCTTCTTCTTGTTTAGGGGATGGATCGTTCACTATTTCTTCCTCTACCAGAGGTGACTTAACCTCTTTGGTTCCAATAGGTGACTCTGCATAAGCCACCAAAGGAGACTGTATTACCTTATCAATTTTTGCCTCTACACTATAAAGGTCGCCTTCATGAAATTCTTCTCCTTCAGTATCTAGATGATCTTCAATATTTTTTGACTCACCTGGTTTTCCTTGAGGTTCATGAGTGGAAGGCATGTCATCATGCTTCTCCTCATGAGAAACCACTATAGGGAGATCTACCTTAGGCACACTATCCTTAGGAGAAGGAGTCTTAGACCTCCTTGTATACACCTTGGCTTTTTCCTCTGAACTTTCAACATTTACCACTAGTGGGGCAACTTCTTCCCCTCCTACCTTGGAACTTGCCTTCTCTGAAAATTTTATGATTCTCCTCCTTTTGGGTATAGGATCATCAGCCTTAGGATTCTACCCTTTAGTTTCTTTCTTCTCAGACTTCCTAGTCATTGTCCTCTTCTTAGCCTTTGGCTTTCTCTATTTTTTCTGCTTCCTGGGATTTTGTTTCTTGAACACATTTTATCTTGATTTTGAAAGGAGAATCCAACTTACCCTTGCCATTAGGATCCTACTCGGTTTATTCTTCAGAGGTGGAATGAGGATCCAAATCTCCCATTAGCACATAGGTGCACTGTACACCATCATTTTCCAACTCCCATAGCTTATGCTTTAGCCACATCTTAGTAAATTTGATAACTGGATCCACCAATTGTTTTAATTCTGTCTTTTCCTCTTCCAACCAATCCACATCACCAATTGGTCTATCTTTTATGGCCTCATAAGCATGATCCTGGATCAAGTTTCCATCATCGTCAAGTTGGTCTGGGACTACCCTCACATTTTATAGTCAGACTGATTCAACTGGAAGTTGAGAGAACTTATTTATAACCTCAAATTCATCACTACAATTGGCCTAGTAGTCTTCCAAATCTACCTTATGGCTATACTCTCTGTTGGACTTCTTTTGGGCTTCTCCCGTGATATGAAACCTAGATCTCTTGGAGTGGAAAGACAAGCCAAGAGTAATCATTCTTCTTCTGAAGCTTGGGCAGAACCAATGGAAGGACAAGTTTCTACAGTACCAATCCTCAAGAGGAAGTCTCCACCAAATCCAGTCTTATGCTCGTCCCTCTTGACAATGGCATCAAAGTCACAGATCTGCCTAGTGACCTCCGACAGTAGAATGTGATTAGTAGGGAATCTTGGAAGTCTGTATGGAGCTCTCTGGCAGCCATAAATCTGAGTGTAGGAGAAAGTTGTGAACTAAATAAACCATGCCCCATATTTATTTATGAGTTCTTTTGCCTGATCTAAAATCTTGACATGTTCTGCACCTTGAAGCAATGTAGTGATATGCATGGTGAATGCATCATTCACCCTCCTATAGCTCGAGATTCCTAGATGCAACTGAGGGTAAACCTCGTAGATGATATCCTATCCAAAGGTTCCCCTTGTACTCAATCCTTTGTAGGGGTGGAATCTTGCAAGTGTGTAGACCAAATATGAATTCATTGTGAAGGTCTTTGTTTGCAAAACATTGGACAACTATTCATGAATTACTTCACTAATGAACCCTACCCAATGGTAGTTAATCTTCTCTTGCTCCATCCTCACAATTACATGGCACATCCAATTCTCAAACATGCCAACATTCTTCAATCCAACCACCCTACTGAGAAGAGTGATGGCATCATAATATTCCTTCTTGAACTTTTCTCTAAATAGTTGCTTGGGTAGTTTGGAATAGTGAGACTTGGGCTTCTCCAGCCAGGAATTGATAAACTATTATGACTTGATAGTTTTTTCATCATATAACTCCTGAATTGCCTTCATGTTGAATCCCACCACATGAGACCTGTCTGGCATATCAAAATTTTGGGCAATGGAAACAGGGTTGAGATTTGCTACAACTCTCCCTTGAGGACAAATTATTATTTGTGTGTCCTGATCATAGTGCCTGGAACACTCGAGGACCAGCTCATAACACTCCACCGTAGAAGGGAAACCAGCTAAATGTGAGAAGCCTGATTCCATCATTGTCCTAGCCACCAAAGGAAAATCCTCTGCTACCATTCTCCCTTTAAATTCTTCATAATCCCACAATCTGACATTTGTATCAGTCACCTCTGACTAGACTGATGTAATCTTACTCTCAGGGATCTTGCTCTTAATGTCCATCTTAATCTTTTCTGCATTAGACATTGAAGACCCAACTACTGCCTTGCTAGATTCAGCCTGCACTCAACATGGAAATCATAGTAAAAACCACAGGAAAGGAATGTTAATCCATCAGAACACTATTAGAATGAACCTCATATAACCAAGGTGTTATTAAATCACATATAAAATTATCACAATAAATTTTGGGTTTCAGGACCATCTACGGAATCTGAGCCAGAGCGGAATTTTAGGGAATTCCCGGCTAGATGAATTATGGCAGAAAAATCATAAAAACACTTACTAACAATTAAATATGATTATTATCCATGAATAAACTACATAGGAGATCACAAGATAACATGAAAAAATCATAAAATGCATCATAAATCATTAATAATTCATGTCATTCCATATTTCCTTACATTTGACCAAATTTTAGGAAAATCTGCAAGAGACGGATTTTCGTTAAGGCAGAGACACTTAGAAAATCTGGAAAAAATAGGAAACCGAGGACTTCAGAAAAATATAGAGTTGACAAAAATCCGTGGAATATATAAAACTCCAAAAGCGATAGCAGATTCTAGAAAAGCAGATGAGATCGAGAAAATTCGCTAGAGGCAGATTGTCCCAAGGGTATGGAAAATCCCAGACTGAGTACGAAACCTAAACATCGGCGTTAAATCATGATTACACTCAGAACACCAGATCGATCATGAATTTGAAAGACTTAAGCATAAGGAAAGTTTGATATGGGCTTTCTATGGATTCCCTTTGCATTCTAGGCCCGTTTTACGATGAAATAAGGTGGAATGGTAATGCCCTAGATTTCAAACCCTATACATCCACCATTAACACATAGGAAAACCTATGATTCAGGTATTTCAACCACCGATACCATACTAGGGGGAAAATCATGATTCTCAAGCAAGTTCACCAAAATGCAAATAAACAAAGGAGCTCAAAACTCACTTGGGAGACCATAAATTAATCAATGCTACAACCCCCTAGTCATGAAGCGATCAAATATTCAGGAATTCAAACTCCAAAAGCCTCATAACATAAAAACACTATTCATAATCATCAATTAGAAGCAAGACAATTGAAAAAATACCATTGTGAAGCCAAAATCGATCTCAGAAATAGTAAATGCAAAGTTCGATGGCATCCACAAAGAACAGCGATAGGAAAGCACCAAAGAAATCACCAGCAAATTCACATTTCACAAACTCAACGCCTCAATTCCAAATCCAACACTCACAAGAATGTACTCCTCAGCTCAAATGATGACAAGCAATAAGCATAATGGCATAAAAGACCTCGAAAATCAATTAAATACCTCACTCAAAGCTCGTACGAAGATAATAATGCTGCCGACAAGATAGTCAAAAAAAACTTGGGAACCCGACAACAGGTCAGAATCAAAAAAAAGTCAGCCCATGTGAAAATCTTTGAATGACAGTGCTTAGCCAGAGTCCGAACAGGATCCGGGAAAATCTAGACAAGGTGGAAAGTCTCGAACTTTAGCGAAAATCTGAACTTAATTCAAAACCAAATATATTCAATGAATAACTCAAGGGAAACACTTAGGCAATCAAAATAAACACTTTAGCACATGCCATAGTAAGATAAAACCCCAAAATGAAAGGGCCAAGAAACTAAAACCAAACCAAAAGAGGGTCCCTGCTTTCAGTGGGGCATGTGTGCGAATTTATATTCCAACTTATGTGGTGATCCAAACATTGGAAAACATGAAATCAAATTGGTCAAACCACTTGTAAGGAAAAAAATCCAAATCAGTAGCCCATGGCATATTTTGATGAGAATAGATTCCTTATCGATCAATTCATCTTTCATTGAACATAAACCCAAACAATCACTATCAGTTGCATGTAATGCATGCTTCAACGTCACATCAAATCATCCAAAATAACTTTTGTTCCAAATCAAGCTACAAAATCTTGATCAATCAAATCCAATCAATCCATTATCATCTCAGGATATCCTTCCCAGTCCTTGTGTTTCTTAACACTATCCTTGCATTGTTGTGTATCCTCGACAATGTTATCATCATCAATCCTACCTCATCTTGGGATATCCATCCCAATCCTCATGTTGCTTAACATTGTCCTTGCATTATTGTGTATCCTCAACAATGTTATCATCATCAATCCAACAATTTGATCAATCAACCTTAGCTTGGTTTTCAACAAAATCCAAAAACAAAGCACTGATATTGTCACACACATCCATATCCAAAACGTCAAAATCATGAAAAAAATCCAAAAAAATCCAAAATCATATCAAAATCCAAAAACACTAAAAAAAATCCCAAAACAAATAAAAAACACTAGATCTGAACTACGTTGTCTCTACACTTAAACGTAGGCAAGGATAATCTTTGATCAGCCCCCGAGACACAAAATCCAAATTGATCAGCCCCTGAGACACAAAATCCAAAAACATTCACAAAATCTCATAAAATCAAAACATTTGCAAAATTTCATAAAATACCAAAAAATAGCCTCAAAACATTTCAAAAGATCAAAAACATTCAAAAATTCCAAAAATTTCATCCATCCCATCCTACTTTCACCCCCAATAATCAATCCTCTATAATAAACTAATCATCACAATCACCCTTTGGAAAAACAAATAGAAACAAGTACAACAATTGGCAAAAGCAAGCTTCAAATGTAAAATCAAAAGCAAACTTCAAACATTTAAATGCAAAATAAAAATCCTAATCATTCACAAACATGTCAATCAACTTTATATCAACAACTTATCAAACAACTTATCAACCCATCATCATCCTATACAATGCATGTCCTAGGATATATCGTTCCAACAATGGGCATCATTTTGGATATCACCTTGGATTCTTATCCTATCAAAACACATCCCTTTGGCTGTAGGTATGAAGAACATTGACTTGTTTATTTACTTGATCTTTTCTTTTGATTTATCTTATTGCGCTCATTCCAATGACCTCTCGATGATGTCTAATCAAAACAATTTAAAGAGAAAGGAATGGGGCAATTATCATTGTCTTTTTTTTTTGTGCTTGTTGGACATTCTTGTAAAATAACATCGATGAATACTTTCTTTGCTAGGTGCATCCTAGCAAGGTTTCCCTATGCCAGATGTGAACAAAAATACTCCTATCTATTTGTTGATTCAAAGTCCATCACACTAGGTGCAACACCATCTTGGTTCTTTATACCTTGATGCATCGTACCATGTGTGTTATCAAACATAAGGTAATTAGCCCTTCGAAAATCCCAACTCTTGGCAAGCAATCATCATCATCATCCATCTCTCATCATCATCTCCAATAAGGTCTTCTCAGATCATGGACTTGTTGGATCCTCTTTTCATCTTATTCTTCTATCTTTACTAACATTTCTATCCAAATTTGTGTGATATCTCAAAATATACATGAAGCTACCAATGGTCGATGACTGTCTATACACCATCAAAATTGTCTATGTCAAACATCTAATCTTTCTAAATTATTATCTTTCGTCCTCTAATTAGTAGAACCACTCTGCTCACATTTTATCATGAGCAAGGTTATTCTTTGAGCCAACACAACAAGTGCATCACTTCAAAGATGGGAAAAATGTAAACACGGAAAATATACAGATTGATATCACACTCGATCCTAATTTAACTAACACCATTTCATCATAAAATCATCCCTCTGTCTAACGATTTAATCAAATACCCTTATTTGATTAAGTTCATCAATTTCCCTCTTTTAACTAAATAAATCAATTTTATCTCAATTAAGTCATTATGATAACTCGTTAATTAAATAAATCATTTTATTTAATTAATTCCTTTATCTATGTTTTAATTAAATAACCCATTTTATTTAATTAAACATCTCAAGTTCCTCTATTAAATTAAATAAATCAAACATTTATCTAATTTAATCTAACATCACCCCCTTTGGTTAAATAAATTAAAAATATTTAAGTCTAAATCATTTTTCATCTCTTTTAGATTTATTTTAATCCCTAAATCTAAATCAAATAGTCAAATCATCTAATCTCCTCTTAAATTAATCAAATCCTGATAAATCTAATGTAAATGCATGTCACATCCTCTAGCTTTTCCCACTTGCACAATAAATCAATTTAATTGATTTATAAATCATCTATTTTCATTCTAAAAAGGCATCAAAGATGGAATATTCTCCAAGTTTGAAATCTCCCTCCAAATTGACATGTACATACAACAAAGCATTTAAGAGATCTTACGTGTCTCTTGCACAAGTCAAACTTAGCATTTAACTCATCTTTCCATCAAATTCAAATTTCAAATCTCCCCCTCTTTGCACATTCTCCAAAATGTTCTAATTCCTCAACCATTCACATGATGACATGTGGCTTCTTCTCATTGGTTGAAGATTAGTCCGACATTCATCTCTTTTTCCTTTCTCTCTTTACTTTCTTCTATAAATAGAAGCTCATCCTTCATTTATATCATCTACAATTTGAGCAAAGTTATTATACTTCAATTTCATCTTAGAGCTTTAGAATTTGCATCAAGTCCATCAATTGTAACTAGGTTATTATAGATTTTCTCCATGGAAGGCATTTGAAGCAATCACCAAGTGGATCAAAATCATCAAATCATCATCAAAGCTTGCATAGGAGTTGGAAAAGGGACAATTTCCACATCAAATTGGCACCAACTCCCCCATAGGATCAATAGTTTGCATTATTTGAATAGGATTACTCTCTTTTATTTCTTTTCATTGAATTTCTTGCTTTCATTTCTTATTTTGAATCATGTTAATGGATTTTATGGGGAATCTCTATTCTAACTTGCATTGCAGCTTACTAATGTGTTTGTTTATTGTGTTCTTGCAGGTATAGGATCTTGGTTCACATTTCCATTCTGAATTTCTAGAACACATAATCTGTATCGTCAAACAATGGAGCTCTAGTCATAGAAGTAGCTTCTTGAGCTTGTGATATGTTTGGCTGACTTCCAAAAACCAGAATCAATCCTAGTTGCATTAGACCTATGAAAGGACCCTACGCTCTGATACCAATTGTTGGAAGACTAAAATCATTGAGAGGGGGGCAGATGAATTAGTGATTTATGAAAGTCACAATATTTTAAACTTTGAAACCAGAATATAAAATGACAATTGAAGAGAAGACTTCACATGAACTTAGAAAATACTATATGTATTAAAAATTAGATAAACATTTCATTAACAGAGACTGTGTTGATAAATTTTGCACATATATCAGAGCTTGTAACTAAACCATTTATGCAAGATGCTTGATTTAAAAATGGGAAGAAAAGAATGACTGATATCAACAATTTTATGCAAAGTTCTCAAGAAAATGAACCAATCATGCATAGAAACATCACTTAACACCAAATTTTTTTCCTAAGTGGAAAAAACCCTCTAGGGAAATAAAAAACCGCTCAAAAAATATTTCCTTTATTCACTTAGAGCACCAACTTTTTCACATTTAGGAGCACCAACTCCACAACAGTCAAAAGAACCAACGTTTACGAGATTATAGGAGCACCAACTCCTTTTAATGCATGACAATTATAGCATCCTATCAGAACCCTAGAAGTACAGATTTTGTAGCTCTATAATTTTAATAGAAGACTATGTATATAAATATTTCAATAAGCACACTAAAGAAGAATGTTGTATAAAATTGACAACATCTTCTCTTACAAATTATATGAGATTCAATGATTTTCAATGTAAACCCAGTTTCTTCCCACTCTAAAGATAAAAATATAATGTTTTCCAAGAGATTTTTCACTTCTTCTCAATAACCCAAGAAATACAACAAAACCTTTGATAAGCTCAGGATATGCTCATAATTTGAGTATCACGATGTACTTTTAATATCTCTACTTTTACTACTAATGGATGTTTTAACTATGTGATTAAAGACCTTTCATCTGAAATTGGTTAGTATCCTGTAGCAATACATTCCTATATTCCTACAGCCTAACATCTCGATGTGTCTTATTAATTACCCTGTTTGACCTTCCAAATGACTGGTATAACACATGTTTTTTTGAATAATGAAATAGATTTAATATGTGATTAATGAATGTATCGTGTTGTTTTCCATGCATGCTTTCTTTCACCTCTGTCACCTTGTGTATCGCAGGTTGTTGAAGGGAGCATGAACAAGTCAAGCGCAGTGGATCTCGGCCCTGTAGTAAAGTTCATTTCCTACACAACGTTGAGGAAGTTGTTCCGGCGAAGACTCTCTGACCGGGTCGTTGGGAGGAAAATTTGATCATTAATATAGGAAGAGTGGAATGCTAAATTCTCTCTAGATCAGGTTGAACGGATATGCTTTCATTTATGAGAAGTTTGTTCCTTAGTTTCATGATTCATTTATGTCCACAACTTTCTCTGTTAGAGTTAGTTAGTTAATTTCTTTTTTGGTTTAAATAAGTGTTCCTCTTGTGCGAGTGAGCAAGCATAGTATGTAAAAATTAGTATGATAATGAGAAGCAGAATATGTAAGAGTTAGTACTATGATAAGAGATAGAGTTTTGTGTTAGTTTTGATATGAACATAACAATGTATATCATTCTAAGTTTATGAATAAAAGTTGATCAAGTTCTAAGTTCAATTCTTGCATAGCTGGTTGATGCTTGCTAAGGGGGCCCACTTAGTAAGTATCTATAGTTAGTTAGATGTTTATCTTCTATTGATCATAAGTTAGATTTCATTCTAGAAATTTTCAGTGCAAACTCAGTCTCATATTGTTCCTGCAGCATTGGGAATCCATGCCTATGTTTGTTCCTACAGCATAAGGCTAGTTCATAGTTTGTTTCTTAAGTAACAGTTGTCGTGATGTCTTCTTTGATTAAGTTATGCTTAAGTTAAGAAATCTTTACATTACATTCGTATAGCATAATTTGAATTCCTTTCACATAGTTATTTCTGGTAAATCATGACAAAAACTAGTTCTTAGAGCACATATAGTACCGCTCCATTTCAAGTATATGTTCCCTAGTTTTCCAAAGTAAATGAATGACCATAAGAAGATATTAGTCGCCTGCTGTAATGTCCAATTCCTAGGTTAGGATTTTCTATGACTTTTATATCCTTTTATGGGTGCAACCATTTTTGGTGTTGTTGTCAATGATGGTGTTAAGCTAAGAACTTGTCATAGTCATTGTTAGCAGTAGTTTAGTCTATTATTCAAAAATTCCTTCAAGTTATAGTTCATTCTATTACATGCATAGAGGAAGAGACGCTCTGGGAAGATTCCTCCTTGACCTTCCATTCATTGATAAAAACCATGAACCAACTTATAATCTATTTGAGGAAGAAGGAGACCAAGATATCAATCCATTTGCTGAAAACCTGTTTGTTGAATTGCCATTTGACCCAGTTGACGAAGAACCTGATGAAAATCTATTTACTCTAATACTCCATCAAGAAAATATGGCATGAAATCCACCTAATCGACCTCTTGCTTTTGAATTTTCCATCATTGCTCAACAAGATAATGATAACCTTAAAAATAGTCCTTATTCATTACTCCTCAAGTTCTATGGACTAGTTAGAGAGGACCCAGACACTTTCTTGTTTGAGTTTGACATCCTCTATCACAGCTATGATTACACTTCAGATGCTCACAAGTTGAAGTTGTTTCCTTCTACTTTGAAGGAAGGAGCTCTTAGATGGTTAATGAGTTTGGGAAGAGGTGTTGTTGATAGTTGGGCAGTCATGCAAACAAAATTTCTTGAGAAATACAAGGAATATTGTAAGAGTGGTAGTAAAGGAGATGATATATTGAAAATTCAACAAAAGGAGGATGAAAGCCTAGAAGACTATATCTCAAGATTCTTTTTTTCCCTGAAAAATAATTCAGACCATACTCTCAATGAAGAATCTTAGAAACTACTTTTTCTAAGGAGAATCAGTGATACTTGTATAGATGCCCTAGACCTGATGGGAGGAGGTGATATAACCCAACTACCTTGGGATGATATCAAGAAAATATGTCTCAACTACTCTCAAGCAATTGTTAAGAATGGTAGAGGTCATCAAGTCACAGTGGGAAATTCTTCTATTAATGGAGTTTCACAGATGGAGATCACAAATTTACTGTCTGATTTCAAGCAGGATATCAAAAACAACATGGCTACACAATTGGACACTATGCAAGCTCATAAGAAACATGAGGATGCTGAAGCAATCTTGGCTGAGTTATGTCCACATTGTAGACAAAAGAAATGGGACTGTAGATGTAAGATGGTGGCTAATGTGGAGGCTAAGTAGTTACCTACTGACTTTAAGATGGTAGAGAGTGATGATGACCAAGTATTCTTCGTCGCACAAAGGTAACCATGGGCTCAAAGACAAGGTATGCCTCAAGACCCTTTGACTTTTGGTAATCTTTAATCTAATTACAATAACCAATGGAAAACTACATATGGCCCATCACCACCCTGGAATACTTCTCAATCACCTTGGCTTAACTATCAGAATCTTTAATGGCAATCTCCTCAAGGAGGTTGGAAACAGCCACAAGGACAATGGACTCCACCCCAAGGTAACTAATAGTAGAATCCTCAATGGAGAAGTCCACAACAATGGCAGAACCAATCCCCTGGATCTCTGTAGTTCCAACAGCCACAACCTCAGGCCCTTATGCCACCTCCTGTAGCACCTACAAAAAATATTGGCCCTCCAAAGAAAATGCCTATACCTGCTCAACCATTACCAAATCCTAATAATAAGTAGCAACAATAGCCTATGTATTTTGCAGAAGCTAATCAGTATCCAACTTATGCCTTAGATATTCATGATATCCATCTCAAGTCTAGAATCACTCTTCCTACTCCACAACCCCCTGTAATAATAGAGATTCCAAACTCTGCCTTTGAGCAACCTACTGATCCTGTAGAACATATACCTATATCTAATACTATCTCTAAGGGGCATGTCTTGCAGCATCAAGCCAAACCACCTTTTCCTCATAGATTGCAAACTATGACATCCATGTCTATGGAAGAGAGTACCTTTGATATTTTGGATCAGCTAAAGAATGTACAAATTCAAATCCCCCTTTTTCAAGCCATTAAAGATATCCAAATTTATGGAAAAGCCATTAAGGAGGCATGTTTAAAGAAACTAGTAAGAAAGAAAAAAGATCTCTAAACTATCCATGTTCTAGAACAGTTGGCAGATATTATGTTAGGGAAGGTAGTCATTCCAAAATATACTAACCCTGGGAGTCATGTGGTACAAATAAATATTAATGGCTAGATATTGAAGAATGTTTTGATTGACCTTGGTGCAGCCATCAATATAATGACCAAGAATACAATGGAGTATTTGAATATCCTAAATATTTGGTCTACACCTATCATCCTGCAGCTTGCCAATAATTCCACTGTAAAACCTTATGGAATGGTAGAAGATGTTATTATCATCCTTGAGTCTTGGGAATACCCAGCAGATTTTACCATATTGTCCACTAAGGCCACTTTGGGAGGATATCCTATCATCCTAGGTAGACCATGGTTACCCATAGCTGATGCTTTTATAAGATGTCATTCAGGAGACATGACAATTTTTGATGGTCAGTCAAGAAAGAAATTGGCTTTATAACCACCTATTCAGCCTCAGCCAGACTTGTCTCAACCAATTTGGCCAGATTTAGGAGAGGAAACTAAAGAAGTCAATTCATTGGCTCAACTAATAATGCTACAAACTAATCTGTTTTTCCAGCTTCAGAGTGAGGATGACCTACTTTTACACATTTTGTAGTCCAACTCTGATATGAGTAGCCCATTTGTTCAAGATAACTATCTTTAGCAGTGTTTCCTGCAACAACTAAATTCTAAGAGCCTATCACCTGAATCTCCTGCAGTTTATCATAATTTTCTTCCATATGAAATACAAACACCACCTTTCTTAGTAGCATCCATGAATGATCTTATCAAGCAACTAGAAGTGTCTCCAGGCCACTATCTAAATATCAATAATAAGTTGCCTCAATCTAAACAAGTTGCCCTAGTCACAATGTTGCAAGAACAATACAGAGCTTTTGCATGGGACTATAGGGATATGAAGGGAATAAATCCTCAACTTTGTACTCATAGGATCTACATTAAGGAAGATTGTTCACCTGTCAGGCAGCCTCAAAGAAGGATAAACCAAGCACTCAGGGAAATAGTTAAACGGAGCTCTAGAAATTGTTTGATGCTGGTTTTATCTAACCAATTTCAGACAGTCAATGGGTGTCTCCATTGTTGATTATTCCTAAAAAGGTGGAAAATGGAGAGTTTGTGTAGACTACAGGGAGCTGAATACAGCAACTAAAAAGGATTACTTTCCACTGCCATTTGTTGACCAAGTACTAGACTCATTGTCTGGGAAAAATTATTTTTCCTTTTTGGATGGATATAGTGGCTATAATCAAATTAGAATTACCCCTGATGATCAAGACAAAACAACTTTTACCAGTCCATGGGGAGCTTTTGCCTATTCTGTCTTACCTTTTGGATTGTGTAATGCACCTACAATATTTCAAAGGGCAGTCATCAGTATTTTTGCTGACATTTCTCATGATTCTATGGAAATCTACATGGATGACTTCACTACTTATGGAGTTACTTATGAAGAAGCATTAGCCAATATGGAAAAAGTGTTGAAAAGATGTAAGGAGTAGAATTTGTCTTTGAATAGTGAGAAATTCTTTATGATGATGTAAGAGGGAATTGTTTTAGGCCATCATATCTCTCAAGTAGGAATTCAAGTTGATCCTGCAAAAATTGAAGTTATTCTAACTTTGCAAACACCTATGAAACAAAAAGATGTTAGAAGTTTGCTAGGACATGCTGGATATTATAGAAGATTCATCAAAGATTTCAGAAAAATAGCTAGTCCATTATATGCCTTATTGATAAAGGATTCTGAATTTACCTGGACTGAGGCCTGTGACAAATCTTTACTACAGCTTAATAATTTACTTAGGCACCTGTTCTTCAAGGACCGAAGTGGAATCTTCCTTTTCATATACACAAAGTTGCTTCTCATTATGCCATAGGGGTAGTTTTAGGACAAAAAGAGAATTCCATTGAGCATGCCATATTTTTCATTAGCAAAAATATTCAAGGCCCTAAACTAAACTATACTGCCATAGAGAAAGAATTGCTAGTAGTTGTGTATACCCTGAACAAGTTTAGGCATTATGTCATTGGTTACCAAATATTTGTTGATATAGATCATGCAGCAATAAGGTACCTCATGAATAAGCTTTCCATATCTGGTAGATTAGCAAAATGGCTCCTATTGTTATAAGAATTTGATATCATAGTTATTGATAAATCAGGTCGAGCTAATGTGGTGGTTGATTTCTTGTCAAGACTTCAAAAAACTACACCTCCTGAGGTAATTGATGATAGCTTTCCTGATGAACATATGTTTTCTATTGCTTCTCAAACTCGATGGTATGTAGATATTGCAAATTATTTAGTAGCAAACAAGATCCCAACTCACTTCTCACCAAAGGAAAGGAAATTGTTGGTTGAGAAAAGTTTTAACTTTTCATGGATTGTAGACTGTTTATTTTACATAGGACCTGACCAAGTCATGAGAAGATGTGTGAGGGAAGATGAGATCTATGACATTTTGCATGCCTGTCATGATGAGCCATGTGGAGGACACTTTGTAGCCAAGAGAACAACTATGAAAGTGCTTAATACAGGATACTATTGGCCCACACTACACAAAGATACTGTAACCTACACCAGGAAATGTGACAGATGTCAACACATGGGGAGACCAACAAGGTTTGATTAAATGCCCCTAAATCCTCAAGTGGTAGTCAGTCCCTTTAAAAAATGGGGCATGGATTTTGTTGGGCCTATTGATCCTCCATCTAATGGGAAATCATAAATTTTGGTGTGTACTGATTATATAACCAAATGGGTAGGAGTAAAAGCAATGACACATGCCCGTGACAATAAAGTTGTTGAGTTCTTATATGAGAAGATTCTTATAAGGTTTAGAGTCCCAAGGGAAGTTGTTACTAATCAAGGCGCTCAGTTTACATCCAACTTAATCACTGCATTGATGAATGATTACAAGATCAGGCACATAAAGTCTAGCCCCTATCACCCTCAAGCCAATGGTCAGGCAGAGGTTGCCAACAAAGAAATTGAGGCAATCCTTACAAAGGCAGTCCAATTACATAAGAAGGATTGGAGCAGTCATCTTTTTGAAGCAGTCTGGGCCTATAGGACAACATGGAAAATAACTACAGGTTTTAGTCCTTTTGAGTTACTCTATGGTAAGACTGCCATGTTACCAATAAAGTTTGACCATAAAACCTTGAGGACTGCTCTCCAACTTACCATTGATATCTCTAAGGCTCAAAAGGAATGCCTCCTACAAATGAATGCATTGGATGAGATGAGCAAAGCTGCCCTACAACATACTAAAACTGTCCAACAGCAAAGAAAAAAATGGCATGACAATCACATTCGAACTAAGCAATTCTCTGTCGGTGATTGGGAACTGCTCTATGACTCCAGGTATAAGGAAAATCAAGGTAATCTAACCACACATTGGCTTGGTCTTTATGAAATAGAAAATGTGTTTGCTAATGGCTTAATGCAGTTGGCTACAATAGATCTAGTCCAATTCAAGCTACTGGTTAATGGACACCATCTTCAGTTGTATCATAAACCAACACAAAATCCTAATATGAGTAGTTCCTAAAATCATTACATTCAATTATATTTTGAGTCATTCTTGGAAAAGAA
The DNA here is from genome assembly GCA_007258455.2 of Sequoia sempervirens. Lineage (NCBI taxonomy): Eukaryota > Viridiplantae > Streptophyta > Pinopsida > Cupressales > Cupressaceae > Sequoia > Sequoia sempervirens. The sequence continues at coordinate 5,855,687 of VDFB02047397.1, forward strand.
GAGAAAGTGACTATAGGACAAAAAGAAACAAAAAGAAGCAAAAAGAAGAAGAGCAGAAGAATTTTCCTTTGAATTTTTAGAAAAGGTTTGAGTTTTTGGAATCCCAGCAGAGGTAATTTGTGAATATGGGTGGTCAATTGGTAAGACATGAGCCTGTAGCTCATGAGCTCTTAACACAAAATCCTCAAACAATTCAGGCATTTAGTAATTGTGGTTGGCTAAACTATTTTATGAGGTTAGATTCTTTCAATGAGGAAGCTGCTAGTGAATTTTTAAGAACTCTTTCAGAAGGGGAAGCTTTAGTATGGGGTCTGACAATGGCTATAATAGAAGAACGAATTGCTGAAGTAACTGGGCTTCCTACAGTAGAGGAAAATTTCTCTTTAGATGTTGTTTCTGCTAGGTCAGAGTTTACAGTACCAATAGATGGACCCTTGGAGGTCTCTAAACAAGGATGCAAATGAGTGTCGCTAGCCTTCCCATATTCAGAATATGCTACATTTATAATTAGGTACTTAACCTGTGAGGGACACTTCTCTTATTTACATTCCTACCATTTTAAGTTATTGAGCCATATGAGGCATGGGTTAGCTGTTAATGTCCTGAATGTTTTGTTAAATCTGTTAAAACAAAGTGCCCATGAAACCCAAAGGGGAAGGGACAATGCAATTTCCCATCATTCCCTCATTAAACTGTTGATTGAGCATTCCCTAAGGGATGTCTCTCCCCTTTCTTGGCAAGAATTTGTTTCCCAAAAGGGTTTGCAACTTCTAGAACCTCCTAGAACACTCCCAACAACATCTATTATTGCGGCCTCCACAATAGAGCCCTCTACCAGAGTACAAACCAGGTCTGCTAGTAGAAGAGAAAAAATAAAAATGAAGGTAGCAAAGTCATCTAGGGCAGAACAAACCCCAGAGTTTGAACCTCATGTTCAAAGACACCAGTGTCCCTCTCCTATAGCAACACCTATTGCCACTAAAGTTTCTCTATCATCCTCTTCTGTTGAGTCTGAACCCTCTAGGAAAGTTAGGAAGAGGAAATCAATGAGAGTGCCTCTTGTAGCTGCCACATTGCCAAAAAGAGTTTCAGCAAGGAAACAACGTAAAGTCATGATGCAGGAGTATCCAGTGCTGTAAGAGCAATCTTGCATCACCCAAAAATAGTTAAATTTCAAGTTTCTTAGTTTTTTAGATGTTTTCACATTTTTGGATACCCTTTTTGTCATAATGAAATTCCCAATTTATGATTTTTATTTTCTATTCATGGGTGGAAAGATATTGCAGTTTTAGTTTCCCAGATTTGCACCTAAAAATCTTCTGAGTTATATTTGAGGCACTTAGAGTTCCCGGATCGGCCCCAAAACTTTCCAAAACTAGCGTAGAAAACTTTGTGCACGTTCTTGACTTCGAGACCTTTCCAACAGTTCAAACAGTTCACGAATCAGAGGCCCAGATCAAAAGTTATGGCCCCAGGAAGTTGGCGCACTTTCTAGAAGATACAATTGCAAATGTTCTTTTGAAATTTGAACTTCAAGTTGTAATTTTTCAGTGCCAAACCTCCTAAACTCAAAATTGAATGTTGTTTTGGCTCCAAACTAAAGGGGAGCTCTATTTATGGTCAGGTTTCTAATTTTTGGGCAACTTTATCTGGGACAAGCTTGCATATTGCGAAAGGGTTATTCTCTAGCTTTCTGTAACTTGCATGTGTTGTAGAACTTGGGAATTGAGATCCTTTGCATGTAAGAAGTTCTATTTTCTGAATAATAAAATTATTCTCTTATTTGTGGTTTTTTTTTCTGTGTCTCGAGTTGTGCCTTCATCAAGTGGTATTAGAGCGGGTTTTCTTGAGCATGTGGACAGATCGCCGATCGTGAGGCAGTTTGCACCAAGACCGTGGTTGTGGGTCGAGGTCAATAAAGATGCCTCCAAGAGTGATGCCTGGTAGGCATGGTGGTGCCAGAGGTGGTTGAGGTGGCAGAAATGCTGGTGGAAGAGATGCACTGGCAGCCCTCCAAAGACAGATTGATGCGTTACAAGAGCAGTTGAGAAGAGGGTTAAACTCGAGGGAGGAAAGTGAGGATGAAGGAGAGGAAGAAGGTTCAAATGTAGAAGAGGAAGAAGAAGTAATTGATCAAGATGAAATGTAGCTAATAAGGCCATTTTGAAGATCAGGAAATGACCTAGAGCAGAAGTCCCCAGTTATTCCAGAAGTTTGAACCTAGAAGAGTTGATCGACTAGATCAACGTGTTAGAAGAATATTTTGAGTATGAGGAAATAAAGGACCCAAATCAGGTTAAGTTTGCAAAAATGAAGCTGAAGGGCCATGCCAGTATTTGGTGGAAAGAGGTCCAGTTGGAAAGAAATCGAAGAGGAAAAGGAAATATCACCAGATGGGATCGCATGGTAGAGAAACTGAAGAAGCAGTTCATACCAGTGGACTACAAGTTAGATTTGTTGAAAAATTTGCAAGGGTTGAAACAAGGAAGCAGATTTGTGAAAGAATATACTGAAGAATTTCACAAGATAATCATCAGAATGGGCCACATAGAGGCCAATAAGGAGAAGGTAGCCCGATATCTTAATGGGTTACAACTGAGCATTCAGGATGAGTTAAGTCTAGTTAGAATGACCACTATTGAGGATGTGTATTAGTTTGCTCTGAAGGTGGAAGAGAAGCTAAACAAAAGATTTGATGGCAAGCAAAAAGGACGAGGAGGTCAAAGTGGAAGGGGCAGTGGAAGACCTTCAGGAAGCCGAAATGATGATGAAAAGAAAAGTGAAGATGTGAGTATGAGCCGAAGCCAAAGGAATGACAACTTATACCACCCTCATGATCAAAATAGTGGTGATCAAAGAGGTAGAGGATGAGGGAGATATGGACAAGGATCTGGCAGGGGTGGTTTCAAAAGAACGTGTTTCTAGTGTGGTGAAGAAGGGCATCGAGCCTATGAATGTCCACAACACCAAGGAAGGGTAGACAAAAGGCCAGAAGGTCGTGGAAGGGTTGTGAATGCAAATGAGGAGGCCCAATCTGAACATTTAGATGATGCTGAAAGAGGAGAAGCCCTAGTGATTAGGAGAGCCCTGATGAATGAGGAAAAGGAGCAAGAACAGAGGAAGAATCTGTTTTGCACAAGGTGCAAGTGTGAAGGAAAATGTTGTGATGTCATTATTGATGGTGGGAGCACTGATAATTTGGTGTCAGAGGAGATGGTACAAAGTTGAAGCTGAAGAGGGAAAGGCACCCGCATCCGTATCGGATTGCCCAGTTGCAGAAAGACCACAAAGTTTTGGTCAATGAGCAGTGCCTAGTAAAGTTCAAGATCGAGAGCTACCATGATGAGGTACTCTGTGATATCATCCCCAAGGATGCATGTCACATGTTGTTGGGGAGGCCGTGGCAGTTCGATAGAGAAGCTATACATGATGGCCTTGCAAACACTTATTCCTTGATAAAGGATGGGGTTTGTCACAAGTTGAAACCCCTGAAGAGAATCAAGAAAAGGTATGCAAGAGTGCTAGAATTTGTTATGCTTGGAAGAAATTTTAGTTGCATGGTGCTGCTGAGCCGCAGGTAAGTTGGTGCATCGATTCCTGCGAGTGGGGCGATACAGTGAGAAGGTTTCGTAAGAAGTTTCTTGGGATGTGTTGATGATTTTCGTGGATATTGTTTCGGAGCAATGTACCTCGAGGGTTTGGGTAATTTCACCAATAAGGAAGATCATTCATCAGATTGACTTGATTCCTGGAGCCAGTTTTCCAAATAAGGCAGCTCATAGAATGACTCCAGTAGAGAATGACGAGTTGAACAGACAAGTTCAAGAGTTGCTGAGAAAGTTTGATGGGAGTAGGAAAGTTGAGTCCATGTGTAGTACCCCCAAAGTACTAGCACCAAAAAGAAGGATGGGGAGTGGAGGATGTGTACAGATTCCTGAGCCATAAACAAGATAACAATCAAGTACAGATTTTCCCTACCAAGGATGGATGACCTGATGGACTGTTTGAGTGGAGCTCAGTACTTCACAAAGATTGATCTGAAGAGTGGATATCACCAGATCTAGATTTGAGAGGGAGATGAATGGAAGACTACCTTCAAGACCAAAGAGGGGCTATATGAGTGGTTAGTCATGCCTTTGGGCTAACCAATGCATCGAGCACATTCATGCGGCTCATGAACCAGGTAAACAAAAGCACTTCCCGGGAAGCCTTTGTTACTGGTGTGTACTTTAGACGATACATTTGACTTTAGCAAGATGATAGATGAAAGCATCCCATTTGGCCATTCAAAGAGCCTTTGAGAAGTTAAGAGAAGAGAAACTGTTGATTAATCTAAAGAAGTATAGTTTTGTGAAGAGGGAGTTAGTTTACTTGGGGTTTGTTGTCTCAGCAGAAGGTCTCAAGATGGACCCAGAGAAGGTGAAGGCTATCCTAGAATGGCCTACCCCAAGAATTGCTACCGAGGTGAGATCTTTCCATGGTTTGGCTAGTTTTTATGGAAAGTTCATTAGAAACTTCAGTATTGTTTATGGACCCCTGACGGAAACAATGAGAAGGGCTAGAAAAGAATTCAAGTGGAGCGTTAAAAATTTTTGAACTGTTGAAGCAAAAGGTGACAGAGCAACCTGTTCTAGCCCTCCTAGATTTCAACAAGGTGTTTCAGTGGATTTCAGGATGCCACGGCTGTGTTTGGAGCAAGTTGAGCCAAGAAGGTTTTTCCATTGCCTAGTTTCGCTGAAAATTTAAATGATGCCAAGAGAGTATTTTGTATGATCAAGAATTTTGTATGCAATAGTTCAAGCATTAAAGTGAAATGGAGACACATTATTTGTTGTCAAGGGAATTTTTTTTATATATCGATCATCATGCTCATGCACTCCAAATAGTCAAGAAAATTAAATCGGTGCATGAAATGGGTAGAATTTCTTGCGTAGTTATACCTTGTTTCGAAACATGGAGTGGGAAGTCAAATAGGGTTGCGCATTCCCTTAAGTAGGAGGCATACATTGATGACAAAGATGCAAATTGAAGTGGTTGGGTTCAATGAACTTAAGACACTGTATGCAGAAGATCCTGATTTCATAGAGGCTTGGAAGGCTTGCAAGGAACCTATTACAATGGACAGGACAAGGTGGCTAGATTTCATAATCTAGGATGTCATGTTATTTAAGGGAAGTCAATTGTGTATCCCGAGGAGTTCTATGAAGAAGAACCTGATAAAGGAGAAGCATAGTGGAGGAATGGCAAGACATTTTGGTCGTGATAAGACCATTGCCATTATCAGTGAGCATTATTATTGGCCTCAGTTGTCATAGGATGTGAAGAAGTTTGTAAAAATTTGTAGGGTATGTCATATGGCTAAAGGGGTGAGCTAGAATACGTGTCATATCGCCCCTACCCGTAATTCGTGAAAGAGGCTGGGAGGATATATATGGACTTTGTTCTTGGCTTCAAGGACAACAAGGGAACAGATTCAGCCTTGTGGTGGTTGATAGGTTTTCAAAGATGGCACATTTCATTCCATGTCAAAAGACCCAAGGATGTAGTCCACACATTGCTGGACTTGTTCTCTCAAAGAGGTGGTGAGACTGGCTACGGTCCTCAAAGAGAGTATTGTTTCAGATCGTGACACCAAATTTGTGGGGTACTTTTGGAGGACCTTGTGGAAGAAGCTGAAGATAGAGTTGAAGTTCAGTTCTACACACCATCCACAAACAAATGGGAAGACAGAGGTTGTTAACAGGAGTCTGGGTAACCTATTGAGATGTTTGGTAGTAGATAAACCCAAGAGATGGGACTTGATCTTACCCCACGCAGAATTTTCTTACAAAAATTCTGTCAACAGAAGCATTGGTAGATCACCATTATAGATTGTGTATGGAGGTAGCCCCAGAACAGTTCCAGAATTGAGGAAGATGGACCAAAAGAAGAAAATAAGTGCTGAAGCCGAAGATTTTGCAGAACACATCAAGGATATACATGAGAAAGGAAGAGAACATATTAACAAGATGAATATGTAGTATAAGGCTAGGGCAGATTAGAAGAGGAGGTATAAGGAGTTTTAGATTGGTGATGAAGTGATGGTCCACTTGAGGAAAGAAAGGTTTCCAGTGGGAACATATAACAAATTGAAGATGAAGAAGTTTGGTCCCTGTAAAATTTTGAAGAGGCATGATTCTGGGAATGCATATGAGGTAGAGTTGCCAGATGGATTCAACATTTCCCCTGTGTTCAACATTTCAGATTTGATAGAGTATCATGAAGGTGGCACAGAGGAAGTACCAATGATGGAACAGTGTGGAATTCCAACACCTACTTCAGAAAAGGAGGAGATTGAAGAAATCCTAGATAGTCGTGTGGGAAGGAGTACCAGGAATAGGCAGTATGAAGAATATCTGGTGAAATGGAAAGGAAGGCCTATTGAAGATTCATCCTAGTTTCCTAAGGCAGAGGTTGACTGTTTAGGTTTTTCCTCCACCATCTGAGACGTGATAGGGTCACTTCTCAAATTACCCTGGGTGTCTGATGCAGGAGCATCCAGTGGTGTAAGGGCAATCTTGCATCACCCAAAAATAGTTAAATTTCAAGTTTCTCATTTTTTTAGATGTTTTTACATTTTTGGATACCCTTTTTGTCATAATGAAATCCCCAATTTATAGTTTTTATTTTCTATTCCTGGGTGGAAAGATATTGCAGTTTTAGTTTCCTAGATTTGCACCTAAAAATCTTCCGAGATAGATTTGAAGCACTTAGAGTTCCCAGATCGGCCCCGAAACTTCCCAAAATTGGCATAGAAAATTTTGAGCGCGTTCTTGACTTTGAGACCTTTCCAATGGTTCAAATGGTTCATGAATCAGAGCCCCAGATCAAAAGTTATGGCCCTGGGAAGTTGGCACACTTTCTAGAAGATACAATTGCAAATGTTCTTTTGAAATTTGAACTTCAATTTGTAATTTTTCGGCGCCAAACCGCTTAAACTCAAAATTGAATGTTGTTTTGGCTCCAAACTAAAGGGGAACTCTATTTATGGGCGGGTTTCTAATTTTTGGGTAACTTTTTTGGGGACAAGCTCGCATATTGCAAAAGGGTTATTCTATAGCTTTTTGTAACTTGCATGTGTTGTAGAACTTGAGAATTGAGATCCTCTCCATGTAAGAAGTTCCATTTTCTGAATAATAAAATTATTCTCTTATTTGTGGGTTTTTTTCTGTGTCTCGGGTTGTGCCTTAATCATACTCTTTCAAATATCAAGAAAATGACCCACACGACTCTGCGTAATATGTGTAGAGTCTTAGTTTTGGATTTACTAGCAATGTATTAGGTTATTAGTGAGGACCATGGGATAGCTCTTGACTAGGTATAGGACTTTATTAGCTAACAATATCCTAGTACACATACGAGCCATGGGGTGGTAAATGCAGAGGATATTCCACATCAGCCTATAGGATCCCATGCGCATCATTTTTCTATTGATCCTTTAGCTTGTCCAGGTCATCGTCAGGATGTTACAGGTCAAGTTGAGGCTAATGCGGCTCCTGATCTTGTCCATAGAACATTTAGTTAGATTCTTTTTCCACTAATAATGTACATGCTACAAATCCCTCTGGGATGTCTCTACATTCTCGTGATCTTAGCAACATTAGTAGAGCCATCGATTAGGCACGACAGGTACTTGAATATAATTTATACATATAAAATTGAGTTCTAAAAAATTATGTATGTATATGTATACATGTAATGCATTTTAAAGTCTACTTTAACTCCTGATTGAAATTGTGTACTTGAAAATTTTGAGCAGTATGGTGATTTGTTAGAATTTGGAAATTTGGCTCGTGATGGTGATCCCATGCAATATGAAGTTGAGGTACATTTAAATTTAATAAAAAATTAATTACTTGATGTAATTTTGAACACATTGACCTTGTACATTGTCATTTTAGATAATTTTCCATATATGTACACAACTATATACATGTATTAAAAATTAAATTTAAACATGTGTATACTTGAATACATGGATGGGTTGGGAGGAGGCTCAGGACATATATTTGGAGATCTTGGATTGGGACATGGATCCACACATCATGGATCAACAGAGGGATCGGTCCATGGATCGAGGGAGATATCAGGTCATGGATTGAGGGAGAGATCGAGCCATGTATCAAGGGAGAGGTCGAGGGAGAGGTCGAGGGAGAGATCGAGGGATAAATCGGACCAGATATCTAATGACTCTATTCATACTAGACATCCCTCTCTTTAAGATCTTATTTACAGTATTACATGTTTAAGATCAAATTATTATGCTGGAGACGTGCTTTTTTATGATTTATGTATTGAACATTTACATACACTTATGTTTTATGGTACATATACTTTCTATGATTTACATCACATTCATACATTTATGTTTTATGTTTTGAATAGGTTTTTTATATACGTGCATTATTATGGTTTGAACGCTTGTTACATCTATAAATACAACATGCATTATTAATTTATGGTTTTATTTATTTAGCAAGTCCAAGTACCTTTATTTAAATTTATTATGGTTTGTTCAAATGCACTTGTTGTACATCTAATTACATCATGAAATCAAAATGTTGGACTATGGAATGGTTGAGCTATTTGTAAATTTAAAAAGATGGACATTGACAATTAATTTAAATAAATAGAAATTAATTTGTTTTTAATAAATAGGTCAATAAATAGAAAATTTTGAATGCAAATATTCCTGAGATTAATGCTATATTTAAAAACTTGGAACATAAAAATGCAATTGGAAATAGATGATAACTTGAATTTTTATATCTAAATGGTCATTTTTAAAGTTACTCTAGCTTAAATACATAAACTGTGCATATATCATGCTATACATGACCTTATGAATTCCATATAATCTACTACACATGTTCATTTGAATATGAATGCAAAGAATTCTTGAACTAGATGATGAGCTATTCTTGTGTCCAGACGAATGTAAATAAAATCAAATATATTCAAGTGAACTTAAGAATTCCATATAATCTAGAATGTACACATGAATTTAATTGTGCATGCAAAGAAAGTGATCTAGATGACATGAGCTATAAGTGGAGCTGAATGTAAATGAAATCAAATTTCTATTCTTGAAAGTTTAATAACTCCATGGAACATTTATATGCAATTGGAAATTGATATATTTAAATCTCAAGTTATGCACATAATATAAGTATCTATATCTTCCTTGATGACAGTTCTATATAAAATAAAAATTGATTAATCCAGATATAATTGATAAAGATGGAATATTACATACATGGTCCCAAGCTATACATTGTAAACAAAGTTTCTAAATTGGCAATAGTGATGGTGTTTGGGGTGCTTCAGATAGCTACATTTTGTTTGGCATGTCCTTTTTTAGGTAAAGTTTCTAATTTTTTTTTCCAAAACTAAGTGACGGTAATGTAGAACCTTTTGTCCAGGCCTATAATCAACAAATATAATACCATTTTATCTATATTTATTTATTGATAATATGTGGTTTCAATAATGACTGATCCAATGGGATACTCTTGTCCATCACCATCTGTCGTCAATTTCACCAATTTTCTTTTTGGTTGCATACATCTTAGTGGATAGTAATACGCCTTCTACATTTTCAAGATCTACAACTATAGCAAAAATATCTCTTGTACACACACCAAATATACATAAAGTAAACATTCTTCAAACTTACTTAAACATAGAGTATATTTAAATCTTGATTATAACTAAATTAATTAATTTCCATACCTGTAACAACTAAATCAGATACGCATTCATAATCAGCTGAATATAGTGGATTGTAGACATCAACATTGTGATCTCCAGCAAAAGGAGGCATTAATATTAATTGTTTCATTTTCCATTGTGAAACATACCCATCTCTAATATTCTCACATTGATCAGGGTATGTGTAGGATCATCATGGAAAAAATAGTCCCTTAAGTGGCAAAAATTTAGAAAAATCAGAGTTAGGCAACTTGACATAAAAAATTGAATAAATTATCTATATTATTTCAAAAATATGTAAGAATAGAACTTGTAGACAATTTAATGTAGTTTCTAAACTACTAGGTTTTTTTACAAAAAAAAAAATCTACTTGGTGAAAATTGAAATTTCAATGCAGTAGTACTTAAATTTCAAGGAAAAATAAGAAGTAGGTGTCTGTTTGACCACCCTAACCACAATAAAATAATAATATTCTTTTATAATATTTTAGATATAAGTAGAGGACTCATGTCCCGATGTGATGCATATATTTTTATAATTTTATTCCAAATAAATAATTAATTATGAATTTTTTAATAAAAACTTTTAAAAAATATAAAAACTTGTGGGTCTAACCACCTTAACTTGATCAAAAGTTCTTGAAATTCAATTTTTCTTTTTTTAATTCTATAGTATGCAAAGAATATAATGTGACACATGTTTTGGATTTAAAAAATGTGATACCATTTGAAAGCTATAGATGTTTTTGGATCAACCTATCAAGCAAGAATTTAGTCACAATTGAAATAGAAAATGAATAATAATTACTTATTAAATTCAAATTAAAGCATAATCTATATTGGTGGAAAGTTAAGAATCTCCTTTAAAAACCCTTTTCATTTCATCAATTTAGGGTAGAAAAAAAGTCGTCAGCCACATACCCATCCTATTGCCACTTTTTGTCCCATCATGATCCTACACATACCCATCAATATTTGCATTATCCTCAATGAAATCAACACAAAAAAAATGATTTTTCTCACATTAATTGCATAAGGCCTACTACTTCCCGTTGTCATGATTTGATGCAGACTTCTAATACCATGAATTGCTTGACAATTACAAGGATTTGATCGATCAATATCTGTAAATTCAAACTTGAAAATTCAATTTGAAATCATGTACACTTGAACTTTGAAATTCAAATTTTTAACAAATTTTGACTAGATGTACCTATAACTTCCCAAAAATACCATGTGTTGTATGTTGAGTCACGAGTGGAAAAATGAGTTTTGACTTTTGCACCATTCAACAATTTGGTTTGCATTTTGTATGGCATTACCTACAAGTAGACAAGTTGGCATAATTTTTCACCTATTACTTTCAAGGAACTTAAAATAATTTAATTTATATATATATAATCTTTTAAAAAATATCGAGTTAGATTCCATATATATATGGTGAAAGTTATATACTAGCAAGTTCATTTTGATGAAGTGCATGCTTCACACATGCTTTTGCTCAATCATGCTTTCCTTTTCCATCTCTGCGCTCATAAAAATTCCACAAAAATTTGGTGTTGCATCTAGCATGTTGACTGCTTAACCAAACAAAAGCTTTTGTAGACTTAAATTGTCCTATGAAGTTACAAATAATTAAAAAAACTCAAACCAAATTATCTTCAAAAGGTAATTATATATATATATATATATATATATATATATATATATATATATATATAAGCAATTGAACAATTTAAGTCTCAAAGTTAAAAGTAAATATAAATTTTTAAAAAATATTAAAAAATTAATGTACTTACCAGCACATCCATTAGACCATTTCCAGTGATGTTCTTGATTTATGCCACATCATCTCAAGTCTTCAAAAAAAAAATTGAAACAATGAGCTACATAGCTTCTATCATGATTTGTATCATCAATGATATAAAAGTGAACCTCTTTGATGATAATTTGATCATCTTTGCTACTTTTTATTCCATTGACCGCTCACTCAACATGCCTGTAGAAAAATTGCACAAAGATTGCAACTTGCTCTAAATGATAATATTGACTTTGGATCTTAGCTTGAGGAGTAAATGTATAGTTCTCAGAGAAATCTACAATAGAGAGAATACAACCTGGTGGAAAGCAATTATTTGAATCACTAAATTTATTAGCTTTCCATCTTGCACCATGACAATGTTGGATATGTGGATATATGATATTGGGAAATTTACTCATCAATTCATTGTAAAGCAATCCACTCTCTTTGAGAACAATTTTTTTGGCCTCAACTCTTGACTTCATTAAGGATGTCTCATATTCAAATCTCTTCCAAGTAACTTGCATTTTATTATTGTCAACATGTAAAAGATTCTTCAAATCTCCACAATCATTGCATACATTTTTTATATGTACTGAACATTGAATTCATTTGAATCTTCTAATTTTTTGCATAAAAGAGACTTCACAAATTGTGTTGTGCTTCTAGGGATAGCTAAATTTTGATCAATTGCTGCCATAGCTTTTCTATATGATTGTAGGTGTAGATCAAATTCAACACGATTTCAACAAAAAGTTTCACGTACTTTATTTATATGTTAAAATGATGGTCGTAGTGTTTCAAACATCCTTTGACAAATCTTCACATTTGAAAATTCTTGTTTAAATTCTTCAAAAAGTTCACTTTGTGTTGTATCTATAAAATGTTTTGGATGAAAAATTTTTGTACCATCATTACCTATTAATTTTATAGTATCACTTCTATTGGAAGAAACATAAGAGTGGGTGGTCCAATATTCAACCACCTATTTCTTTACATCTTTTGAAATTCTATCTTTTCGAGGAACCCTACAAATATTTACCCAATTTTTCTCAATTTTTCCATCTATTTCATTTCTCTTTTCAATATACCTTTGAACAGTTCTCCTAGAAACATTTAGTAATTTAGAAATTGTTTGAACTTGTCTTCTATGTGATAATTTCTTACTAGAAATTACAGTCATCAGCTCTTTACATGCAACACTTAGATAACTAGATCGACACTTCTTTTCAATACATTCCAATGCTTCTTGCAAGTTTTCAACAATTGTTTGTTTTAAATCTGATGACCTTTTCCTATTATCAACCCCTAACAACTCCAAAATAGGGGTCATTTATTTTCATGTAAATAACTTTGTAACTAACTGTGCTCCTTCAATTAGAGATTTTCCTTCAAAAAATTCATCCCATATTTTTTAGTTTGTAATTTTAATGCTCTTTTAGATAACATATATTTAGATGAAATATTATTGAAAAGAGAATTCCTATCCATCTCCATCATATTTTCCATACCATAGTCCAAAAAAATTATATTATTACTATGTTTAGTTTGTTCTTGTACCTGTATGTCACCTTGATCATCAATATTTTCCATGGGTTCTTGTTCAATAGATGTTCCTTCATCTGCTTTTCTCTTTCTTTGTCTTACTCATGTTCGATCATACTTCCTCGATCTAATCCTTTGATTTTCCATCACAAATTGCACTCAAATTTGAATTCACCTACTTTCAATGAAACATGTATAATTAATATAGCATAAATATTTTTAAAAGCATGTAACTAAATGCACGTTCTAGATCATGACATCACTTACTAAAGCACCACTAAATGTGCATTGAAATATATGTCTAGATCTTTTAATAAAATAAGTACACTATAAAACATAGAAAGAGAAGTTCATCATGAGCTCGATATATAACTAAATGTGTAGATCACCACTTACATTTGATGTGAAAGAGAGAAAACATGATATATATATATATATCCCATGAAAAGGTATTAGCAATGAAACCTAATAATAAATCACAAAGGGGTTCAAGGCATGATTCCTTTTAAATGCAACTTGGATGTGACAAATAAAATCACACTATGTTAAAAGTATGAAGGATTAATGACCTAAAAAGTTTAAGGATATATAACCATATATGCATAAGATGTAAAGGGATAGAGACATGATTCCCATAATATGAAGATCATGCAACATGATGACTCAAGCTTTAAGATGTAATGGAATGCATGTGATTCCCTCTAGTCTATGTGGTAACTATCTATCTAAAAGTGTGGTCCATGAACATATATATAGCATCAAAGAAAATAGTCAATAGTCAAAGAAAAATTTGTGGAAAATTTGTACATGCTCATTTAAAGTATCACAATACATGCAAACATGAAAAACATAAAATAGTTAATTTAATAATATATACATGTATAAAAGATAAGTCCAAGTTGGAAATAAAAGTAAAGGCAAAGGTAAATTTAATAAAATATAGGTATTTAAGGAGTACATGTAAGAACAAGAATGGAAAAACATAGAATTGGTGATCAATAATAATGAAATCTAAGAATTTAAATAGTGAAAACAACAAATTCAAATTCATGTTCAAATAATTTTGAAATAAATAAAATAATTTTTAAATAAAAAATTATTTGTTTAATAAATAATATAAATAAAATAAAATAATTTATTTTCTATATAATTATTTATAAATATATAATTTTACATAAGAGGAACTTAAAATTATATATAATTCCCAAATTAATAAACAAAAGTTAAACTTCTTGATAATGATATTTTTGATATTTTTTTTTATAAATTTTACCAAACATAAGTATGTTAATTTTATGTATATATAAAAATAATTATCAAATTACCTACTATGTACACACTTGTGAATTATAAAAAATAAATTATAATATTAGGTACAATATTATGGAGATGTAACTTCTACTTTAATTTTTTTTAAAATATTTCTTTGATGTTAATATTTTAATAAATAAAAAAATAGTGAAAACAAACTTCAAATGCATTCATGAATATAATGAAATAATCAATTAAATAAGTTGAAAATTGTAAGAATTGGCTATGAAGGTAGCCACCCAAGATCTAGAGGCCTAATAGAAAGCACAAGCATAAGAGAGATAGAAATAATATGACAAGAATAAACTGTATTCTGCCAATAATGCAAATATGATGAGTAAAAGTACATAGGAGACCCCTTGGTTATATAGCCAAGATGAGAACATATAAGGGCATAATATTATGACAAGTGTCGTATTCTTATGACATGAGACAACTATGAAAATCTATCATTCCATCTAAAGTGGAAAAGTGATAATGTGATAAAAGGTGGATCACCCATAAAAGGTGGAGAGATAATCACATGATGTGTCCACAAAAGGTGGAAGTGATAAAGTAATGACATGTCAAGTCCACCAAAAGTGGAAATTCTCCAACTACCTCCTATGTGGTCCCTAAGTAAACTTAAGTAAGGTGTAATTATGACCTGGGACAAGGTACAACACTTTTAATTACACCAACACCCCCCCTTAAGTGCAACTTAGGGAAAATGTACACAAATGAAAACAATGCGAGATGGGTCCTGGCTACTAGGCCATGTTAGGTATCCATGTACAAACAATGCAATCTCTCACAAGCGAGGAAAGGGAGAAAAGCTCATGGGAAAAACTCCCCCTCAAAAGAGAGATGAAATACAATAATGATATCCATCACAAATCCAATCAACCTCTATTCAGAAGAGTGATCATATGACCTCCCTATAAGAGATAACCTGCTACAAGAAGAACCATTGGAAGTACACTGTGGAGTAACACTGGAATCCTGAATGCGGAAAGCAAGGAAAGATACTTTTGTTTGCTACTGAAACCATATTAGAGTCACTGATTGACTCAAGTCAGAATCATGATAAAGTAACAACAGACCTGATGCCAAGGAATACTAGAAAACTTACAAACTGGTACAACTCTAGAATCTACAATGCAACAGTCAATTGAGAGATGTTCTATAACTTAACTAAAGTGCAGAGAAAATATAAAGAGCACGAGAGTGGAACTAGACCTTCAAACTTCAATGAGCAATAAAAGCTACCAAATAGAAAAATTCTAAGGAAACATCAGCACCACTAGAAAGTTGAGATCACCACCTTTCTGACGATATTTTGTTTGCAAAATTTCACCATCTAGAATAAAAGTTATGCAAAAATGAAAAAAAAGGCCTAAAAGAGGACCTTTTAACACTAAATAAGTGCAAAATTAATACTAATTAGGGTGAAAAATGTGCGCTCTTAGTTTGGCCATATGACCCCCTTATTAAAAAAAAAGCACTGCCTCCATTGGTGGTTAGCGGGTAGAGATAGAGTGGAGTAGGGGTAGGCCCGGTGGCCATGCCACCTGCGGGCCACCCCACGCCTATAAACCATCAATCTTCAAATATAGTCGACTTAACAATTAATAGAAAGGATTTTAATATAATTGTCGGCCCTATACAAAATAAAGGAAATTTTATGTAAAAAAACTTTTAATATTATAAAATAGCCGATATAAATAACTTCAAACCCTTTGACATTGTGCAGTATGCAGAGATTTACGAACGTCAAATAGCTTTTCCAGGTCGCTAATAGCCAAAGTCGACAATGCTTTAAATGCTCAGTACACTGTGATTGGATCCACTAATGATAGCACCGACCAGGTGATGACTAGCTTGCGGAAATCAATAAAGATAGTTGATTGATCGGTCAATAATTGAAAGAGACCGGTGGAAAGAGTGGAGATTGGTACTATCGACCAAAAGAAATCAATGAGCCCATGAACCAATCATACCATCCGCCGGAAAGGATTTGATTCTGATCTATGAATTAAGAGGATTTCATTCCCTCTGGTGACTGACCAATGTCGATGCCTTTGTACCTACAGATAGACAAGGGAAGGGATCCACGAAGATGTTGACTGAGATGAATGGGAGCCAACAACTACGGAACCTCTGTAGAATAAATATTCCGATGGAGGAGAAGATAGACTGTCGGTACCTCACTTGACAATGATTTGAAATATAACCTCCAATAGCCGATGTGAATGGAGGTTGGAGCCAAGAGTATGGTAACAGTCGATGATGCTAGTGGAATGAATGAACCAGCGATAGAATTAGATGATTGACCAACAACCGACGCAGGAAATGAGTGCCAGATATTCTCTGCAAATATACTCAGAATATTCCACTAAAAATTTGCCCCAAATTTTCCACTAAAATTGTAGAAATAATTTAACTAAAATATTTTTTTGTGAAAAAATAAAATATTATATTGATATTCAAATGCACCAAGATCTCTCAAAAATAGCAATCCAAAGGCACTCCACTAGCTCTGATACCATGTAAGAATTGGATATGAAGGTGGCCACCCAAGATCTAGAGGCCTAATAGAAAGCATAAGCATAAGAGAGATAGAAACAATATGACAAGAATAAACTGTATTCTGCCAATAATGCAAATATGATGAGCAAACGTAAATAGGAGACCCCTTGGTTATATAGCCAAGGTGAGAGCATAGAAGGGCATAAGATTATGACAATTGTCATAATCTTATGACATGAGACAAATATGAAAAGCTATCACTCCACCTAAAGTAACTGATACATTTTGATCAATTTTTCAACGACGGGCCATCGTCCAAAAATTGATCAAAATGAATCAATGAGTGGAAAAGTGATAATGTGATAATCACCACAAAAGGTGGATCACCCACAAAAGGTGGAAGTGATAAAGTAATGATATGTCAAGTCCACCAAAAGTGAAAATTCTCCAACTACCACCTATGTGGTCCCTAAGTAAACTTAACTAAGGTGTAATAACATGACCTAGGACAAGGTACAACACTTTTAATTACACCAACAAGATCAATACATACCTTCAAAAATAGCTCTCCTATTGTCCAAATACCTTTTCTTTTGTCGAAATAAGTCTTTTAAATTTTCAAAATAATAAACCTTCTAAAATGTCAAAATAAACCTTCTTTGATCGAAAATAGCTTTCTGTGTCGAAATAATCAAAATATCTGTGTTTTGAATTTTGTTAAGTAGAAAAATTAAAAAGAAAATATTTTTTTGATATCGACCAAATTCAGCCAAGTTCTTGTCGACCAATAATGTTTTGGTCAATTCATTTTCGACCATTTTTTTCTCAACTGAGAGGGTGTTGGTCGAAACATGCTCGATCACAACCATCTCAATTGAGAATGTCTAGTTCACATCCTACATGGCAACCAACTCATCATTTTTCAAAATTTTATAAGACATTCAACTTTGGCAGAGTATTTTTCTAGTCAGAATGATCTTTCTGCAAAAAATAAAAATACCCTTTTGTAGATCTAGGAGTGGAGAATCCAAATATATAATTTTTTTAATATTTTTATTAGTTTTAATATATTTTATTTTTAAAATAATGCAAGTAGGTTTTAAAAATTAAAAAAAAGAGGCTGATTTGAAATTAAAAAAAAAGATAGTAAAACTTATTAAAAAAATTTAAATCTTATAAGGGGCACAATAAGAGAGAGTCTTCTTCAAAAGGGTATATTTTGTTTTCTGAAAATGGTTAAAAATTTTGAAATAGTTAAAGGTTTGTGAAAACTATCAAATTTTAACATGTTTGACTTTAAACTGTTATTACAGGAAAAATATACATCAAAATTTGAATTTTTTTTTCCATGCACAAGATATTGCAGTTACCTATTTAGAGAAAAAAAAAGGGGGAGAAATGAAGTTTTTTTCAAATTTTTTCTTGACGGCCTATGAAGTCACTCTTTTTTGAAATTTTCAGCAACCAAAATTTATCCTTAAATTGATTAAAACATAATGAAAACATTTTTTTTTTTAAATTTAAAAAATTACAGGAATAAACTTCATCAAAAGTTCTACATTTCATTAGTTTATGTACCATTTTGAAATTCAAAACATCAAGACCACTTTGATGTGGTCAAAGTTCAGATTTTTTTGTTGTTAACCAATTCCTTTATAAAGTGTGACACAGGTTTGTGCTATTACCCTAGTGAAATCAAGCCTAGAAAAGCATGAAATCTTGTTACAAGAATTTAAAACACTTCAAAATAGGACTTGATAAGTGATGAAAAGGTGATTTTTAGATGAATTATAATAAGAAGAGTCTAGAAAACTATAGAAATGTTTTACAACACTTCACAACACCATCACAAGACATTGTTAAATGCATTTGAAAGGGTCCAAGACCTAGTGTGGATGTCAAAAACACCTCACAACACCAAATCAAGGACTTATTAAGTCCAATTTATCATCAATTATTCCCAAATCAAGCAAGTTTCCTTTTTTCTATGGTACAATCGATATTGGCAAAGTTTTGAGCTCGTCAAGGAAGAATGTTGCACAATTCCATTATTGTTGCCATATCACCAAGAAAAAGTAAAAGAGGCAAGAAAAGAAAATTTCACTCATGAAAGGCAACAAGAATCATTATCTTTGCATATCAAAAGCCATGGAAGGCATATCAAAAGGAAGATTTAAATGAAGAGAAAAGAACACCACACATAGCCATAGAAAAGGAAGATGGATAGTTGGAGGGCTTGCACCATCTCAACTAGGAAAAATAATTTAAAAATCACATCAAAAGAAAGGATGATAAAATCTTGGGAAGGTTTATTATCTTTTAATTTGAATGTTCAATGTATATTTGTCTTTTCAACTTCAAGAAATTGAAGAAAAACAAAATTTTTACAGTAGCATTTACTTGAAAGGTATCAAACAAGAATAAAAGGTGAATCAAAATAGAAAATAAAAGCTCATGTAAATTGATGAAAAAGAAGAAACTCGGTGGGGAAAGAGAGGTTGTACCAAAATGATGAAGGAAAAGGAAACATAAAGAGTTTGATATCGACAGATTTGAAAATTGAACAAGTTGCACAATAGTTAAAGGGATGCGACATATAGAAGGTTGATAGGTAGGGGAGAGCAATAGTGTACCATAGAAAAATGACTCTTGAACATTTTTATGGTCTTTTAGGTCTTTCTCTCATGATACTTAGTCCATTTTGGTTTGATTTAATGTTGTAACATAACTTAAACATTCGCATTAGGTCCTTAAAATTCAAATTATGGTGTCTTGTGAAGGTTTTATGAAGTGTTGTAAAACATTTCTACACTTTTCTAGACTCTATTCATTATAATTCACCTAAAAATCACCTTTTCATCACTTATCAAGTCCTATTTTAAAGTGTTGTAAAATCTTGTAACAATATTTCATTCTTTTCTAGGCTTGATATCACTATTTACACCTTTCTTATGCTTTATTTGACCCCTTTGTGCACTCATATGGCTTAATTAAGTGTGTTTTTGAATGTAAATCTGACAAACAACATTAAATGTGAATTAATTCCTAACACCCACTTTTAATTCCAACGTGGGACCCATTTTCCATAGGTGGTGAATGAGTCCCTCTTGGCTGAAAATTCAAAATATTTCAAATTTTCTTTCGTGGTTTTATTCAGAATTACCTTATATTAGCCTGTGATGAGGTATCATTGGGTTACTAGGGCACGAGTGCATAAATAAGTGTTTTTCTCCTCAGTTTACATCTCCTAATTCATTCAAGAAATCTCTTCACTCACTAAGCATTCAATTAGCATTTGAGCATTTTGCATCATTCAATCAAGCATCAATCAAGTATCTTGGGGTAGCCATTGATATAACTTCAGATTTATTCAACAAGGTTGTGGTGAGTTTAGGGCATTTTCATATTGTTTATTCATATTTCCTTGTTCATTTCATTCCATTTCATCATTAAGGGTTTGATTACAAAAGTGGGATTTGACCAAAGCAAATCCCTATAACCTAACCCTTAACCATTTTCCCCCTTTTGCATGTGTGTTTACAGACTTTTGTATGTAGATTTTTCAAGAAATTAGGTGTTCAAAAGTGGAAAAGAATTCAACAAAGTGTTTCAAGTCAACTACATCCTATTTCAAGCTTTGAGACAACCTACAATCCATTTTCAGAAAATTTGACTCCCTCAACCTTAGAAAAAGACAAGTACAATCCATAATCACATCATACATACATTATATTGAGTGAACCACATTGATTTTTAGTGAGGTTTATCTCTCTTCTTTTAGGTGAAACATCCTGAGAGTGCAAGAGTAGCCTATAAACCTCATTCCCAAAAATCTATGGTTCATTTTCATGAACATGCATATTGAGCACTTTATCTTTATAATTTCAATTGCATCTTATATCCTAGACTTCATTTGCATCAGCATTCAATTAAAGGTGTTGTTTTATTTTTTCCTCTTAGGGTTTCTCAAATTGCATTAGTGAAAGACTCGTTTAGACTTCATTTATGCATATCATATCACTA
Organism: Sequoia sempervirens; assembly: GCA_007258455.2. NCBI lineage: Eukaryota > Viridiplantae > Streptophyta > Pinopsida > Cupressales > Cupressaceae > Sequoia > Sequoia sempervirens. The sequence continues at coordinate 5,876,625 of VDFB02047397.1, forward strand.
AAAAACTAAAAAAATTCATGTGCATCCTTAGTTTGCATCTGAAAAGCATTAAAATCACTTTTAATTTTTTGAAAAACATAAAAAAATATCATAGCTAGACTCATTCGTCACCCTGGGTGAATCAATTCACCTGGACATTTCGAACAACATTTTCAGGCATTTTTCTAGGCATTTACTGCATTTATGTTCTATTTTGTTATTTCTCTATTTCAATTTGTGGAATTCCTATTATTTGCATTTTTCACTCCTAGATTACATTGCATTTGCATTCACCCTATCTTTTGTGGTACTTGTATAAGTTTTTGATGCCCCATTAATAGTACTTTAGTGAGACAAATTTCTAGACTCGTGGCTTCCTGTGATAGCACTTTCATTATGGACCTTGGGATCTCAAGAGTTCCTACTCCTAGTATGGACAATGGTGCATTAGGCATGCATACTACAACTATTATGCCTTCACCTTTCCATCCAATGAATTTTGACACACAAAACAATTCCATCCTGTAAGAAAAATTAATTAGTATTCATGAAGATTTTGCACATTTACAACAAGATTTATCCCTTGAAAACATTTCCACTATTGCCATACCTGCAATAGAAAACCTTCATCATTTGATTGAAAGTTATGATGGCTTACAATTTATTGAAAGAATAGCTGAGATATAAAACAAATATGTTCCTTCTAATTTTGAGTTAGCCAACATTGTTGTAAGCCAAAGAGGACCTCACAATCCTCCTCCTTCAACCATAGCACCCATACCAACCTATATCACTCATCAAGTTACAACAACCATGCAAAAGGTTAGTCGTGTGACTCCTTATTTCGCTATAACTACTAGAAAGGATTTTAATATAATTGTCGACCCTATAAAAAATATAGGAAATTTTATGTAAAAAAAACTTTTAATATTATAAAATAGCTTATATAAATAACTTCAAGCCCTTCGACGTTGTGTAGTACACAAGGATTTATGAACGTTGAATAGCTTTTCCAGGTCGCGAATAGCAAAAGCCGACAATGCTTTAAATGCTAAATACACTACGATTGGATCCACTAATGATAGCACCAACCAGGTGAAGACTAGCCTGCGGAAATGAATGAAGATAGTTGACTGATCAGTTAATAATTGAAAGAGACCGGTGGAAAGAGTGGAGATTGGTATCGTCAACCAAAAGAAATCAATGAGCCCATGAACCAATCATGCCATCCACCGGAAAGGATTTGATTCAGATCTATGAATTGAGAGGATTTCATTCCCTCTGGTGACTGACCGATGTCAACGCCTTTGTACCTATGGATAGACAAGGGAAGGGATCCACGAAGATGTTGATTGAGATCAATGGGAGCTGACAATTATGGAACCTCTGTAGAATAAATATTCTGATGCAGGAGTAGATAGACTGTCGGTACCTCACTTGACAATGATTTGAAATGTAACCTCCAATAGCCAATGTGAATGGAGGTTGGAGCCAAGAGTATGGTAACAGCGGATGATGCTAGTGGAATGAATGAACCAATGATAGAATTAGATGATTGACCAACAACCGGCGCAAGCAATGAGTGCTAGAATATTCTCTGCAAATATACTCAGAATATTCCACCAAAAATTTTCCCCAAATTTTCCACTAAAATTGCAAAAAATATTTAACTAAAATATTTTTTCTGAAAAAATAAAATCTTATACTGATCTTCAAATGCACCAAGATCTCTCCAAAATGCCAATCCAAAGGCACTCCACTGGCTCTGATACCATGTAAGAATTGCATATGAAGGTAGCCACCCAAGATCTAGAGGCCTAATAGAAAGCACAAGCATAAGAGAGATAGAAACAATATGACAAGAATAAACTGTATTATGCCAATAATGCAAATATGATGAGCAAAAGTAAATAGGAGACCCCTTGGTTATATAGCCAAGGTGAGAGAATAGAAGGGCATAAGATTATGACAAGTGTCATAATCTTATGACATGAGACAAATATGAATAGCTATCACTCCACCTAAAGTAACTGATACATTTACAACAATTTTTTGATGACGGGCCATCGTCGAAAAATTGATCAAAATGTATTAGTGAGTGGAAAATTGATAATGTGATAATCACCACAAAAGGTGGATCACCCACAAAAGGTGGAGATATAATCACATGATGTGTCCACAAAAGGTGGAAGTGATAAAGTAATGACATGTCAAGTCCACCAAAAGTGGAAATTCTCCAACTACCTCCTATGTGGTCCCTAAGTAAACTTAACTAAGGTGTAATTATGACCTAGGACAAGGAACAACACTTTTAATTACACCAACAAGATCAATACATACCTTAAAAAATAGCTCTCCTATTGTCCAAATGCCTTTTCTTTTGTCAAAATAAGTCTTTTAAATTTTCAAAATTATAAACCTTCTAAAATGTCAAAATAAACCTTCTTTGATCAAAAATAGCTTTCTGTGTCAAAATAATCAAAATATCTGTGTTTTGAATTTTGTTAAGTAAAAAAATTAAAAAGAAAATATTTTTTTGATATCGACCAAATTCAGCCACGTTCTTGTCGACCAGTAATGTTTTGGTCAATTCATTTTCGACCATGTTTTTCTCAGCTGAGAGGGTGTTGGCCGAAACATGCTCGATCAAAACCATCTCAATTGAGAATGTCTAGTTCACATCCTACATGGCGACCAACTCATCATTTTTCAAAATTTTCTAAAACATTCAACTTTGGAAAAGTATTTTCCTAGTCAGAATGATCTTTTTGCAAAAAATAAAAATACCCTTTTGTAGAGCTCGGAGTGGAGAATCCAAATATATAATTTTTTTAATATTTTGATTAGTTTTAATATATTTTATTTTTAAAATAATGCAAGTAGGTTTTAAAAGTAAAAAAATAGGCTGATTTGAAACTAAAAAAAAGAATAGTAAAAATTATTAAAAAAAATTAAATCTTATAAGGGGCACAACAAGAGAGAGTCTTCTTCAAAAGGGTATATTTTGTTTTCTGAAAATGATTAAAAAAAATGAAAATAATTGACGGTTTGTGAAAAATATCAAATTTTAACATGTTTGACTTTAAAACGTTATTACAAGAAAAATATATAGCAAAATTTGAAGTTTTTTTCCATGCACAAGATATTGCAGTTACCTATTTGGAGAAAAAAAAAGGGGGAGAAATGAAGTTTTTTCCATTTTTTTTCTTGACGGCCTATGAAGTCACTCTTTTCTAAAATTTTTAGCATTCCAAAATTTATCCTTAAATTGATATAAACATAATGAAAACATTTTTTTTTTTTAAATTTAAAAAATTATAGGAATAAAATTCATCAGAAGTTCTACATTTCATTAGTTTATGTACCATTTTAAAATTCAAAACATAAAGACCACTTTGATGTGGTTGAAGTTCAGATTTTTTTGCTGTTGGCCAATTCCTTTATAAAGTGTGACATAGGTTTGTGCTATTACCCTAGTGAAATCAAGCCTAGAAAAGCATGAAATCTTGTTACAAGAATTTAAAACACTTCAAATAGGACTTGATAAGTGATGAAAAGGTGATTTTTAGATGAATTATAATAAGAAGAGTCTAGAAAACTATAGAAATGTTTTACAACACTTCACAACACTATCACAATACATCATTAAATGCATTTGAAAGGGTCCAAGACCTAGTGTGGATGTCAAAAACACATCATAACACCAAATCAAGGCCTTATTAAGTCCAATTTATCATCAATTATTCCCAAATCAAGCAAGTTGCCCTTTTTCTATGGTACAATCGATATTGGCGAAGTTTTGAGCTTGTCAAAGAAGAATGTTGCACAATTCCATTATTGTTTCCATATCACCAAGAAAAAGTAAAAGAGGCAAGAAAAGAAAATTGCACTCATTAAAGGCAACAAGAATCATTATCTTTGCATATCAAAAGCCATGGAAGGCATATCAAAAGGAAGATTTAAATGAAGAGAAAAGAATGCCACACATAGCCCTAGAAAAGGAAGATGGACAGTTGGAGGGGTTGCACCATCTCAACTAGGAAAAATAATTTAAAAATCTGATCAAAAGAAAGGATGATAAAATCTTGGGAAGGTCGATTATCTTTTAATTTGAATATTCAATGTATATTTTGTCTTTTCAACTTTAAGAAATTGAAGAAAAACAAAAATTTTGTAGTAGCATTTACTTGAAAGGTATCAGGCAAGAATAAAAGGTGAATCAAAATAGAGAATAAAAGCTCATGTAAATTGATGAAAAAGAAGAAACTCGGTGGGGAAAGAGAGGTTGCACCAAAACGAGGAAGGAAAAGGAAACATAAAGAGTTTCATATCGACAAATTTGAAAATTGAACAACTTGCACAATAGTGAAAGGGTTGCAACATATAGAAGGTTGATAGGTAGGGGAGAGCAATAGTGTACCATAGAAAAATGACTCTTGGACATTTTTCTGGTCTTTTAGGTTTTTATCTCATGATGCTTAGTCCATTTTGGTTTGATTTAATGTTGTAACGTAACTTAAACATTCACATTAGGTCCTTAAAATTCAAATTATGGTGTCTTGTGTAGGTTTTGTGAAGTGTTGTAAAACATTTCTACACTTTTCTAGACTCTATTCATTATAATTCACCTAAAAATCACCTTTTCATCACTTATCAAGTCCTATTTTAAAGTGTTGTAAAGTCTTGTAACAACATTTCATTCTTTTCTAGGCTTGATATCACTATTTACACCTTTCTTATGCTTTATTTGACCCCTTTGTGCACTCATAGGGCTTAATTAAGTGTGTTTTAGAATGTAAACCTAACAAACAACATTAAATGTGAATTAATTCCTGACACCCACTTTTAAGTCCAACATGGGATCCATTTTCCATGGATGGTTAATGAGTCCCTCTTGCCTCAAAATTCAAAATATTTATAATTTTCTTTCATGGTTTTATTCAAAATTACCTTATATCGGCCTGTGATGAGGTATCATCAGGTTACTAGGGCACGAGTGTATAAATAAGTGTTTTTCTCCTCAGTTTACATCTCCTAATTCATTCAAGAAATCTCTTCACTCACTAAGCATTTAATTAGCATTTGAGCACTTTGCATCATTCAATCAAGCATCAATCAAGTATCTTGGGGTAGCCATTGATATAACTTCAGATTTATTCAACAAGGTTGTGGTGAGTTTAGGGCATTTTCATGTTGTTTATTCATCTTTCCTTGTTCATTTCATTATGTTTCATCATTACGGGTTTGATTACCAAAGTTGGATTTGACCAAAGGAAATCCCTATAACCTAACCCTTAACCATTTTCCCCCTTTTGCATGTGTGTTTACAGACTTTTGTATGCAGATTTTTCAAGGAATTAGTTGTTGAAAAGTGGAAAAGAATTCAACAAAGTGTTTCAAGTCAACTACATCCTATTTCAAGCTTTGAGACAACCTACAATCCATTTTCAGCAATTTGACTCTATCAACCTAACAAAAAGACAAGTACAGCTCTAGAGCTATAAAATTTGTCCCTGATTTCACAAAATTTTGGGAGAGGAATAATTCGCTATTAGTGGAAAATGAGTCCCACCTTAAGGCTGGAAAACTAGATTTTGTCAGATTCCAAATCTCGACAATCAAAAACTAGTTTTTTAGAACTTTTTTCCAAAAGCGAGACTGATTCGCCATCAGTAGCGAATGAGTCCCACTTGTAATTTTCACTCATTTTTGTCAGTATTTAGATCACTCTTGATTCAACATTCACTACCCACATGCACTATGTTCAGCCTACTTTCAATTCTATTTTGCATTCATTCATGTTTTAGTTCATGGTTGCCTATAACATTGTGTTTTCAAACATTGCATATATCTTAAGTTTTGCATTCATAATCACTCAATTACTTTACCTAGTTGTATTTAGATAATCTCATTTAGTCATAATCACATCATACATACATTATATTGAGTGAACCACATTGATTTTTAGTGAGGTTTATCTCTCTTCTTTTAGGTGAAACATCCTGAGAGTGCAAGAGTAGCCTATAAACCTCATTCCCAAAAATCTATGGTTCATTTTCATGAACATGAATATTGAGAACTTCATCTTTATGATTTCAATTGCATCTTGTATCCTAGACTTGATTTACATCAGCATTCAATTAAAGGCGTTGATTTATTTTTTCCTCTTAGGGTTTCTCAAATTGCATTAGTGAAAGACTCGTTTAGACTTCATTTATGCATATCATATCACTAAAAAACTAAAAATTTGCATTTGCATTCTTAGTTTGCATCTGAAAAGCATTAAAATCACTTTTAATTTTTTGAAAAACATAAAAAAATCTCATAGCTAGACTCATTCGTCACCCTGGGTGAATCAGTTCACCTGGACATTTCAAACAACATTTTCAGGCATTTTTCTGGGCATTTACTGCATTTTTGTTCTATGTTGTTATTTCTCTATTTCAGTTTGTGCAATTCCTATTATTTTCATTATTCACTCCTAGATTACATTGCATTTGCATTCACCCTATCTTTTGTGGTACTTGTATGAGTTTTTGATGCCCCATTAATAATACTTTATTGAGACAAATTTCTAGACTCGTGGCTTCCTGTGATAGCACTTTTGTTGTGGACCTTGGGATCTCAAGAGTTCCTACTCCTAGTATGGACAATGGTGCATTAGGCATGGATACTACCACTACTATGCCTTCACCTTTCCATCCAATGAATTTTGACACACAAAACAATTCCATCCTATAAGAAAAATTAATTAGTATTCATGAATATTTTGCACATTTACTACAAGATTTATCCCTTGAAAACATTTCCACCATTGCCATACCTGCAATAGAAAACCTTCATCATTTGATTGAAAGTGATGATGGCTTACAATTTATGGAAAGAATAGCTGAGATATACAACAAATATGTTCCTTCTACTTTCGAGTTAGCCAACATTGTTGTAAGCCAAAGAGGACCTCACAATCCTCCTCCTTCAACCATAGCATCCATACCAACCTATACCACTCCTCAAGTTACAACAACCATGCAATAGGTTAGTCATGTGACTCCTTCTTTCACTATTCCAACTAGAATTCCTAGTTCTTTTTCTGGCATCATATATTCCTTCTTCCACGTTCACCCCTCTTAATGTCCCTTTTACTTCCCCTAACTTTACATACACTCCATCAACATTTTCCATTCCACATCACACTACTTACACCGATCCCATCATTACACAACTCTTTAACACCATTTCATCCATGTAACAAAAAATATCCACCATTAGCCAAAGTCAAAATTCTCCACCCACATATCATGTTCATAGTAGCCCATTATCCTTAGAAATCTTATGCACATAGATGCCACAAGGAATTGAAATGCCTAGGATTGAGAAATAAGGAGGTAAAGGAGACCCTACTAATCATGTCAATGCTTACATAGCCTTGTGGAATGATTTTTTCCTCAATGATAAGCTATTAGCCAAACTTTTTCCTAGGACCTTGAAGGACACTGCATTGGAGTGGTTTTCAAACTTACCCAATCATTCAATCTGATCTTTCAATGAACTTGTGGATGCTTTCATAAGTCATTTCAAAGTCCATATGACTCCTAAAAAGAAAATGGTTCATTTAATGTGATGTAAACAAAATGTAGATGAAAAGTAACTATTTTCATTTCAGCATATTAGTGATTGTATGCTCAAATTGATGTTAAGATTCCTAATTCACACTTGCAAAAGATGTTTATCAAAAACTTGCACACTCACCTTCAGGATAAGTTAACTATGATGAAATTTTCTTCATTCATTCATTTATGCACAATGCTGTGTGACTATCACAACTTGGTTTCTAGTCGTGATTCAAAGTTCACTTCTAACCGAGTTGAGAAGTCTGAGCAAAACAACCAAAACAATGGGAAAGACTTTAGAAAACCAAATAGAGGCTTTTTACAGTTCAATATGCCTTCACCACAACCAACCCAACCTATTCAGAGTCAAGTGGCAATTGTTAAAGCAGCGGTTTCCTTTACCTATGGGGACTCAAAGAGATAATTTAATCCCTTACGAAACACTCCATAATACAATGAACCAATTTCTCTAGCAACAAATGATCATTTTTCCTATAGTTAAACCACTTGATACCACTAAGACTTTACCATCCACATTTAAACCTATTGCTTATTGTCATTTTCATCACCAAAATGGCCATGACACCAAACAATTAGTTCAAGACCTCATTGATTCTAGTTTTTTTTCCATTACAGGTGTCAATGATCAGGGCACTAAGTTCGTTGCACCCCCTAGCCAGAATTTACAAAAAAATTCCAACCCTATGCCTAAACACAATATTTCATTTTTCAAGGCTAGTGAACCTTCAAACACTCATGTGATGAACATTGAAACAAATAATGAAAAAATTGATATCACTCCAAATGTTACCCAAGTTAATCCTATGGATGAACTCATGGGTATGATAGACTATGTCCCTTGTAAGGGCCCAACCAACAAATCTCTTGATATCACTTTTTCTTCTCATGATATACTTAAAAATCTTCCTGATTGTCCTCTTTACATAGCTAGTATAATCTATGATAAGCCCACCAATGGGATATTAATAGATCCTTCCTGTGGTGAGAATGTGATCATGGAAGAGTTTTTAGTATTACATGAGCTTTATCAAGGAGATTATAATAAACCAATTTCATGGAGTAAAACACATAATGGTTTTGTGTGCCCTATGATTGGATCGATCATACTCCCATTACAGATAGCACCCAAAACTTTGGATGTAACATTTTCCATCATTCCACAATCAGATCAATTTCATCTATGGCTAGGCCACCCTTGTATTTGCTCGATTAAATTGGTCCCCTCATTTGTTCACAAATGTTTGAAGTTTCCACATGGCAATGGAATATTTACCATACACCATAGTGGTTTTCATCCATTGTCTTCTGAAGGTAATTTTTCTTAGAAGCCTTTTGGCTTGAGCCTATCGAGCCCATCACCCCCCGTAAATATTTCTTTTACATAGCCTATCAAAAGTTCAAAGCCAAATTCTAGATGAGACCATGCTTCAACCTAAATCTTAAACGAAACAAACAACACCACCCCGTGATCAAACCACCATAAACATTTCCCCTTCCACAATTAAACGCCCAAGATAAATTGAAACAAATATCGTCATGCCTCCTTGCATTAAAAAAGTGTATAAAGCTAAAAAGAAAGTGATTGACCCACCATCTTTGGTTTCTTCCATTCTTCCTCCTTCAGAAGAAAAGGAACCTAACTTGGATCAACCCGATCTTACACCTCAACAACTTCAAAATAAAATAAAAAGAAATCACAGTGCTAGGGAGCATAAGCGTCATCGTCGTCTCCTTGCTCATCAATCTCAAATGGAAGAAAACAAAGAAAACCAACCTCTTCCTTTGACAAAAGCAATAGATGATCACCCTCTTCCTCCTGACCCACCACAAGATAATACAGTCTAGCCCTCACAACAAGATGAACTAATCCAACAGCCACAAATTTTGATACATCCTTCCTTGGAAATAACCCTTCATCCTCCCATTGTAACCAACCTTGAGGATGATGATGAAAAGGAGATCACAAAAATAGATGAAGTGCATAATGATCTAAACTCTTTATTTTCATCTACCATGAGATTAAATGATAAATATTCTATACCAAGTGAAGAACATGGTACATATCCTAATTCAACACTTGCAATAGTCAACTGCCCTCGCATTATACTGAACATGATTGGGAGGTAGATGACTTGTTATATGGTTGAATTACATTCACCTTGCTAGCCTTTTTACATTTTCTTTTTCTTTGAATTGATTTTATGTGCATATCATATTCCCCTGTAATGTGTGTTTGGTGTTCTCTCTCTTTGTGCACTACCTCTATTTGTATCTCTATTCTTCTATATGTCATACATTTTGCATTGCCTTTTTGGTTTTTGTTTTGTGTTTTCCTTTTGGGGATGACACAAAATCTTGAGACGCCCTATGTCTCTTCCATGTTGACCCAAATGGTCCCTTTTCCCTTTTTCTTTATCTTTTTTTGTGTTTTTCCTTTTGGGGATGATGGAAAGCATTGAGACCAAAATGTCTCTTCCATGTTGACCAAAAATGGACTTTTTTTTTCACTCTCTTTGTGTCATTCTTCTAGTTCTATATGCTTTGGAGAATGATGACAGTTATGAGCTCTTTCACAGAGATATTGCAGCAGTGAACATACTAACTCCAAATCCATAGATCCCTTATGCGTTTGGTGTGTTACTTTCTGGGAGGCAACCCTCCTTTTCTTTTGTTCTCTTTTTCAATTACATGATGTAGCCTAACTAAGAAACATATGACTTGGCATAGGGGCTTTCCAAGTTGGATCTCATGTCTTGTTTTCTCTTTACATTTTCTTTCCTTTGCTACTTTAAATTAATTGCTCACAAAACAATGTGTAGCAATTCATTTAAAGTGGGGGGCATACATTGGCATAATTCCATTTGCAATCTTGGTTCTTAGTGGAGTCTTGTCACTCCATACAATACATTTGTCACTTTGTGGATGACACTGGGTGTGATTTCCTTCATAAGTGTGATCTATCTTAACATTTTACATTCCTCTTAGTCGCCTACTGCTACTTACAACATCCCATAAGTTGTGAAAATTATATTATTTGATTGGTCCTCTCTTGGAGACATTAGACACAATGTTCCCTAAGTGAAAAACCTTGCATGAACTTAACAAGACTCCTTTGAGGGTATGTGCAGGATCATCATGGAAAAAATAGGCCCTTAAGTGGCAAAAAATTTAGAAAAATTAGAGTTAGGCAACTTGACATAAAAATTTGAATAAGTTATCTATATTATTTCAAAATTATGTAAGAATGGAATCTGTAGAAAATTAAATCTAGTTTCTAAACTACTAGGTTTATTTAGAAAAAACCAAAATCTATTTGGTGAAAATTTGAAATTTCAATGTAGTAGTACTTAAATTTCAGGGAAAAAATAAGGTGTCTGTCTGACCAACCTAACCATAATAAAATGATAATATTATTTTATAAGAATTTAGATATAAGTAGAGGACTCATGTCTCAATGTGATGCATATTTTTTTGTAATTTTTTTTCAAGTAAATAATTAATTATGAATTTTTTAGTACAACTTTTTAAAAATGTAAAAACTCGTATGTTTGACCACATTAACTTGATCCAAAATTCATGAAATTCAATTTTTGTTTTATTAATCCTATAGTGTATGAAGCATAGAATGTGATGCATGTTTTAGATTAAAAAAATGTGATACCATTTAAAATCTATAGATTTTTTTCAATCAGCCTATCAATCAGGACTTTAGTCATAATTCAAATAGAAATGGAATAATAATTATTCATTAAATTCAAAGTAAAGCATAATTTATATTGGTGGAAAGTTAAGAATCTCCTTTAAAAACCCTTTTCATTTCATCAATTTTGGGTAGAAAAAAATTCATCAACCACATGGGCCATCATATCACTTACATATTGCCACTTTTTGGCCCATCATGATCATGCACATACCCTTTAACTTTCTTTTACACTTTTACATTTTTTTTCCATTTTTCATTTTACATCTTTGCCACCTTACATAACGCAACTTGCATGCTCATGGTACCTATTCTCTTTGTTCATGAATTCTAAGGACACGAAGCTTTGCTTGTTTCATGAAGCATGAACTAACATTTTCCTTTTTGGCACCTTGTTAAAGTTATTAGATGTTATGACTTTGATATGGTTGAGCGGGAATCCCATTCAGCGACACAAATTTCCCCATAGCCACTTATGTGTTTGTGAGCACATACCAACTAGCATATGTACTTCACCTTTTTGGGTCTTCTCACCTGATGGACCACCATGGGTTATGTCACCCTAGAGTGAGTATGCATTCTCTTTTTCTCACAAACTACCTAGATCTAATCAACAACTAGTTGGATAGACAATCGAAGCTCAATCCAATTCCATCTTTTCTTCTTTCATTTCACACTTGTGTTCCTTTCTTCTTATGTTAAGTTCCATGGGAGCTTCATCCTAGGGGCTTGATCATCCCTCTTGATCATTGTAATTCCATCTTTCTAACATAAGTGTATTTGGATCCTTCTCGATATGTATGGCTCCTTTACTATGAGTTTGAAGCAACTTCATCCTTTCACTAAAGTGGGGGCTAAATGTGTTAGGATTTAGGTGCCATCAACCTTGTAAATCCTTTAATTAATTATTCTCCTAAAGTGTTTTCAACATTTACCCATAAGAGGTGAAACCGTTTAACCAACGATGGTGAAAGAGACAATGTAAATGTAGTGCTACTATTACTATTTGTCATTTAGGAAAAGGACAAAATAGCTAGGCGTCCCACTTGGAATATTCTAGAATGAGGTTGTTATGATGTTGTAAGAGCATCTATGACATGCATGACAGTTGTCATAAGATACTATGACAGTATGACAGATTCCTATGACAAGTATGGCAGATTCCTATGACAGAATATGCTATCTTTGACCTCAGGTGCTCATGCATAAGTTATGCCTTATGACAGCTATAAGAGCATCTATAAGAGGCTATTTTTAGGAAATCATGACCATTTTATGAAGGGAGGCGTGGGTTTTTCTAGGTGGTATTGCTTCCTATTGTTTGGTGAAACCATGGTGGCTTTCATCCTCACAAATCTCTTTAAATAGGGGCCTTGAGCTAGAGTTATTCAATTCAGTTTTGCAAGTTTGCAAGGTAACAGGTTGTTGCAGGATTTTATAGGGATGATAAGAGAAGTATATTGATGCATGTAATATTTCATAATATTATTAATATACTTTCCTCTCTTTCGGTGGTGGATTTTTTCCCTTTGCGGTTTCTCCACGTAAACCTGTTGTTGCATGTGTTATGATTCTTCTATCTCTCTCTCATTCTTTCTTCACACTAAGGCTAAAGGTTAATCTACATATTTCAGATTTTCATTCACCTATTTAATTTCATATTGCAAGCTTTCTTCACCTTGATAATCAACATTTTGTATCAGAGCTAACGGTTCTATTAAGGAAGGGATGCTTTCCTTTTAAACTGTTGAAGGTTTTTGTTGGAGTGGGAGCTTTTGTGTTGTGAGTTTTGCAGACTTGTGAAAGATTGTATACCATGGCCTCCACCTCTTGTCAAGATATTGAGAAGTTCAATGGAATTGGTTACCAGATGTGGAAGTTGAAAGTGGAGGATCTCCTTGAGGAGAGAGATCAGTGGTTACCAGTTTCAGTTGATAACAAGCCATCTACTTCAACCTTGTCGGATGAAGATTGGAAGAAGTTAGAAAAGAAGGCTCAAGGGACCATTTGGTTGTGTCTCACTAATTCTGTCCTCCTGAGTGTCTCTTCAAAAGACACGTCATACAAGCTTTGGAGGAAGATAGGTGAAATCTATCAAACTAAGAGTTTTTCTAACAAGTTGTATCTCAAAAGATGTTTGTATTCATTAAAGATGAAGAATGATGATTCTATTGATAAACATTTGAATGCGTTCAATTTGATTATAAGTCATCTTGCATCTATTGATGTTAAAATAGAAGACGAGGATAAATGTATTCTATTGATTTGCTCTTTGCCAGAATCTTGGGAAAATTTAATTATGGTTTTAACAAGTGGTGGTGCAGAACCTAAGATGGATAATGTTATTCCCATACTTCTTTTAGAGGAGATGAGGAGGAAGACCATGCATAGTGGCTCCCAATATTCCTTGCATGTGCGAGGTAGGCCCAAGGAGAAAGAGCCTAAAGGGGATAAGAAGAAGGATAAGTCTAAAGGACAATCTAAGACCCCTGGAAAGAGCGAAGTGAAGTGTTGGAATTGTGGTAAATGGGGACATGTGAAGAAGGAATGTAGAAATAAGAAAATGAATGCAAATTCCTTCATGGAAAAATCCTCTGATAATAGTTATTCTGATGCTTTGATTACTTTAGCTAACACAGTTTGCAATGATTCTTGGCTTATTGATTCAGGTGCTTCCTTCCATATGACTCCTCACAAGGAGTGGTTATCTACATACAAAGAATATGATGGAGGAGAGATCTTCATGGGTGACAACAACTCACAAAATATTTTCGGTAAAGGAAAGGTAAAGTTGTGTTTCAGTGATGGGAGGGTTAAAATCCTTAATGATGTTTTACATATTCTGGGACTTACAAAAATTTTAATTTCAGTTTCCAAGTTGAATGATTCTGGAATGAATGTGACATTTGACAAGTATGGTTCCAGGATGGTAAGGGGAAGTTTGGTGGTTTCTAAAGGATCTTGGATAGGGAATATGTTTACATTACATGCCTCTACTTTTTGTAACTCCTCTTTTGTAACTAGCACTAAAAAATGCATGTATTTTGTGGCACCATAGATTGGGTCACATTGGTGAAAAAGGTCTTAGGACCATACTTGATAAGAAACTAGTAGACGGTATTTTTGATTATTATGTTGGTAAAAATGATTTTTGTGAGGATTTTGTGTTTGGTAAACAAAACAGGTCATCATTTCCTAAAGCAACTAATAAAGCTAATGGATTGTTAGAACTAATTCATTCGGATGTATGTGGTCTAGTGGATATAGATTCTTTGAGAAGACCACGTTATTATGTTTCTGTCATTGATGATTACTCAAGATATACTTGGATTTATTTTATGCATACAAAATCTAAAGTTTTCACCAAATTTAAGGAATTTAAGGCATTGGTTGAAAAGCAAACAGATTATAAGATAAAAGTATTAAGATCTGACAATGGGGGTGAATACTATTCTAAGGAATTTGATGAGTTTTGCAAACATCCAGGAATTGTTAGGAAAAAGACTACACCTTACACACCCCAACAAAATAGGGTAGCAGAAAGAATGAACCGTACATTAATGGAAAGAGCTAGGAGCATGTTAAGTAGTGCCAAGTTAGATCAATGTTTTTGGGCAAAACCTATTGGTACTACTTGTTATTTAATTAACTGATCTCCTTGTAAAGCTCTTGTTGATGAAACACCTTATGAAATGTGGTTGGGTAAAAATCCTTCAGTTTCACATTTAAGGGTCTTTAGTTGTGAGGATTTTGTTCATGTGCCTAAAGAGAAGCAGTCTAAATTGGATCCCAAATCTCAAAAATGCATCTTTGTAGGTTATGGTGAAAATATTAAAGGTTATACACTTTGGAATCCACTAACACGAAAGATGATATTTTCTAGAGATGTTATTTTTAGGGAATTAAGAGATAACTTTGAAGATGAGCAACCAAAGGAAAAGTCAAAAATAGTGTATTTTGAAACTAAGCAAGAAGATGCACATGTGGAAGAACAGAGAGATGGACAAGAAGATAGAGAAGAAGAAGAGAGTTCTGAAGAATCTATTGTAATAGAAGAAGTTAAAAACAATGAGGATGAACATGAGGAGGAATCTCCTACTCCACCTTTGAGAAGGTCCACAAGGCAATGAAATCTAGTTGACAGGTATAGCCCACCTGATTTTTGTTGTAAATTTGCTTTGATATGTACTGATGATGAACCTAGATCTTTCAGGGAGGCTCTCTCTTCAAAAGAATGTGAGTCTTTGATGCAAGCTATGCAGGGTGAGATGATGTCTTTGAAAAATTGTGACACCTGGGATCTTTTTAGTTTTCCCAAAGGAAGAAAGGCCATTGGTTGTAAGTGGGTATATAGAAAGAAGTTTGGTGAAAATGGTAAGCCGGAACAATACAAGGCTAGATTAGTGGCCAAGGGCTACTCCCAGAGAGAGGGAGTTGATTTTGGTGAAATATTCTCTCCTGTTGCTAAGTTAACTTCTATTAGATTTCTTTTATCTATTGTTGTTGCTTATGATTTAGAAATAGAACAAATGGATGTTAAAACTACTTTCTTGCATGGGGATCTCGAGGAAGATATTTATATGCAAAAACCTGATGGTTTTGTTGTGAAAGGAAAAGAACACTTGGTTTGCAGGTTAAAACGGTCTCTATATGGTTTGAAATAGTCACCTACGATGTGGTACGAGAAGTTTGATGCTTTTACATTAAAGATGGGTTTTTTTAGAAGTGAAGAGGATCACTGTGTTTATTTTAAAGTTATCGATGATCAAATACTGATTATTGTCTTATATGTGGATGATATGTTGTTCATTGGTAACAATAAGGCAATGATTATGGAACTTAAAACTTAGCTTTCTGGCACATTTGATATGAAAGATTTAGGGGCTACTAAATATATTCTTGGGATGGAAATCATTAGGGATCGAGTTCACAGAAAGCTTTGGTTAAGTTAGAGTAAGTATGTTAACACTATTTTTTAGAGGTTTAATATGCAGGACTGTAAACTAGTAAATATTCCATTTCTTGTTGGTACTAGTTAAGTTAAGTTTAGACATGTGTCCTGAATTGGATGATGATATTGATGAAATTTCTGAAGTTCCTTATGGTAGGGTTGTCAGTAGTTTAATGTATGCAATGGTTTTTACTAGACCAGATATAGCCCAAGCAGTGGGAGTTCTAAGTAGGTTTATGTCTAACCTTGGTAAAGAACATTGGAATTTTGTTAAAAGGGTATTTAGATATTTGTGAGGAACTTTTGATTACTGTTTAGTTTATCATGGTATTGAAAATGTTGATAAGCCATTGGACGTACAGGGTTTTGTTGATTCAGATTGGGCAAGTGACTTGGATAGTCGAAGGTCCACTAGTGGCTATGTGTTTACTTTGTTTAGAGGTGCAGTAAGTTGGATGAGTAAAAGAAAACCTACATTTGCTTTGTCCACAACTGAAGTAGAGTATATGGCTACTACACATGCCTCTAAGGAGGTGGTTTGGTTATAGAGACTTGGTAATGGTATTGGTTTTGATTGCAGGATAGTGAGGTTTGGATGTGATAGTCAGAGTGCCATATGTTTGGCTAAAAATCCTATGTATCATGCTCGTACTAAGCATGTTGATGTTCAATATCACTTTGTGTGAGAAATGGTTGAGAATGGATAGTTCTTGATTGAAAAAGATGACACTTTAGATAATTTTACAGATTCTCTTATGAAGCCAGTCACCACGGAAAAGTTCTCTTGGCGCAGGAAGGCCATGGGCCTTGATCACTATACTTAATTCTATGTAATTGTATCTCTATGCGTGTAATTTAAAATGTATGATGTCAAGTGGAAGAACGTTAGGATTTAGGTGCCATCAACCTTGTAAATCCTTTAATTAATTATTCTCCTAAAGTGTTTTCAACATTTACCCATAAGAGGTGAAACCATTTAACCAACGGTGGTGAAAGAGACAATGTAAATGTAGTATTACCATTACCGTTTTTCATTTAGGAAAAGGACAAAATAGCTAGGCATCCCACTTGGAATATTCTAGAATGAGGTTGTTAGGATGTTGTAAGAGAATCTATGACATGTATGACAATTTTCATAAGATGCTATGATAGTATGATAGATTCCTATGACAAGTATGACAAATTCCTATGACAGAATATGCTATCTTTGACCCCAGGTGCTCATGCATAAGTTATGCCTTATGACAGCTGTAAGAGTGTCTGTAAGAGGTTATTTTTAAGACATCATGACCATTTCATGAAGGGAGGCGTGGGTTTTTCTAGGTGGTATTGCTGCCTATTGTTTGGTAAAACCATGGTGGCTTTCATCCTCACAAATCTCTTTAAATAGGGGCCTTGAGCTAGAGTTATTCAATTCAGTTTTGCAGGTTTGCAAGGTAACAGTGTGCTCTAGGATTTTATAGGGATGATAAGAAAAGTCTATTGCTGCATGTAATATTTCATAATATTAGTAATATACTTGCCTCTCTTTCGGTGGTGGAGTTTTTTCCCTTTGGGGTTTCTCCACATAAATTTGTTGTTGCATGTGTTATGATTCTTCTATCTCTCTCTCTCATTCTTTCTTCACACTAGGGCTAAAGGTTAATATACATATTTCAGATTTGCATTCACCTATTTAAGTTCATATTGCAAGCTTTCTTCACCTTGATAATCAACAAAATGTACCATAGAAAAATGCTCTTGGATATTTTCATGGTCTTTTAGGTCTTTCTCTCATAATTCTTGGTCCATTTTGCTTTGATTTAATGTTGTAATGTAACTTAAACATTCACATTAGATCCTTAAAATTTAAATTATGGCATCTTGTGAAGGTTTTGTGAACTTTTGTAAAACATTTCTACATTTTCTAGACTCTATTCATTACGATTCACCTAAAAATCACCTTTTCATCACATATCAAGTCCTATTTTGAAGTGTTGTAAATTCTTGTAATAAGATTTCATGCTTTGCTAGGCTTTATTTCACTATTTGCACCTTTCTTATGCTTTATTTGACCCCTTTATGCACTCATAAGGCTTAATTAAGTGTTTTTTTTTAATATAAACCTGAAAAACAACATTAAATGTGACTTAATTCCCGACACCCACTTTTAAGTCCAAGGTGGGACCCATTCACCTTGGGTGGCGAATGAGTCCCTCTTGGCTCAAAATTCAAAATATTTCAAATTTTCTTCTGAGTTTTTATTAAAAATTACCTTATGTCAGCCTATGATGAGGTGTCATCAGGTTACTAAGGCACACGTGTGTATAAATAAGTATTTTTCTACTCATTTTACATCTCCTAATTCATTCAAGCAATCTCTTCATTCACTAAACATTCAATTAGCATTTTAGCACTTTGCATCATTCAATCAAGCATCAATCAAGTATGTTGAGGTAGGCATTGATATAACTTCATATTTCTTCAATAAGGTTGTGGTGAGTTTAGGACATTTTAATGTTGTTTATTCATCTTTCGTTGTTCATTTCATTTCATTTCTTCATTAAGGTTTTGATTACCAAAGTGGGATTTGACCAAGGAAAATCCCTATAACCTAACCTTTAACCATCTTTCCCCTTTTGCATGTGTGTTTGCAAACTTTTGTATGTAGATTTGTCAAGAAATTAGGTGTTGAAAAGTGGAAAAGAAGTCAACAAATTTTTTCAAGTCAACTAATCCTATTTCAAGCTTGGAGACAACCTATAGTCCATTTTCTAGAGATTTGACTCCGTGAACCCAACAAAAAGACAAGTAAAGATCTAAAGCTACATAATTGGTCTGTGATTTCACAAAATTTTTAGAGAGCAATGGTTCACCATCAATGGTGAATGAGTCCCACCTTAAGGATAGAAAACTATATTTTCTTATATTCTGGATCCCGACAGTTAGAAACCAATTTTGAGAAGTTTTTTCCAGAAGTAGGACCAATTGACCATTAGTGGTGAATGAGTCCCACTGGTGATTTTCACTTATTTTTGTCAACATTCAGATCACTCCAGATTCAACTTTCACTACCCAGGTGCACTCTGTTAAGCCTGCTTTCAATTTCGTTTTGCATTCATTCATGTTTTAGTTCATTCTTGCATATCAAATTGTGTTTTCAAACATTGCATATATCTTAAGTTTTGCATTCATAATCAGTCAATTGCTTTACCTAGTTGCATTTAGATCATCTCATTTAGTCTTAATCACATCATACATACATTAGATTGAGTGAACCACATTGATTTTTAGTGAGGTTTATCTCTCTCCTTTTAAGTGAAACATCCTAAGAGTGCAAGAGTAACCTATAAACCTCATTCCCAAAAAATCTATGGTTCAATCAGCCATAAGGAAAAATACATCATAAAATTTAAGAACAATAGATTAATAGAAAGGAAGAAGGTAGGGGGCGCATGAGTTGAGAAGAAAAGAAATCTAGGACTGCAAATTGGTGTGTGGGAGGTTGCACATAGTTTGAAAAGGGACTACCAATTAGATACCTATTGGTATGAAAGGGAAGAACCATTTAAATATGAGTTTACAAGATGATACCAATGAGTGAATAAAAAGAGTGTGCAAGTGTTGATAGAAGGCAGTGTTGAGATGATGGTTAAGCTATTGATTATCCAATGGAAAGTGCAATTTTGAAAGACATAAATCATAAGAAAAGAAGCTACATAGATGTGAAAGAATAGATAGTAGGATAAAAGGCATGAGATACCAATGAACGAGAATTTTTTTCGCAATACAAATGTATAGAAATGGGATTCATTTAATCAAGTTTGCTTGCAATTGAGTTTTGTTAAATTTTGTAATATGGCAAAGCTTTGCCTGTCAAAGTGATTTTTTGTTTTGAGTTTGTTGTTTGGGTAGAGGGGGGGACTCTCTACATCAACCAACCTACTAGAGACACCAATCCAAAAATTTATTTGTGGGAAACAACCTATTGGAGACACTAGTCCCCAATAAAATGGTTTGAGCACCAACTTAATGAGTATAACACGAGTCCTACAAAAATATAGTGATAAAGCTTGTGAATCTTTGATGATAGCTATTTAAACAACTTACTCAAAGTATGTGCTTTATTCAAACACTCTAATACACTCCTCAAGATATCTAAATGATGGTACACAATGATTGAG
The DNA here is from genome assembly GCA_007258455.2 of Sequoia sempervirens. NCBI lineage: Eukaryota > Viridiplantae > Streptophyta > Pinopsida > Cupressales > Cupressaceae > Sequoia > Sequoia sempervirens. The sequence goes on from VDFB02047397.1 coordinate 5,897,049, forward strand.
ATGCATCACATTTAATGACACTCTCTCACATAGATTGACATCCTTGTATATTCACTCAATACCTTCTCTTCAATTATTCTCAAAATTCACATTATGCATCTACACAAATGTATGATTATTATATAAATTAAATTACATTAACATTAATCCATATTGGTCAGGGATCCACAATTAACCAAGATGACATAAGGTGGATCTAAATTTCAATTACATAGAACGTGTAAAAGGTCAGTGCTAAATCAACTTTGTAGCTGCCAAAAGAATATGATGTCATGTGCATCCAGAAGAACCTTAACCTAGACCTATTTTATCACCACATTCTAACTTTGGGGTAAAAATATAAAGTTGTGTAACACTTTTATAAAGGAAATGGCCAAGACTAATCCAATTTTCAAACTTGAATCATGAAAAGGTGGCATATACGTTTTTAATTTTGAAAAGATGTAAAATAGTAAAATTTGTGGTTTCAGTATATTTTATGTTTGTATGTTTTTGAAAAAAATTAAAAATTATATTAAAATATTTTTCAATAAATTGACACTATAATTTATTTGTTGATAAAATATTGAAACAAAAGTTACATGAGATGTCAATATTTTATAGTAATTTTATTTTTATTTTTTCTTCTTTTTTTTGTGTATTTATAACTTGAAACTATAGTGCATGGATATATTTTTTCCAATTTTTATAAGTATATATTTTTAAATAAATATTAATATATACATGTACTAAAAGATAGATGTTTCCATTCGACATCAACTTTCATATTAAATATTTATCTAAAATAGAAAAAAAATTACACTACCTTGATATAGATTTTTTTATCTAGTGCATCATATTGAAAAAAAATACTAAGTTTTAGTATTTTCCCTTGGCGTGGTAATCAGCCTAAAGTATTGTGTTGATAACCTACTTTTAGTTAAAAAATAAAATATAATATAAATAATAATTAAACTATTAAATATATATATTTTTAAAAATTAAACTTATGGATCCACAAAATGGTATTTTTATATTTAAAAAAATGTTATATGCATAAATAGGAGATATTGAAATATCAAGTTTTTTAAATAATTTTATTTTTTCGTAAATTGGCTTCAAAGTGGTGCTAAATATGCATTTAGCCAAAAATTATAGTTGGAAAATTTGTGAAAATATGTTACAAGAATGAAGGTGTTGTCATTGATGTCAATAGGAAGTCTATTGACTGGTGTTGTCATTGATGTTGACTATGGGATGAAGATGTTGAGGATATTGAGAAAATTGTTGAAAAGTGAAAAAAAAGGTTGTGCATATGAAGTCAAGACCTTGAGGAAGTTTTGTGAGTACATGGACCTATTCTTTTTGTTGTAGAGTATGAAGGAGAGTTGGAATGAAGTAATTAGCTAAGATGATGTCTCTAGTACTTGGTTTTCAAGTACTTTTGAGAAAATTAAATAAACAAAGTAAAATATGTTGTGCAAGCATTCATAATGTGCTCTAGCATTTTGTTCTATGTTCTATCTGTGTTAATACTATACCTGCGTAGATCTTATAGGTTATTCAAGATTGTTAGAGGCTGCTATATTCAAAATTTGGGTTTCTACATTGTTTTAAAGTGCAAGATATTTTAACGAGTGTGTGAACAGGTTGTTTAGTAATATTTTTTATGGCTTGGGAGAAATGTATTTTCTCCATGTTTCTCTATTGTTTGGCTTTAGGTTATGCAGATTTGGGAAGATGATTATGATGCTTTTATCTTACTTTATGTGTAGTACAATGTGAGTTTCATTTATCAATATGTAAATAAGGATTATCAATTGTTTTGAGTTGATTATTTTATCATGCTCTCCACATATTTACATATTGATTTCTACCCAATGAATTTTTTATATAAGCCCCCCCTTCTCTCTATTATATTAACTCTCATATTTACAATTAGCATTTTCTCTAGCTTATATAAATAATAAATAAGATTATTTGAAGATGCTTTTTTTCTTAAGATCCTATATGTAATTATAATTTTTTTATTTGAGTCAATATAAAAAGTAAAACAAAACTATTCACTCTTGAATGTTTCTTGTGCTATAATTAATTACTTTAAGAACTTTATTTTCACTCTTATATCCCACTTTAAACTATATTTTCTTATAGATGGTGTTTCCCTTAAAATATTAAGTTAGAATATTTTTCATTCTTTTCAAAATTAAATTAAAGTTATTTTTATTTAATAATTTAACCTCTTCCTAAGATTCCAAATCTAAATTTTATACTCATATAATTTTATATTTTAAATCCTATTCATTAGAAACTACAAAACAAAAGGAAATAAACACAAACTATTATTTAGTAATCTATTCCAATGAAAAGGTTATATATAATTTACAAAAACTTGACTTTAAGACTCTATGGAGATATCATAGAAACCTACAATTTCATACCTTTCCTCCTCTCTAATTTCATAAGACGTCTCTAGAAACACACTGGGTCCCTTAGGAGCTGTAAATTCTCTTTACCTAGCTTGTCCCTAACCAAAGTTAATTTAACATATATTTATTTTCCTTTTCTAGAATAGTAAAAATCTATTTATACTTTTGATTTCCCTTTACACCTAACCCATTCACATGCAATATGGTTTGCATTGAGTAATCTACCATGATTTATGCCTAGTTCAAATGAATTTGATATTTTTTTGCACATAATAATTATTTTAATTATGGAATATAATAGAAATAACGTCATTTTCAATTATATGTCTATAAATAGTTTTTTTCCCTATGGCTAATATAATATATGTTGTCTAATAGTATTTATGTCTTAAAGCTTAAGTTGAGAAGGTGTAATATGTGATGGAATAACTTTAAACCCTTGAGGCAATGGAAAAATGACCTTTGTGTGGTAATTTTGATTCTTCTAAGTTTTCCTTATTGTGGTTCAACTATTTATGGAAGTGGATTTGTGCTAGATGATGAAGGAATCAGTTAATGAGTTATCGTGTTCACCACTTGTTTTCAACATTGATTGCCATACTATAATGTTGTTATATGGGCCCCTTTTGACCATTACATTAAGCTTTCTTCGTTCTCTAATATTTAGACATGACAAATGAGACCAAAAAATGACGATGTTTCATTTTGTTAAGATCCTATACATACTTCAAGAAATTTGCATTTTAATAATTATAATAAGTTAAAACATACTAACTATGGCCATTAAGAAATAAGTTTTGTGAAACTTTTAAAATATCAATTTATTTTCTTTTGAAAGCGTTGGAAGTGGATGAATACAATGAATCTACTCCATTACCTAATTTAAGGTCGACATATAAGGCATGTGACCAAACACAATTTCTCCATAAATGGTATTCTGCGACGGCGATAATGAGTACGCTAACACCCGACGAAGTTCGTTCTCTGAATGCAATTGCCCAGTTTTTACTACGGGATGAATTCTCCGACGAGACCACAAATTCCATTACAGGGGAATGAGGTTTGTTAAGGCACGCCGGAAATATGCTGCAGAGATTCGAAACCCTAAGAAGGGTTCCAGACTTTGGCTTGGCACCTTCAATACAGCCGAAGAAGCTGCAGCGGCATATGACTGTTCGGCTTTCCAACTGCGCTGTTCGAAGGCTATTCTCAACTTCCCTAACAACGTTGAGTCCGGACTGTATGTGAATCTCTTTTCTCAATCCTTCTCTTCACACAGAAAACCGGAGGAGAAGAGAAAGGAAATATCCCACTAGAATAGGATGGAATGATTCATAACTCTATCAGAAATTGTGTACAGCTCTATGATTTAGAATTTTATTTTTTTATACTTTCTGATTTTAAAGCTACAAAGGATCTGATCTTTATTGGGTTGCTGTTAAACTGTGTATGAAAGGAAGCTGCGGGGTTGCGCAGATTGTGTGCTGCAGATTTTCTGCAAATAATTGCCAGTAATATATATTCATTGTAAGATTTAGCCTCTAGCTTGAACACTACGAAGACTTGGCAGAGAAGGCTCGTGTATGTCTGTCAAGGATTCGATCAATCCCATAAATGGACATCAATACATCATCGATATCTGGACAAAAATGAAAGGTTTGTATAAACTTACAAATATTAATTGATTTTTTTTTTTTCCCAAAGAAAATTACTTTCAATCATGAATGTTTTAGTCATTATAAAAAGTAGAACCAAACTATTCACTGTTGAATGTTTTTTTGTGCTATAATAAATTACTTTAAGAACTTCATTTTCACTCTTATATCCTACTTTAAACTATATTTGCTAATTGATGACGTTTGCCTTAAAATATTAAGCTAGACATTTTTTTATTCTTTTCAAAATTAAAGCATAGTTGTCTTTCTTTAAAAATTTAACCTCTTTCTAAGATTCCAAATCTAAATCTAGTACTTTGAATGATTTTATATATTAAAACCTATTCATTAAAAACTATAAAATAAATTGAAATAAACAAAAACAGTATTTTAATAATCTATTCCAATGAAAAGGCTATATATAATTTACAAAAACTCGACTTTAAGACTCTATGGAGCTATCATAGAAATCTACAATTTCATACATTTCCTTCTCTCTAATTTCATAAGATGTCTCTAGAAACACACTAGGTCCCTTACGAGTTGCAAACTCTCCTTACCTAGCTTGTCACTAACCAAAGTCAATTTAACATATATTTATTTTCCATTTCAAGCACAATAAAAAAGTATCTATACTTTTATTTTCCCTTTACACCTAACCTATTCACATGCAATATGGTTTGCATTGAGTAATCTACCATGATTTATGCCTAGTTCAAATGGATTTTATTTTTTTACACAACAATTATTTCAATTATGGAATATGATAGAAATGTTGTCATTTTCAACTAAAGTCTATAAATAGTTTTTTCCCTATTGCTAATATAATATATGTTGTCTACTAGTATTTATGTCTTAAAGTCTAAGTTGAGAAGGTGTAATATGTGAGGGAGTAACTTTAAACCCTTGAGGCAATGGAAAAATGACCTTTCTATGGTAATTTTGATTCCTCTAGGTTGTCCCTATTGTTGGTCAACTATTTATGGAAGTGGCTTTGTGCTAGATGATGAAGGAATGAATTGAAGAGTTATCATGTTCACCACTTATTTTCAACATTGATTTCCATACTATAATATCATTATATGGGCCCCTTTTGACCATCACATTAAGATTTCCTATATATTATTAGCTTGTTCTCCAGTGTTTAGACATAACAAATAAGACAAAAAATTGATGATGTTTCATTTTGTTAAGATCCTATGTGTACTTCAAGAAATTTACATTTTAATAATTATAATAAGTTAAGCCAAACTATTGACTCTTAACATTTTGTTCTTCTATAACAAATTTTCTCCCATAACTTCATTTTCATATATATTTCTTACTTTAGACTTTATTATTTTATAGATAACTATTCCCTTACAACAATATATGTAAAGAATTTTAAATATTTCTTTTTATTAAAATATATTGAATTCAGTTTTATAATTTTACCTCCCTTTCTAAGTTTTTCAAAAACCTACCTCAAAAAAAATAAAAATGAAGATTGTATTTTAATATGTCATAGGCATGAATAAATTATGTATAATTTACAAAATTATTCACTTTAGAACTAACTATGACCATTACATTCATTTTGTAAAGAAATAAATTTTGTTAAACTTTTAAAATACAAATTTATTTCCTTTGAAAGCGTTGAAAGTGAATGAATATAATGAATCAACTCTATTAGCTAATTTAAGGTCGACTTATAAGGCATGTTTCCAAACACGATTTCTCCACAAATGGTATTGTGCGACAGAGATAATGAGTACACTAACAACCCACGAAGCTTGTTCTCTGAATGCAATTGACCATTTTTTGCTAGGGGATGAATTCTTCAACAAGATAGCAAATTTCCCTTGTGGGAAGCATCGAAAAAGGAATTACAGGGGAGGGAGGTTTGTTAAGGCACACTGGAAATATGTTGCAGAGATTTGAAACCCTAAGAAGAAGTGTGAGGTTCGAAGACTATTCTCAACTTCCCTATCAACGTTGAGCCCGGCTTATATCTGAATCCCTTTTGTAAATCCTTCTCTTCACACAGAAAAACAAAGGAGAAGGAAAATAAAATATCCCACTAGAAGAGGATGGAATGATCCATATCTCTATTAGAAATTGTGCACAGCTCTATGATTTAGATTTTTATCTTTTTATACTTTTTGTATTTAATAGCTAAACTAATGAACAATTATAGGAAGCATGTGGATAGTCAATTCAAATTGGAAAATCATTGTTAATGGTCAAGGAAAAGAAGTCATCAGATGGAAAACATTGAAAAAAATAGAGGTAAATCGAAAGACAAAATGTATAAAGATGGATTATCATTTAAGTGAAATTTCAAAGTAAAGAAAAATAGAAATTGTTATTATTATGGTAGATTTGGACTCATATCTTACGAATACATTCAAAATATATATTTTTTAAATAAGCTAAAAATAATAAAAATAAGGAATAATTGTTAATGGTGAGTATAAAATAAATGGTGACTTCAATAATCTTAGCTTATTAGTTTTAGATGTCATTATTTTGCATGAATTTTTTTCTACAATTGTTTGTTTATATATTCAAAGGACAACTATTCATAGTTCATGAAATAGAGATTTGTGTGAAGTCTTTTATGAGAAAATTTATGGTAGTAAGGTTTACTTATAGAATGATAGGTCTCATGGTTAAAAAATTTATTGTGATATAAGTATTGTGGATACTATTCCTTATACTTCACTTGACAACAAACAAACATTAGCATGGTTAGTCAAATTGAGAAAACAAAAACAAGTATCCCTATGAAATATTCAAACATACTTGATGATGCCAACAAAAGAATGAGAACCAAAGCAACTAAATGAAAGCATACAAAAGCATGTTCATACCTTATCCCATAGTGGGAGTGGTGCTCCTTTGATGCCGAAAAGATGCCCTTTCCCACCCCCTTGATAAGATAAATGATAATGAGAATGCATTGAAAATGTGATGAAATGCAAGATGAAATGTGTCTATAGTGCAAATGCTAAGATTGTGGATGATTTTCAAGTACAAGTGCCTTGTATTTATAGGTTGAATGGTTGATGAATGGAGAGATGGGAGGAATGTGGGACTAAAGAAGAGCCAATGATATTGTGACACTTGTCACATGGCTAGTGGAGGAAGGTGGAGCACATTTTGGAGAATGTGCATGGTTAATGCATGTAAGAGGGGTGTAAGGGAGATTTAATGCATTTGTAAGAGACATTAAATGAATGTGGTAGAGATGTTTTGCAGGGAAATTTTTTGGGAAAGAAAGTCAAATAAATGGAGTTAATGAAGGAATATTCCCTTAGAATATGCCTTGGTGAGAGAAAATAAGAAATTAGATAATAAAAAGAATTAGTTTTCATGTGCAAGTGGGTTAGTTAATCAGGGGTTGGGTTTGACCAAGTTTGAGTCAAAAGCTAGAGAATGCGTAATTAGGATTAGGAGTTAATTAATCCATAATTAAGTAACTTGGAGAATTTTTAGGGGATTTGACATTTGAGGTAAATAATTTGATTTATTAAATTAGATGAGAGGAATTTTAGGACTTTAATTAAATAAATTGATTTATTTAATCAAATAGGATGAACATTAGTGAATTAATCAAAATGATGTTAGTTGGAGCGTCTACATTTTCCCCCTCTTTGAAGCAGCGAACCAGTTGCGTTGGTTCAAATAATAACACTGTCGAGATTGAAATTCAAAAATTTCTAGATTTTTCTAGATGCCCTATTGTTGCACCAGCAGAAAGAAGTATGTTGGTACACTTCCCCCTCAAGAGATTGAGTGAAAAGTTTGATTTTAGGGTCAATCTCATGATAAAGAGGTTCAAGATGGATGTATGGATGGTTAGAATAATATATCTATATGATAATGATGATACAAATGAGATGAATTAAGATGCTAAGAATAACACATCTATATTATCCTAAATGTCTTAAATGATGATGCAATGCATGTGAGATGAATGATGTTTCCTATTATGATGATATGGATGAGTATGCAAAATGTTGATGGTTTGTGGATGTAGGATGGATGTAGATATATATCGTACTTCTGAATTTCATGGTACCATGTTAGTATAAGTATATGAAGAGGATAGAAGAAAGATTGATCAACCCTTGAGTTCAAGATGATACAAAAGTCTAGCAAGTCTATAATTTGTTGAGACTTTATTAGATATGATGATGTTGATGATGATGTTTTGCTTATCCAGGGATTGGGAAACAAAGGGCATTTCTTTCCTTCATTTTGATAACACACATAGATACAATGCACCAAGGTATAGAAAACCAAGATGGCATTGTACCTAGTGAGATGGAATTTGACTCAAAAATTAGATAGGAATATCCCTATTCACTCCTAGCATATGAAACCTTATTAGGATGTACCTCAAATATTTCAAACATCTCATACCAAAATATAGAAAAGAAAAACCTTTCTATTTTATAGTCAACAAGACCTCTAAAACACCCTCCCTATAAACCTAACAAAGTAAGCATGACCAAGGTTATATTGCAAGAATATCCATCAAACACAAAAGATAGAAGATAATGATCAATGCCCCATTACTTTCTCACAAAATATTTTTATATAGACATCCTCGAGAGGTCATGGGAATAGGTACAATAAGATAAATCATAAGAAAAGGTCAAGTACACAAACAAGTCAATGTACTTCATACCTCTAGCGAAGACTAAACTACAATGAGGTCTGATGTTGATGTTCATTGTAGGAAGGATGCATCCTAGGACATGATGTTATCAAATAATATTGAAACTAATGGGATGATGGGCTATTGATACCAAGAGTTAACCAAATTGTTTACTTACTGACCTAGACTTGAGACCTTGATGTTAGAGTTTTCACTTTCAATTCGCCATACCTATTTCTGATTGTTTTACAAAAGGTTGAAGGTGACGATTGATTTATTGTGAGTGGATATTTATTGTGGATGAACATGAAATGAGATAGATGATTTTTGCTTTTTTTAATGTTTTTTGTTTTTTTAAAATATTATGAGGCTATTTTTTTGGTATTTTTGAGCTTTTTTACAATTTTTTTATTTTTCAAATTTTATAATGTTTTCTATTTTTTGAGATTTTGACCAAGAACCTAACTTAAGGACCTATCCTAGGGGCTGATCAAAGATTAGCCTTGCCTATGTTATACATGCAAAGACCACGTAGTTCAACTAATGCAGACTCATTTATTGATGGGATATGAACATATGGATTGTTAGTTTATTGTGACAAATTCCTAAAGGATTGACCTAATGTTTCTTAGGGGCACATCAATGATGGCCTTGCCTACGTTCAACCTCACAGACCCGTAGTTCGACTGACATAAAGTCATTTATTGATGAGATATGAACATATGGATTGTAAGTTTATTGTGAGGGACTCCTAAAGGAATGACCTAATGTGTCTCGAGGGCACATCAATGATGAAATTTCCTACGTTCAAACTCAGAGACCCGTAGTTCGACTCGACAACTCTATTTTTTTGACTTTTTCTAACTTTCTGACTTGTTTTTAGATTTTTGACATTTTTTGGATGTTTTTGGGTTTTTTTAAATTTTGTAATGTTGGATTTTCTAATTTTCTAAATGTTTTTGGATTTTTTTATTTTTTGAATGCTTTGAATTTTTTAATTTTAAGGAATATTTTAAGAATATACATTAATCTGATCCAATGTAGGTATAAGAACATGCCCCCAACATGATGCGATACACTACTTCAATAGAGGAAAGAGAAATTGACCTTAGGAATGTGCCAAGTAGTACTAGGAGAGAAAATGATACAAACACATGATCAAGCTATGATGTAGATGCAAATGAGTGTCAAAAGGATCAGTGGAATGCAATGAGTGAATGTGATGAAAAGTGATAGAAGGCGATGCAGAACAAGCCAAATAATCCATGGTGGATGGAAAGTTCTTTATTTACATAAGGCACCTATTTTCCAAGTTTTCACCAAAGTACTTGCCCAAAGCACCATCGAGGTGGTTTTCACTAGAGGATAATTTTTTTCTTTATTGTTTTCAATCCTTTTTCTGATTATTTTTTGGATTTTTAATATTTTTTTATTTTTTTGGATTTTTTGAATTTATACCTTGCAAGTTTAGCCATAAATTTTTTTGAGATGGGAGCTATTGATAGGATTATGTAGAGGCTCACGTTCAAGTGTAGATAGCTGATATGCTCCTACTTTGTAGCTCGTTGTGACGATGAAGGATCTAAACTAATTGGGTTCATACTTTCCCTTATTGTCTAGATTCGACACATTCTTTTGATTTTGCTTCAATAAAAGCTCTCTAATTTAAAAGTATGAATCCTAATATTCTTATTATAGCTTCAATTGAGATGGTTCTAGTAGACCTACAAGTGGTTCAAGTCATCCATGTGTCGCTCATCTATTAGTTCTAGCTCGTTCAACTATGACACCTGATATTTTTCATCAGTAATGAGATTCTACAATGATATTCTTAAGGATGTGAGCTCGATCTAAATGGGAAGGATGGCTTATGATTTTTAGACTAGGGAGAAAGTGATTGCACCTATAGGTGTGTTGATACTCATTCAGTAGGCCCATAAGGTGGTATTTAGCTATAGGTGCTAGTCATGACCAACTTCATTGATTATTTTCTTTAGGAATTTTAGGATGGTTTTATGGGTAGCCTTAGCTTGGTCATTACCTTGGGGGTAATATGAGGTGGAGAAGTGATGTTGCATATTGAATTTTTGGCATAGCTCTCGAACATCGTGGTTCTTGAAAGGTGTCTAGTTATCTGAGATAAGGGCTTGTGGGACACCATAGCAGAAAATGAGGTAGTTTAGGATGAATTTGGAGATTTGATTCCCTATAATGTAGGTCATTGGGATGGCCTATACCCACTTTGTAAAGTACTATGTTGTGGTGATAATGAATGTGTATCCATTAGATGAGGTGGGAGTGATTTTTCCAATGAGATCAAGTCCCCATTGTGAAAAGGACCAAGGTGTTATAATCGGTTGGAGCTCCTAAGCTAGTGCATAGATAGGTATAGATGTTTTCGACATTGGAAGCATCTTCAGACATAATTATGAGATTCCTTCTCCATCGTAGGCTAGTACTACCCAGTCCTCAACAGTTTCTTGGTCAAGGTCATACCACTAGAATGCAAACCACAAATACAATCATGTACCTCAATTAAACAAGTTAAAGCTTCCTTAGCATTAAGGAATCGCAAGAAGGTTCCCTCGATACTTCTATGATATAGGGTGCCACCTAAGATAATGAAACAAGATGACTTCTTAATTAAGGTTCTTTTTAGTTGTGGGGTGATGTCACCAGGGAGGACTCATATTTTTAGGTAGGTGTATATGTCATGGTACCAAGGATCACCAGGACCAACAATTTCACACATGAACTCTGATTTGGGACTTTAAAAGCTGGTATGAGAAGCTGCTTTACTAGAAATTCATGTTTTTTGACATTACATGGGATATCTAGTAGTGATCCGGTTGTGCCATAGCATTAACTACTGTATTGTTTTCCATTGGTATTTTCTCAAATGTGATGTCAATAAAGAACTTTTTGAGACTCTCTATTAGTTTCTTATATGGGATAAGCTTGTCATCCTTTTTTTAGTATTCATCATTGACCTAGTTGATAATCAACTAAGAGTCTCCATAAACTTTAAGGGTCACAATTTGCCACTATACTACAATTCAAAGTCCTATGACTAGAGCCTTGTACTCAGTAATATTGTTAGTGCATGGAGAAGATAGCTTATATGAATTTGGTATGTAATCTCCTTGTGGTGTGATAAAGAAGACTCCTACTCCTAACCCATGTTGTGGGTAGGATCTATCAAAATATAATTTCCAATGATCTGTTGCACTTAGATTAAAAATTGACTGATCGAAGAATTTTGATACCAATGGGTTCTCTGAATATATAGGTGCTTTTGCTAGTTGATCTATAATTTCCTATCCTTTGATAGCTTTTCATTCTACATATTCAATGTCGTATTTTGTTAAGATCATAACCCACTTAGCCATTCCTCATGTGAGTGTTGCTTTGAAAAGTAGATACTTGAGAGGATCTATTTTGGTGATAAGCTCTATTTGATTAGCCAACATATAGTGCCTAAATTTTTGTGCAACAAACACTACTGCTAGGCATACATTCTCAATAAATGTGTAATTTAGCTTGTGTCCCACCATGGTTCTATTGATATAGTAAATAGTCCTTTCCTTACCTGTTTCATCTTGCTAAGCTAAGAGAGTGCCAATGGTTGTTGTTGTTGTTGATGTGTAGAGTATCAATGGCTTGTTTTGGATTGGTGGTATGAGGACCAGTGGTGTCAACAAGTATTCTTTTTTTTTGAATGCCTGATCAAATTTCTCATCCCATTTGTATGCTACCCCCTTGTGGAGTAGATGAGAATACGGGATAGCCTTATCTGCTAACTGCACTATGAATCGACGAATGGATTGGAGCCTTCCCTATAAACCCCTTAACTGCTTCAATGTCTGTGGTGCTTCCATTTCAAGAATTGATTTGACTTTGGTAGGGTCTATCTCAATTCCACTCATTGATACAATATACCCTAGAAGTTTTAGTGATTGCACACTAAAGACACATTTATTAGGATTGAGTCTAACTTTGTATGCTTCAATTCTTTCAAAGATGGATCCTAGTGCTACTATGTGGTCTTGACGCTTCCTTGATTTGGCTAATATGGCATCCACATAATCCTCTACAAATTTGTGAATCATGTCATGAAAAATAAGCATCATAGCTCTTTGGTATGTACCTCTAGCATTATTTAACCCAAATGGCATCATGTTACAGTAGTAAGTCTGCCATGGATAGGTGAAATTTGTCTTATGTTGATCATCTTTGGCTATCATAATTTGATTGTACCTTCAGAAGTGCCTAAAGAATCTTGGTCTTGGAAATACCCTTGGAAAGATAACCATTCTAGGAAAAGGTTCCCTTGTTAAAAAATTCAAAGCTCCTCTTTAGTTACTAGTATCCACAAGTTGCTGGTATTGGCATGGTGTGATGGTTTAAAGGTGGCATTGTTGTTCTTGCCACCAAGGTTCAAACCCCATTGGGGTGGTATTGTTGAATGGATGTATTCCAGTTCATAGCTCCGGTCAAAAGCATTTACCCCTTGAATAAAAGAAAGGACTAGTATCCACAAGTCTACCTCTAGATAACTATATATTTGATATAACCAATGTGGGTATGTGCAAGATCATCATGGAAAAAACAGGCCCTTAAGCAACAAAAAAATTCAGAAAAATCAGACTTAGGCAACTTGACGTAAAAATTTGAATAAGTTATCTATATTATTTCAAAAATATTTAACAATATAATCTATAGAAAATTGAATGTAGTTTCTTAACTACAAGGTGTATTTAAAAGAAAAAAAAATCTATTTGGTGAAAATTTGAAATTTCAATGCAGTATTACTTAAATTTCAGGGAAGAAATAAGAAGTAGGTGTCTGTCTGACCACCCTAACCACAATAAAATGATAATATTTTTTATAAGATTTTAGATATAAGTAGAGGACTCATGTCCAAATGTGATGCATATTTTTTTGTAATTTTTTTCCAAGTAAATAATTAATTATGATTTTTTTATTATAAATTTAAAAAAATATAAAAACTCGTATGTCTAACCACCTTAACTTGGTCAAAAATTCATGATTTTTTTTTTTTAATCCTATAGAATGTGAATCATATAATGTGACTCATGTTTTGGATTCAAAAAATATGATATTGTTTGAAAGCTATAGATATTTTTCAATCAACCTATCAATTAGGACTTTAGTCATAATTCAAATAGAAAATGAATAATAATTATTTAATAAATTCAAAGTAAAACATAATTTATATTGGTGGAAAGCTGAGAATATCATTTAAAAACCCTTTCATTTCATCAAGTTTGGGTAAAAAAAATTCATCAACCACATACCCATCATATCACCACTTTTTGGCCCATCATGATCCTGCACATACCCATGTATGTGATGAGGATCCCATTACTGATCATATTTGGCTATCATATTTTTTCTCAAGCTTATTATTTTTGTTATATCCCCATCCACACATTAACTATAGTCTTTTTTTATCATGATCCATGGGAAGATCAGGTACAAGTCTCTCATCTTGATACAATAGGCTTGAAACATCTTTCTTGTCTATTACCTCTTTGCTTTGGTATCCCCACTTTTTGAAGGTATTGGGTTCTACTTTGAAGGTATGGGATGTTATGTCAATAGATGTGGTTTCCCATGAGATCTAGGAGATTTAGGTAACTCTCCTCTCACAAAGGCACTCTTTTTCATTTTATAGTCTTCACACCCATTATCTTGGATAATAACTTTAATATTTGGGATGTCTTGAATGGGAGGTGTCTTTTTCTCAAAAGTGGAGGCTAGGTTGGATGGGTCTATATAAGGAGATGTGGGTCCCTCATCACTCTTTTGGAATTAAGGGATCTTGTAGTACTTGTCCTCTATATTTCTGCAATAATAGAATGGCTCAGGATTACCATGGACTATGACTTATGTTGAATGTCCAAGATAATGAAAGGGGCGTTGAATCAATATATTCTTAATTTTTTTGATTAGATACCATCCAATTATTCAAATGTATACAACATCACAAATAATTAAAATACTTAACAAATCATGAAAAAAAAAAGCACATGAACACCAAGATTTTTATGTGGAAAACCCAAAATGAGAAAAACCATGATAAGTGTTAGCTCATAATATAGTATAACCAGTTATAAGATATTACAAAATTGGGTGGCTCACTACTAGGAATCACTATCCAAATACAAAGGCTCACTACCTATGGAATTACAATGATAAAATGGCTTACAACCAAAAGATGAATAGATAAAGTACACCTAGCGAGTGCAGATTTAGTTCCAATGAAACTCAGTAAACTAACTTGACACACTTCATCATATTCACATTCGCAACACACTTATCACAATATTTAAAAACTATCCAATATATATCTGATCTCTTTGCAAGCATCAATTAGGTCGGCCTAATTAGATGCACTTCTTATTCATCAAAAATACCACTTCTCAACTCTAAGATTTCACAAAATCTTCCCAAAAAGAAATTAAAACATCCAACATGCCACATCAAGTCAACATGGACCTAGGATAGATCACACATACATCTGCATAACAAAAGTTAATTTACTATCACACAATACATCCATTAGATCATCCAAGGATAGACCTAATAGCATAATTGTAATTACCAAAATAATGTCTCTACATCATACAAGCATCTAAATACGTGAGATATTGAATGTACAGGCTCCCAACATCCACAAACCATTTCCCAAAACCATAATCAATAGTAATCACCAATGAATGAATGTGAACCAAAATACTAGAGGGTAATACCAAAATATTGGAGGATATAAATATTATACTAGTTTAGATATCAGACCAAAATATCAAAACAAATTCAGACTTGATCTTACAATTGCAAATCATATATCATGGTGACATCAGTGACAACACAAAATAACAAAATGAGATTTTCTTCATTTTTTGAACAATCTCCCCCTTTGTCATTGATGGCAACATGTTCCAAAAAGAATATTTACAAAAATCCTTATTTACAACACTTCTCCCCCTCACACTAGCATTTCAAAATTCTTCACTCCCCCTTTGACATCAAGGACAAAGGGTTCTCAAAAAGAATTGAAATTCAAACATGAAAAAGAAAAAAACAAAGAAACATGTATCAACTGGAGGATGGGGAGCCTTAAAGATCCTTCAAATACCTTCCCATACAGATTTACCATTCTCCAAGCTATCATTTACAACAATCAATATCCTATTCAGAGATTCCAACTCTATCAAAGTTTCTTCTACACCATCTGAAGTATCAGGAGACAAATTTATCTTCTCAATATTTTTTGTGCTTTCCAGAGGCTTTCCAACCGGGGTCTATTCCACTCTTATAATGTCACTCAACTACTCAAATTTCTTGATAATCTCTTCCTTCTGCTTCTACAAGACAAATATTTTTTCTTTATGCACAGTTATGGCATTGTAGATTGATTTGTCTCTGTCTTTGGATAGGCTCTAAGTACCAGAGATGGTAGTCAACTGAGACTCAATTGATTCCATAACAATATTAATGTTTTGTGTGCAATCGGACCACTTTAAGCAATAAACAAGAACAACATTTGCTTCTAACTAGAAAAAAATCATAGCTTCTAGATTCTTTTCAATATTTGAGTGTGCAAGAGCACACTTGTCATGCAATTCCAATAGCCCTTTATCTACCAGTTTCTCCTCAATTTCTTGTTTATTCTTTTCACTAAGCCTAGAGGTATAATCCTTGAAATAATCTAACAACAATCTCAAATTTTCAATAGGAGCAAGGGATGCATCAATAAATACACCAGGTATGACCTCCTGCAATGCCTTAAGAGCATCTTCTACCAATTCTATTCCTTTCTGATGTGTTTCAAGAATCTTGTTCCTTCTGAATGCCTGCAATGCATCTCCTAACACCACTTTATGCACTAGAGACATCTTCTCCACATCAACAAATTATTCAATCATAGGAAGTTTTAGAAGTTCCTGGAGAATTATTGGTTGGAATATGATTTTCTTGGATAGAAAGCTTTTCAGAACATCATTACCGAAGGATGATTCTCTAGGATGGTTAAGAGATTTTACAATCTGCTTTTGACTTTCTTCATTTTTGCTAGCATAGTCTTCATTTTTCTTTTCTTCCTCTCCCTTTTCCTTCTCTTCTTCCTCCTTTCCTTCTTCCAATTTCTCTTCTTATTCTTTCTTTTCTTCCTTTTTTATTTTCATCTTTATCATTATCCTTATTATCTTCTTCATCATTTCCATCCTTTTCATCTTTTCCATTTTTATTTTTCTCTTCCTCTAGATTATCTTTATCTTCTTCTCCACTACCTTTCCTTCTTCAATATTACCTTTTTCATCATTTCCTTTTTCTCCTTTAGTGTACTCTAGAGGAGCATCATTATTTTTTCTAGGCTTAGCTTCACCTTCATTCTGCTTCTTAGTTACCCGAGGATCATTTTCACCATTGGCATCAACTTCAACATCAATGTTTTCAGAGATATTTTCATTACCTGTATCAAGAGGAATCTTTTCCTCAGCATTTTTAACAACAACATCTTCGTCAGCCTTAAGAATGCCATATTTTTTTATTGTATCTAAATCACTTTTTTTGTTTCATTTCCTATCTTCTTTGTCAACTTTTTATTTCTAGTCATTAAAATATTTATTTTTTTCTTCATTTGAAACATCTCTGCACAAATCTTTTTCAAACTCTCTAGATCATTCAGGTTCAAGCAAGACACAATCTTATTGCATTCATCATTTCTGAATTTTTCTTTAAATTCAACAGCCTCTAATCTCCTTTCAATCAGGGCTTCCCACATATTATCAGGTACATCTTTCCTTATATCATCCCACCTAACTTCTGAGATGATAACATGTTCAATGAGAACTAAAAGGAAAGTTTTCTTATCGTCATCTCCAGCATTATCATAATATTTTTTTGTAGGTTTTATCATATTCTCAAAATGTATCAAAGTATTGAAAGTTACCTCTAATTTAAGATGGGGGTGAGAACTTACCAGATTATCCTATTCTTCTCCCTATTTTGTAGAAGCTTCACCAAACACCTTAGGCTTCTTTGATTCTAGTTTGGTGTGCATATGAACACCAAATTCTTTCACTTCCTCATCATCAGACGATGATACAATGTTCACGCACTCTCTTGGAACCAACAACTTTCATAGAAGCACTTTCACTAGAGGATAAACCTCCTCTTCTTCTCCTCACCAATTTCACATTAGGATCCTCTTCATCTTCATCCTAATAATTTGTGACACTAAGGTTCTTCTCCCTTGTTGCTTTCTCTTTCTTTCCTCTCTTTGCAGGGGCTATTGGAGGAGTTTCTTTTCTCTTCCAAGATCTAGTAGTCATTCTGGAGAAATAGGACCTGTCCCTTTGTCAATAGTATTGGGTTCAATATTTGCTACAAGGGCTATAGAGGATTTAATAGTGGTAGTTCTACTAAATCTCCTTAGGCTAGAAGATTCTGCCTCCAACTATTCTCCCTTAGCCCTTCCAAGGGAAATATCCTCATCAGTGAATCTAGCTTCTTTAAGCATTTTCTCCACTTTCTTTTTGATTTTGGGATTTTTCTGCTCCAAGTGAACTTCCATATACCTTTTAGTATAAGTCCCATTTTGGGTTCATTAGAATCCTTCATATTCTTCAACAAAATTTGCAAATACCCCTCAACTTTATCTTTTGTAATCTCATATCCCAATGGTTGAATCCATATGGTCTGAGGTTCTACTGCCTTGATCATGCATTCATTAGATGAAACATGGAATACAATTTCATCTTTGTATTTCTCAAAAAAATTCCTTAGAATCATTTCTATTTCATTCAAGTTTCTCTTAAATACAATGAAGAATGGTGTTAGAGAATTTTATTGAGCTTTTAGATTACCCAAACTATGCATATAATAAAAAATTTGATGTTCCACTGGTTTGGATGAGTCCAAGAATGCTTCATTATTTTTTCCCAGAAGTCTCTTCATGAAATAAAACAATAGACATATAATCAATGAACCAAATTTGAAAGCATACTTCCTTTGCTTTGTCACCTTCAAGTTCTCAAGCAATTGTAATCTAATGAGCTCACATAAATCATAATCTACACCATTTACAACCATATCAAAACCAATATAAATTGTTTCAGGCTAAACAAATTTTTCTCTATTTGTGAAATATATTTTGTGGCCAATCATGATAGTTGCATACTTCACAACCAGATTAGTGATGGTCTTCATTGTTAAAGCTCTCTTGTCATATGTGGCTCCTGTAAGCTCTTTTTCTACCTCATTCTTCATGGTTTTCAATACGGGTATTGTACCTTTATCCCAAAGACCAATAACAACCCTATTCGCCTCCTTCATTATCAGGTGCAGTTGGTTAGTCCATAGGAATTCATTATGAATTCTACTTAGAATTGACTTCACAATATCATCATCAGAGCTAAAGTTGGGAAAATTATTCCATTTGTCTAACTTCTTCACAACCAGGTTTTATCAATAAATCTTCACCAATAAGCTCATTCTGCCAAATGTCAATCAACTTTGTCTAACTGAATTCCTCATACTTCACTTGAATATACATCATTGTGTGCTCGATCGACATGACTCCACGAGGGATTGATGAGAATGTGCCCATGGGGTCATCTTCAAATACTTTCGATGAATATTTTCTATAAGAAGGTCTCGATCTCTCTAACACTTTAACGACTATAGGGGTTTCCATTCTTCCAATTTTGAATTCAAACAACTCA
The DNA here is from genome assembly GCA_007258455.2 of Sequoia sempervirens. Classification (NCBI taxonomy): domain Eukaryota; kingdom Viridiplantae; phylum Streptophyta; class Pinopsida; order Cupressales; family Cupressaceae; genus Sequoia; species Sequoia sempervirens. The sequence continues at coordinate 5,916,508 of VDFB02047397.1, forward strand.
AAGAACACAATTCCACAATTGCATAGAAAAGAAAAATGCCTCTTTTTCATGATGAACCAAAACTAGAGTTTTCACAACTCGAGCTCCAAATCTCCTCAATAATGCTTAAAAATATCTTCAATCTTTTCAAATGCACGAATGATCAAAATACCTTACATATTTTCTTTATAAATAATGATCTTCTCTAATTCGTATTAAATGTGGCAGATTTCAAAAGCTGCTAAAAACTCTTCTTCTCTACTCAGAAAAACCCTAATTTGCTCCACAAAAGATCATTCCTTCATACCTTTTTCTGGTTACTTTTTCAAAACCTCTACTTATTCATTCTTCACATTTCATCCTCATACCAGTCTCAGACATGCCATTTATCCAAGGGGTTTTTATGATTTTCTAATAATGCTCCCCTTAAGACCATGTTGGGTCTATTTCTTAGAGGAATTGTCCATATCGGATGAGGGCACAAACACAACAATAGTTTTTTGGTTCTTCTTTCTTCCTCTAAATCTTATTCATCTCTTGCTTGATCTCATCTTTTTCAACCTTCTTCATGGATTCATTCTTTTCTACTAGATTGGTCTTCTTACCCTTCTTACTTCTACAATTTCTTGAAGTATGTCTTGGTTTGTTACAATTATACCATATAGTATTTCTCTAATTAGATTGATTTCTGCTGAATCTTGTTCTGCACTGAGTAGCTTTATGTCCATACTTGTTGCAAGCATAACATTAACCATTAAAGGATTGATTCACTCTTCCTCCATTAAACCGATTCATCATCCAGGTTCTACATTCACTATTCCTATGTCTAATTCTTTTGCAAGCAAAATATTGACTAGAGAAGGAACCAAGAAATTGATTCATCCTACTCCTACTTTTTGTTTCCTTGTGACAAATTGTTTTGTATGGAAAACAAGTGCCATTAAAATAAGATACCTTTTCGCATTAGGCTATCTCATAGAGGGTCTCCTAGTAGAGTCCCTTGAATTTCCTTTTTTCTTTCCTTTATTCAGAGTCTTCTAATTTTCTACACCCATGGAACCTTCATCGGTATCATTTCCCAGTCCACCTTTGTATTTACTTGGTTTTTTTCATACAATAAGTTCATCAAGCCTGTTTGAGCTAGATTTGAAATTATTCTCACAGAGTTTTGCCTTCTCAAGATCCCCTTTCAGGTTCACAACTTCTTGTTCAAGATTGGTACAATCTCTAGACTTACTTTGTACCAATTTGTTCAGACATTCTTCAATTCTTTTCTTCTCCTCTACTTGCACTTTCAAACTAGTAATTTCTTCATTATCCTTCTTCAACTGATTAGTTACTTCCTTATGCCTATCTTTGAAATTTTTACGTGGAAAACACAAAATGGGTAAAACCACAGTAAGTGTTAGCTCACAATATAGTATAACTGGTTATAAGATATTACAAACTTGGGTGGCTCACTACTAGGGCTCGCTGTTGAAATACAAATGATCACTACCTATGAAATTACAATGATAAAATGGCTTACAACCAAAAGATGAATTGATAAAGTACACCTAGTGAGTGCATATTTAGTTCCAATGAAGATTAGTCAACTAACTTGACACACTTCATCATATTCACATTCACAACACACTGATCACAATCTTCAAAAACTATTCAATATATATTTGATCTCTCTACAAGCATCAATTAGGTTGGCCAAATTAGATGCACTTCTTATTCACAAAAAATACCATCTGTCGGCTCTAAGCTTTCACAAAATTTTCCCAAAAATCAATTCAAATCTAACACACTACATCAAGTCAGCATGGACCTAGGATAGGTCACACATATGTCCTCATAACAAAAATTAATTTACCATTACACAATACATCCATTAGGTCAATCAAGGATAGACCTAATAGCATAATTGCAATTACAAGAGTAATGTCAATACATCATAAGAGCATCTAAATACATGAGATCTTGAAAGTACATTCTCCTAACATCCATGAACCATTTCCAAAAAACCACAATCAACAGTAATCACTAGAAAATGAATGTAGACCAAAATACCAAAGGATATAAACATTATATTGGTTCAAATACATAACCAAAATACCAAAAAAAAATTAGATTTGATCTTGGAGTTGCAACTCATATATCATGATGACATCAATGACAACACAAAATAACAAAATTAGATGTTCTTCATTTTTCCAACAACTTATTGGTTTTTATAAAGGAATTTCACACATTGATGGAATGTGGATGCCATAGCTTGCATCCCATGGATCCATGGGTGCCCTAGGAGGATATTGTACAGGAGTTCAAGATCAAGGACTTGGCATGTAGTCTCCATGATTGTTGGGCCTACTTGAATAGGGAGTTGAATGGTGCCTTGAGACACCCATTCTTGATCATCATAGGCCCTAATAGTGATACCTTTTCCTTTCTGAATGACATCTTCAAATAATGCCAGATTCTTTATTATCTTGAGAGTATAAATATTAAAGCCTACACCTCTATCCACCAAGACTCATTTTACTTTATTCTTATGGACTAGGACTTTAAGATGGAGAGCACAATTATGGGATGGTTGGGTTGGAAGATCATGATCTGAAAAAGTGAGGAGATGCAGTGTAGTGATATGTCCAACCATATATTGGAATTGGTCAGCATCAAGATCCATGGGGATAGAGGATGTAGCCAATGCCTTTTCTAGGATTTCCTTATGTGCGGGCGATATTTTTAGCAACTCCATGATGGAAATTTGTGAAAGGGTCTTTTTTAGTTAATTTAGGACATTATAACCATTAGGGAGAAACTTCAGATTTGCAGTATTTGCTTTGGGAAATGGTTAAGGTCTTGGAATGGTAATTTTACCACTACATATGGTGACTCCACACTCATCTCTAGATCCTTTAATATTGACAATGGTTACCCATTCATCCAAAGATGTGACGAGATGGTAATAAATATGGTTCACATTATTGTACTTTCCCTTACCATTTTTGTTTCCTTTATTGTGATTGGGCATTAGATTCGTGTATATTTTAAGATCTTGATTCCTGACAGGTTATTCACCTGTTATTGTCTTGTCATCAATGAGATCTTGGATCAAATTCTTGAGTCTCATGTAGCTAGTTGTCGTGTGTCCCTTTATTTTGTGAAAGTCACAAAGGTGCTTCTTGTTATACCATGATGGTTTTACTTGAGGCTCTTGGTAATTTTTGTAAACAAGGATTTTGATGAGATTTGCTTGTACCAATTGTTGCATGACTAATTCAATTGGTTCCGCAAGTGGTGTGTATTTTCATTTAAGGGGATATCTGTTCTTTGGGGTGGTCCCCCTTTATCATTTAGATTGTTGACAGTTTGATTTGTGTGTTTTTTCGGGTATTGACTTGTGGTTTCCAGTATGATTGTTTTTGTGTATTTTTCCTTGGAGCACTGATAATAACTTTGGCATCAACGACACCATCGTTAGTGACATTTTTGTTTTTTCCCATGTTTGAGGTTTTTTGTTGTAACTATTGGTCAATTGTCTTGATATGTAGGTGTGCCACCTTATGCAATAAGGGATATTTTGATGTTGAGCACCTTGGGGATAAACTGGTTATATGTTGTTATGCATTACATTTTCAAATGAAAGGACAAGGTCCATTCAAGATTGGAGATGATAGTCCCAATTTGTTGTTCTTCTCGCACTTGCTCCTATTGTCCTTTGATTTCCATTGTTGCAAGAAGGATGCAAATGTTTCCCCCTTGGCTTTTTTTAGGGTGGATAATTCTTCTAGACTCGCATCCATTCCTATGTTAAATGAGTAATTATTTATGAATAAGTCCACAATTTCTTTAAAAAAATTGATTCACGGGGGAGGTGGTAGAACCATTGCATTGTTGCTCTAGCAAAACTTCAAGGGAAGAAACAAATTAGATAAGATTACTCATATGCAACTTCCATATAGTGTACATGGAACTCACTAATGCGATCTTTATCATTGTCAGTCCCTTGATATTTGTCAAATTTTGGTATATCGAATCCTTGTGGGAATGGAACCATCACAATGCTACTATTGAATGGGTAGGGGCACAAATTGCCTTGTGATTTTTTTTCCTTTCTTGATTGTGGGTCTAGGACTTGTTGTGAGAGAAATTTAATTTGAGTAGACACATCAGTTTGTGGATCAGGTGGTGGGATGAATCCTTTTTGAGGTGGTATGGTTGCTTGAGTGATGGGTGGGGTGTTTTTTTTGTTCGTGGGAGGCTACTGCAAGTTTAGTTGGACCAGCAATGCTTGTTGTTATGTTTGCAGTTGTTGTTGTACTAACAACACTTGTTGTTGGTCTTGTTGTTGTTGTGCCAACAATGCTTGTTGTTGGGATTGTAATTGAGTTGCTTGTTGTTGTGCTTGGTATTGTTGCAAAGCTTTTGGATAAGCATGTTGTTGTAACAAGGCTTTTGCTTGAGCTTGTTGCAATTTTTTTCGAGCTTGTACCTAAGATTGACCTTGTTGAGTAGCTTGTGTAGCTCTGGCAACCTGTGCAACTTATGTAGATTTTGCAACTTGTGCTTCTTGAGCAACTCGTGCAGCTTGTGTGGCTTGTGTAGCTTGTGCGGCTTGTTTCTATTCCAATAAAGCTTGTCCTTGTGCTTGGGTAGTCTATCATGCTTTTGTAGCTTGTTGTACCTGCACTTGTTGTGTGGCTTGTTGCGTAGTTTGTGTGGCTTGTTGAGTTTGAAATTTTTGAAGTTCCTTTTGATAGGCTTGTTGGGCTGCTCATAGAGTGATGTTGTATTGATTAGCCATGTCTAGATTTGGTAGTGGTGGTGGAGGATTCAGAATGGTGTGGGATGGTGTGATGATATTTTTTTGAGGTGGTTACGAAGGTGTTGCTTGAGTGATGATAAGGGGTTGTGTGGTAGATGGTGCAGTTGATATGCTAGGTCCTTTAGAGACCACATTTTGGAGTGTTATAGATGGTGTAGTGATTGATTGTGTTGCTTGGATTGATGCCACCTAGTGTTGCGATATCCATGGCATGCTCAGAGGATTTGGTATGTTGACCTGATTCATGATTGGAGGATTATTTTGACTTGATTGATTTTGGATCGGTATTTTAGGTAAAGGGGGTTTCCCTAAACCAAGGATTGGTGTGGATTTTTTTGTTAGAGGGGGAAATGGTGTGAAGATTGGTGGTGTGTTACTTTGAAAAAGTGATGATGATGCATTAAAAGTTCCATTTTTCCAAATGAATCTATTTGTCCTTGTGATTCCATGGGGAGATAGACTTGTTTATCAAGAGAATAAGTAGGTGATGTGGCAAAGGTGGATGAATTGTTGGTGTCATGGAAAATGAGTGGAACATATGGATGCTTTGGGTCTTGAGGGATAGCATTTAGTAGACCCAAGATGGTGTGCACATCCAAGTCTTGGTTATTTATAAGGGGATGTGTCTAAAGAGTTTGGAGCAATGAACTCTCCTTGGTAATCATGGGTTGACTTAGAGCATGAGATGATGTGGGTTGTATGATGGGTTGGATGACATTTTGGAAGGATGGTGTGAATGATACTGGTGGAATACTCTTAAGAGGTTTTTCCACGATAGTGCTCACATCGTAATTAGAGGAGAGTTTAGCCCCTTCCTTTGCTAATTCTAACATGTATTGTGTAGGATTGAGTCTCATCATTGTGTTGACAATCTTGTGGTTTTCAAGATTTTGGAAAAACTCAATTATCTCATCTTGGAAAATTTCTTGGTGATTATTGGTGACATCCTCTACTTGGCAACCTCCATCTAGAATATTTTGAGGTATTTGAGGAGGATTAAATGAAAGGTTGATAGATATCCTAGGGTTGAATTTTGTTTCATCTTGACTGAAATCACTTGAAGTGGATGTTTCTTTGTTTTGTTCCATGTTCTTCTTGTGTTGAGATCTAGTTTGGACAATAAAATAAGGATCAACTTTTAGAAATATGGGAGGTAAACCTCTAACATTTTAGATTGGTCTAAACTTTAGGTACAAAAGAGAAAATATAGGTTGTTAAGGATCAAATGGTTGGTGATGAGGTAAATGAGAGACGAGTGATGTGGATGTTTGAACTTTTAAGACCCTTAGAGGAATACTAGACTTTAGGAATTTTGGATTTGGTTTGGACTTGGTTTTATTTTTGATTTTGGATAATGAACTTAAATAAATACCAAGATGTTAGATGTTTTCCTAGAACAAACTTTCCCACAAGGATGATAATTTAACTAATTTTATGAGGAAGGATTTATCCACACACACTTGGTTAAACAAGGTGATTTTGATTTTGATTTGAAGGATTTACCAAAAGTCTAGTATGAATGATTTATCTAAGGTTAAAAAGTAGTTTGTGAGATGGGATTTAATTGATGGGATGACAAGTGAAGGTGATGATTTTGAACCTAGATGAACCTAGAGAGAATTTTGTTTACAAGAGCTAGGTTTTGAAGAATATGCTATACTTCTAAGGACTTTTCAACCCTACAAAGTAAGATACTCAAAACATTGGAAGAGAGCTTGATTTTGACAATAATAGAATGAGTACAAGTTTGGATTGTCCTTTGAAGCATATTTGTAGAAGTTATAGAGCAATCTATTTCTGACTTGGTAAAGTGTTGACTAACGTTTCTTGAGATCCCCTGGACTAAGATGCTTGTGATGATTGATAGACTTTGGTTTTGGGATTTTGATCTTGTAGGAAATCATTTGAACAAACACATGTGTGGGGTTCAATTATCTTTTATCTAGATTAAATGAGTTCTATTTACCACATCAACAGTTTCTTTCTTAGCTTTTCAAAGTGAATGTCTATGTCTCAACTCCTTTTCATTCCGCAAGGTCCATTATGTGAAAATCAAGGAATCAAAGGCACAATTTTCCTATGTTGACTCTAGAGAGAGCAAATTAAGATATAAGCAAAAATATCTAGAAGCCTCTAAGGATAGAATGCCTAGGGACAAGAAGTAATATGTTGAATTTTCAAAGGTATTTTCTCTTTCCAAAGGGTTTGAAATTTGATAAACTTGTTGAATGTTTTTTTCCCAAATTTTTAGATTTCAAGCAATATATTTAACTGAATCATAGATTGCACAATCCTAGGATAGAAAAATAAATATTTGTTGAGTCTCCACTCATATTTCTCAAAACACTAGAAAAAGAGAACAATTAGAGATTTGGAGACACTGGCCCCCCTCCATGACATACATTTCTCAAGACCACCAAATCTCAAAATCCTTAAAATCTAGAGATTAATAGGATTTTTTTATTTCTACTTTTGAATAGTATAGATGTGAAGAGGCTTTAGAATGACCATTCTTACACCAACAGATAGTAAGTATTTTGGCCTCTATACAAATTATTTCTTAGTCAGGGTAATTGGGGAAATGGCACCTTGCGAGCATTTACCAATCCAATAAAGGCTTTAATCATTCCTACTAGGGGCTCTTATACTTTTTATAGTAGTACCATATTTTGAAAGACACTATACAACTAGGGCCTACATACCATGAGGACTTGACAATTTAGTCTTATCCATTAATATACTGGCTTGAGTGAAAAACTGGTTGGAGTCACGTTTGAATTGGTCATAGACAGGCCCCTCTAAATTTAAAAAAAAGAGAGGGAGTACACTCGTAGTTTGACCGCCCAGTTCGCGTAAAGTGCAAGGAGGGAGCACACACAATGTCTCTTTCTCACAATAGCATGATTTGTTCAATTTTAAACCCAAACCTGAAATTTGTAGGTAAGTTTTTAGACAATTAATGTCACTAGAATGCTTTTAATTCTCAAGATTGTCGTGAAGCATGAGAGAACTACATACACATTCAAATGAAACAAGTTGCAAAAAAGATTACAAGACAAAGAAAACAAAAGTTTGTTTTAATCCTCAAAACAATGATGAGTTCTTCTTAAGCACCAAAAAACCAAGTGTGATGTTGTTTGTTCAATTTTAACCCAAAATCAAAGTCTAATAATTTTATAAGTTCAATTTTAACCAACTTGAAGAGATCAAATCAATGGTTAATTTTAAACCCAAAACTAAAGTGAGTTGTCGTAAAACAGAAAAAAAAAGTAGGAATGAAAGCCCTAGGCTATTACAATAAGAATTTAAAAATGATTTTTCAAGTTCAAGCTCAAGGCCCACTTTTCCAACTCAAAATTTCTTCAAAGATTGATTCATATGCTTCAATGTTGCAAGTTCCTTGTGTAAATGAAATCCCAAACACCAATTCTTTATGCACTGTCGTCGTACTCTGTACCATCCTTCCACATTAAACCACTTAGTTAGTCTTGTGCAAATATGAATGAATGTGTAAGTGATCTATCTTAGAGGTATAGATTGTGAGTGGGCATTCCAGAATAATGAAATGATTAACTAGCTTTTATCAAAGAAGTGGCATCCTTTCCTAACTATTGACATTAGGTGTCAATGCATATAGTTAAATGTGCTAGCTAGCTAGAATCTGAATCTAATGTGCTAGCTACCCACATTAATGTGCATAGATCCTTGAGGTTTGAAAAAAAGATGCACATGCTCTGTGTGACCCACCCTAACATATGGATTGCTCCCCTCATGACAGTATTTGTTTTTTATAAAAAAAACTTACATAAAAGTGGAGAACCATAATGTGATTTGGATAGTGGGATTACTAGGAAAGAACAATACCACCATTAAATCTTTTTGGAAAGACAAACATGACACCACATTCTGAATAAAAATGACTCTTAATTCAAACTCTCCCTATCACAGACCAGACGTAAAACCTAATTTAAACATTAAATCAAGGTTCATGGTGAGTTGGCTCATAGTAAGATGTAAGTCTGAGAATGACTCGAACCAGGAACATGTGCATAGAAAATAAATTGGCATACATTGCCTAGGTAGTGGGTGTGCAGCAATAAAGGAAGTGGTGAATCCAATGGAGTACTGTGCAAGCATACTATTTTTTTCCAAAATCAACTTGCCAAAAAAAGGTAGTAGGGCATTTTCCAGAGTCACTTCCTATAAAAAAACATCAACTCATCATTTTATTTCAAACCTGATAGAAACTTTTTATCAGACAGATAATCAAATATGATTAAGAATTTATTAGTATGAGTGATACAACTACCACTCCCCAGCTATAGAAAAATTAGCGAATGATAGTAATTTCTTTGTTCCATTCGACTGCCATGAGAAGAGAACACAAAAACATAATGGATATTAATATTTCATACTCGCACATCGTCACCTATTGATTTCTAATTTATTCTCTCTAAAGAAAAAACTTTACCAGCGTAACATACATTAGCATTCAATTTGGATGGCATTATAAATGCTACTATTGTCATCTTTTGAGTGACCTCTCCACTCACAATCTTTGTAGATACTTGTGATACTGTCTTTCTTGCCGACAATGTTAGATCCCCTATGACATCAGTCAAATCAGAAACTACAGTTAGGAAAAACAAAATCCGATATTAAGCATTTAAGATAGCACTTTGATCATAAACACGTTCCTCCTGATAAGCTATAGTTGTCAACATTGCTGCATTATCTGTAGTATACCATCATGCCTATCATAGCCCACGCCTTCCATTCAAATGCAACATTTTTATAATATATTCACATCATTCAATGTAAAAGATGAATTGATTATAATTTATTGAGAATCCCGAATAATCACACTATCATAATTTAGTGGTGAACTATGACTAAAAGACATAAACATAGGCTATAGACAATAACTTCCACCATGGAAACACTATTGCACAATTAGAAAGAGATAAAAATGCTTCAGAAATGAATTCTAACTTTAGAATGTTTATCTTCAGTTATTTTTCCATATCAAACATAGATACAATATAGTAATTCATATGCATTTGATTTTTAGGTAAATATAGTTCATATCTTCCTCTAGCTATGGCCTCAAAGTGGTTGTGAGGTAGATTAAATAATTTTGAATGGTGTAGGAAATATTAATGACTTAATGAGATAGAGACAACGATATTAATCAGAGAACTCAAAAAAAAGCATGTTATTGTGTGACAAAGCATGTTACACCTGACATGGCTACCAGAACTTTCCCTCTACTTAATGTCATAATTTTCCTATGGTGAGAGATTCACCAATGAATGCTTCATTGTTCCATTGAAAGAAGAGTCATAGAGCTGACAAGTTCTTACCTTGTAGTTTTGGTAAGTGATCCAGGGGATACTTGTCACTAAAAATTGAAGTGTCTTCAATGCTCTAAATTTTAGCATCATCTTCAAGAGTTCAAAAAAATGAACTCAATGCAACTTGAACAGGTGAAAAATGATTCTTTACACCCAAAATATGCTTAGTCAATTTTTTTGTCAAATAGGCACCTAAGGCCGTCTAGAAAGGAAAAATAAACTATCGATTCAAAATTGGTTCAAAATGACATCAAATTGAAGGGCTCATTAAATCAATCCCAGCACTGCTCATTTTGTCAAAAATGGAGCTTGGACAATGAAGATATGGCTGGTCAAACTTTAGGGTTGACTAAGTGGGCCAAGTGGTATAGATGATGACATCAATATGATGTCAACACGCTGACACAACAATATGGATGATGATGTGGACCAATCAGATGCTGACATGTGGCAAGCCATACATCCAATTAGTGAGCAACATGTGGTAGCTATACATCTAGTCCACAGGTCTAGTCAGTGGTGATGTGGCATTCTTTACGATGAGTGGGTAGTTGGGTTGTCTTTGCTAGCAAATCACATCATGACACATGGCAGCTCTTATGAGGGCCATGTGGCACCTCCTCCATCCATGATCAAGTTGAACAGTTCACCAAAAAGTATATGGTGTCAGTTTTTTTTAGGTTGAACCCTTACACCACATGGTTCGTGCTTATCCATAGCATGGTATTGGTTTGTTTTCATGTGTTAAATGTTTCATTTGTTTGGTAAAACGTGGTTTGTGTGGGTTGAACCATTAACCCACTGATTGTAAAAAAATATAACCTATTGTTGCACCATTGTGTGCTTTGTGTATATGTGTGGGTGGTATTTTTTTAAAATAGTATGTAAAGGCCAAATTCTGAACAAAATGGCCTATAAAGCCAAATCACCTCTAACAAATGAAAACCCAGAAACATAGAAGACAAAAAGTAGCTATGTAAATGAGTGCTAAGTAGATAAGGTGGGTATTTTTATTGTTTTGATGGTTAAGCATTATTAGGCTTATTTCATGTATAAAAAGGGAGTGTAGGTGTTTGAAAAATCATCTGAGGTGAAGTGAAGAAGGGAGAATTAGAATTTAGTTTATGTTTTGTGAGAATCATTCTATGAAGTGGAGAATGGTGAGAGAGAGTTTCTAAAAGTTTAGAGCTAGGAATTTGATATTGAAATGTCTTCCTTGTGCATTTGGGGTTGTGGTCAAGCTTGTTGCACTTGTAATAAAGGACTTTTGTAATTCATTATCGTCTGAGAGCTATAGGAGACTTGTAATAGTTGGATCCTTGTAATTATTTTTGGAGCATAATGAAGGATCAATCACTCTACTAGAGAGGACTTAAAGATGTAACCATCTTGGTGAACTCTATTATCAACTTGTGTTGCCTTTTCTCTCTTTTCTCTCTTCTGTCAATTACTTCACTTTAATTTGGTTATGTTCTCTAAGCATTTTAATTATGTTTACAAGATCTTTAGTTTAATCATTGTAAAATTTATTATTCATGTGCAATAGTCCTAGATCCTAACATCAGATCAAGTGGTATTAGAGCTTTGTTGTGACTAGTGTTTGTAGAGGTGAATGATAACGTGATCCAAGAGCCAATGAGATGAAGGCATGCTTGCATAATAAAATCTTGAGATCGGTAGATAAAGAATTTTTCCAAAGATGGAAGAATTGGAAGCTAAGAAAATTTCAAATCTTTATGAGAAGAGTTTTCAAAAATCTTTTCTCAAAATGAAGGAAATGGTAGAAGTTATTTTCCAGTAAAGATAGGAAAAGTGAGAACAAAAGAAGCGTGGAAAAGCAGATTCATCGAAGCAAGAGAAGCGTGAAGACCAGAAGAAAAAAGGGAAAAGACTAGGAGGTGATTATGAGCCTCCAAAAACTCCTTTATCTTCTCCTTCTTCTCCATCTTCTCCTTCTTCTTCTACTGATTATGCTTCTTTTAATCCTTTCAAGGGTGCACATAAGCCTAGAAATAAATTGGATGTAAAATTTGATGTACCTAAGTATTTTGGGGAATTAAATGCTAAGAAATTAGATGACTGGGTTCAACAAGTAGAAGTCTATTGTAAAGTCCAAAGTCTCTTAGATGATGCTTCTAGGATCCAATTATCTACTCTTCAATTGGGAGGTACATCTCTCACCTAGTGGGAGAGTAGAACTCAGGCAAAAATTTCACAACATGGTAGAGTCAATTTAACTTGGGCAGAATTTGTTAATACTATTAAGAATTAATTTTATCCCCTAGGCCACATGCAACAGTTAATGATGGAATGACAAATGTTTAGGAAAAGGTAAGGTCAAACTATCCAAGAGTACACCCATGAGTTCAGGAAGAGGGCTATTGCATTGAATGTTCCATGGTACACCTAGGATACATTGCTTAAGTTCATAGGTGGTCTTCATTCTTATCTACGACATTCTATTTTTGTCTTGCATCCTAGTAATCTAGATGAAGTATGTGTTCAGGCCACACACTTGGAGTCAAGAGGTAAGAGTACTTTTATTAAGAAGCCATCTAAATCTGAAGGTAAATCTGAAGATACAAGAAAGGGGAAGAAAATAACTACTATTAAGAAGAAGGATAATAAGCTCACATGCTCTCAATGTGATAGGGAAGGTCATGATGTAGATCACTACAAGAAGTTGCATCCAGGATTGAAGCCAAAATGGGCTCGTAAATAGAAAGGAAAGGAGACCACAAATGATGTTATGGATCTTGGTTTAGAGTCTAAAGATGAAACTAATATAACAATAATCAGATTGAAAGGTAAGAATTTTACTTCCAACGTTTTTGTTGCTAGTTGTGCTTCTTCTTCTCAAGTCTATGATTTTCTTGAAGATAAGAAAATAAATGAGATATTTCACATAAGTGTGGTTGCTAAGCACACTAAAATTGATACTCTAATAGATAGTGGGTCTCAAATTAACTTAATCTTAGAAGATGTTATAATGAATTTGGGATTGAAAGCTACACTACTTCAGAGACCTTATCCACTAGGTTGGGTTTGAAAAAACAATGAATTGCAAGTAACAAGGTAATTTACTTTAAGATTCACAATCACAAGTAAGTTTGTGGATGAGGTGTAGTTTGAAGTGGTTCCACTAGAAGTATGTGGGATAGTGTTGGGAAGACCGTATTTGTATGATCAAAAAAATATTTTCTATAGGGAACTTAATCATTATCATCTATTTAAAGATGGCATTAAGTATATTTTACATTCTCACAGGATCAAGACTGGTTGATCATTTGCAAACACAGGGCAATTAAAAAGGGTGGTTAATGCAAGTAAAGACTTATCTCTTATGTCTATCAATTCAGGTGATTCTAGACATGAACTTGAGGTAATCAAGGCTAATCAAATGTTGCAGGGTACACCAATAGTACGACATGAGGAAGTGTTAAATGAAAGAATTGATGGTCCCTTGAGCAAAAATGTTCCTATTGTGAAAGATAGACATGTTGTTGCCTCATTTTCTTTTGTATCTGCATTCTTATTTAGCTTGATATTAGTCAATGGTTATTTGTTAATGACTATAACAGTTGATGCAAATGCTTATGGAAGTGATGGAATGATGCATATGATTAACAACATTATTGTAGTCTTGATTATGATGCTAAGCCAAATGTGCAAATGGATAGAGGATACAGGACAAGTGGGGAGGCTATTCCCTCACTTAATTTCTAAATAAATACAACTTTTGGAGGTCTAAAAGTTCTCTAGTGGGGAGGACTGATCCAAGGGGATACTTGTCACTAAAAATTGAAGTGTCTCCAATGCTCTATATTTTAGCATCATCTTGAAGAGCTCAGAAAACTAGACTCAACACAAACTGAATGAGAAAAAATGGAGTATGTACATCCAAGTTATGGCCAGTCAAAGTTTGGGTCAAATAGGCACCTGACACTGTTCAGAAAGGAAAAGAAAATATCAATTCAGAATTGATCGAAAATGGCATCAAATCAAAGAGCTCATCAAATCAATGCCAACACCACTCGTTTCATCAAAAATGGAGCTCAGATGGAGAAGATATGGCTAGTAAAACTTTAGGGTTGACTAAGTGGACTAGGTGGTATAAATGATGATGTCAGCATGACATCAACACATTGACACAACAATATAGATGATGATGTGGACCAATCAGATGTTGACATGTGGCAAGTCATACATCCAATCAATGAGTGACATGTGGCAACCGTACATCCAATCTACAGGCCAGTTAGTGATGACGTGGCATTCTATATGATGAGTGGGTAGTTGAGTTGTCTCTACTAGTGAATCACATCGTGACACATGGAAGCTCCTACGAGCACCACATGATACCTCCTCCATCCATGGTCGGGTAGAACAATTCAACAAAATGTATATGGTGGGGGTTGAACTCCCCACCTCTATGCTCTAAGTTTTCCACATGACCGTTAGACCACACAATCCATTCTTATCCATAGCATGGCATCGATTTGTTTTCATGCATGTTAAATGTGTCATTTTTTCTGTAAAACATGGTCAATGGGGGTTAAACCACTGACCCACTAATTGTCAAAAATATAACCTGTCATTGCACCATTGTGTACTTTGTGTATATATATGGGTAGTATTTTTTTTAAACAGTATGTAGAGGCCAAATTCCTAACAAAATGGCCTATAAAGCCAAATCATCCCTAACAAATGAAAACCCAAAAACATAAAAGACAAAAAGTAGCTATGTAAATGAGTGTTAAGTAGATAAGGGGAGTATTTTTATTGTTTTGATGGTTAAGCCTTATTAAGCTTATTTTATGTATAAAACGGGGGTGTAGGTGTTTGAAAAATCATCCTAGGTGATGTGAAGGAGGGAGATTTAGAATTCAATTTATGTTTTTTGAGAATCATTCTATGAAGTGGAGAATGGTGAGAGAGAGTTTATGAAAGTTTATAGATAGGACTTTGATAATGAAATGTCATCCTTGTGCATTTGGGGCTTGTCGTCAAGCTTGTTGCACTTGTAATAAAGGACTTTTGTAATTCATTATCATCTAAGAGCTATAGGAGACTTGTAATAGTTGGAGCCTTGTATTTTTTTTGGAGCATAATCAAGGATCAATCACTCTATTGGAGATGAACCAGAGATGTAGCCATCTTGGTGAACTTTGTTATCAACTTTTGTTTTCTTCTCTCTCTTTTCTCTCTTTTTTCAATTACTTCACTTTAATTTGGTTATGCTATATAAGAATTTTAATTATGTTTTCAAGATCACTAGTTTAATCATTGTAAAATTTATTATTCACATGCAACATTCCTAGATCCTAACATCAAATCATTAAGTTGAAAGGGGAAATGTGTCCCAACCTACAAGAATATCATAAGCTATACAACCACTAAAACTATTAAATACAAACCAACATACAAGAATGTAATAAGTTCTCAACTATTCCAATACATATTTGAAACAAAGTTGATTAGGTTGGAAACGTATCTGAAACAACGTTAATGAGATAGAGGCAATGATATTAATGATAGAAGTGTAAACAAACCACAGTACCTTGGGAAATATTTTTCATTCCTGTTATTCACCTTTTATTGTGTTGTGTTTTGAAGAAGCTCCCTTTGGAATAAAATCTTTCTCAGAGGTTCCATGAAATCCAATATAAACTTGAGCTAAATATGTAGTTAAGTGTATTGTACATGTATTGTAGAATGGACGATTAAAAGGAAGATATCTTTTAGTTGCAAAAGATTCATATATTAAGATCTATTTGAAGTGTTTTCTAATGAAAGCAATGGAGATATGAAATATGATCAATGTGATAGAGGTCTTGCCTCACAACAATCCTACTCTTCCTTACCTCTCTCTTAATACAGTCTCCTTTCTCAAGTACTGATTCTTCTAACCAAGAGTAAATTATTGGAGAAACTACACATCGATTTATGGATCTTAAAAGGAAATCAAAATTAGGGGCTTTAGAAAATTTCATAAATGTTGTGCTAATAAATAGTAAGAAGTAATTCAATGCACAACAATGGTGAAGAAAAATCGATGAGCCCCATGGTGGGTGCCAAAATGTGGATATTGTTGGTATGTGGCAACTGGTCATGCTATATTGTACACTCTTCATGTATTCTTGCTAGGGTTCAGGGCCAAGATAGGCCCTGGGTGGGGGTTTAGGGGCAATAGCCCCCAAGAAATTTTTTTTCCCATTTTTTTCACGTTGTCACCAAAAAAAGAAAAATCACTGAAAAAGGAAAAAAATGACTTTGTAAAACCCTAATTCCTGGAAGCTTTTAAAAAGCTTGTTATAAGCAGTTTGGATGGGGGTTGTAGTAAGGAATTATTAGCGGGATTGTAATATGTTTTACACTAGATAATAAAATCATTGGATGGTTGTGGTTTTATGAATGTAGCCCAGATTGGGTGAACCATGTTAATTTTTTTGTGTTGTCATGTTTCTACTATAATTTATTGTGTAATTTATTTCTCTATTTTATTGATCAAAATCTACATTTAACTATTAGATATCTTATTTATAACCCTAACAAGTGGTATCATAGTAGGTTGTGTTTGATTATCATCTATACGCAAGTCTCACGGTTGAGTGGGAGTCTCACGGTTAAGTGGGAGCAATGGTAGACGAGGGTAAATTGAAGGTAGATAAATTCAGGGGGCTGAACTATTAGTTATGGAAGACATAGATAGAGTATTATCTCTATCAAAAGGATTTATAGAGGACGTTGGAAGGAACAACCAAGAAATCGACAATAATGGAGTGATGAAGAATGAAATCTTTTGGATAGAAAGGCACTAGGAGCCATTTATTTATGCCTGGCACAATCGGTGGCATTCAATATTTCAACAACAAAAACAACTCAAGAGTTGATGGAAACCCTGGAAAAGTTATAAAAAAATCCTTTTTCTTCGAATAAGATATTTATTATGAAGCGTTTATTTAATATGAAAATGGTAGAAGGTGGGTCAGTTGCTGATCATTTAAATGAGTTTAATATAGTTACTAGTCAATTAACTTCTATAAATGTAAACTTTGATGAAGAATTTAGGGCTCTTTTGTTTTTATGTTCTTTGGTAGAAAGCTAGAATAGCTTGGTAATGGCTATTAGCAATTCTGTTTTTGGTTCAAATACATTAAAATTTGATGATGTTGGTGTTATTTTGAGTGAGGAAATTCATAGGAAAAGCTTAAATGGAACATCCACATCTGGTAGTGTTTTTAATTCATAAATCAGGGGCAGAATGAAGGAGAGAGGAAACAATTCTGGAAGTCACGGAAGTCACGAGGAAAATCAAAGGACAAAAGGTCCCAATCTAAATACAAGAGGGATTGTTGGTACTATGGTAAGTTCAGTCATTTAAAGAAAGATTGTTGGTCTCAGAAAAATAAAGGAGACAAAAAGGAAGGAAATAAAGAGGCAAATGTGGTAAGTAATCAATCTAATGAGGATGTTTTGATAATTTCCCTTGATAATGCTGATGATTCTTGGGTGTTAGATTTAGGGGCTTCATTTCATGCTACGCCCCATATAAGTTATTTTCTTGACTATGTCCAAGGGGATTTTTGGTTGGTTTATTTGGGAGATAACCAACCCTATCAGATTGTTGGAAAGGGAAGAATCAAGATTAAGTTGCAAAATGATAATCATTGGCTACTACATGAGGTAGGTCACATTTCAAAGTTAAAAAGAAATTTAATTTCAGCAATGCAACTAGATGATGAAGGTTGTATTGTTACATTTAGTGATAAAAATTGGAAGGTTACAAAAGGTTCCTTAGTGGTAGAAAAATGTGTGAGAGTAGGCACCTTATATCTTTGTACAAGTCATATTGTTCCTTCTACTTTAGCTATTGTAGATAAAAATCAATGTTTAGGAACAATTGTTGCAGTTTAGGAGGCAAACAATCAGATAGTTGCTATGGATTCTGAATCAACACTGTGGCATAATAGACTTGGGCATATGAGTGTAAAAGGTATGAAAGTACTTCATTCAAAGAATGTTTTACTAGGTCTGAAATATGTTAATATAGATTTCTATGAAATTCGTGTGTACAGAAAACAAAAGAGAGTTAGTTGTCTCAAGGATGGAAAGAAAAAGAAAGATGAGAAATTGGAGCTTGTGTATATGGATGTATGGGGACCATCTCAAGTATATTCTCTCAATGGCTCTTGGTATTATGTCATTTTTATTGATGATTCAACAAGGAAGGTATGGATTTATTTCCTTAGGCAAAAATATAACGTATTTGAAACTTTTAAGAAATGGAGAAGCTTGGTTGAGAATGAGATAGGTAAAAAGTTAAAATGTCTCATATCTGATAATGGTGGTGAGTATTACAGAAAATATTTTTAAGATTATTGTTCCTCTGATGGTATTCGTAGGAAGAAAATGGTTCCAAGGACTCTATAGGAAAATGGAGTGGCTGAGCGCGTGCACAGAATATGATATTGCATGTTGGGTTGCCTTTAAACATGTGGGTAGAGGCTGTAAATGTTAATGTTTATTTAATCAATAGAGGTCCCTCTATTCCTTTAGGTTCTGGTATTCTAGAGGAAGCATGGACATGTAAGAAGGTGAGTGATTCTTTTCTCAAAACCTTTGGTTGTGAATCATTTGCACATGTAGATTTTGAAAATAGAACCAAGCTTGATGCAAAATCAAAGAAATGTATATTTGTTGGATATGGCATTGATGAATTTGGTTATAGGCTTTGGTATTTTAAAAATCAAAAAATTGTGAGAAGAGGGGATGTCATATTCAATGCGAAAGTGTTGTACAAAGATCAATTGCAGTAGCATGAGAAGAAAGAAAATGATTACGTAGTGCTAGATGATACACCAAACATCGATGTTTCAATGGTTCCTCATGCTCTACAACAACAACAACAAAAAATACCACAAACTCCAGTGAATGTTAGACGATCTCCAATGATAAGTAGACCTCTAGAAAGATTTTCCCCCTCTTTGTATTCTATTTTATTAACTGATGCTAGTGAACCAAAATGTTAAGATGAAGCTATGTAGGTGGATAGCAAGGTTGAGTGGGAGCATGGAATGGAAGAAGAAATGGACTCCTTGCTAAAAAATCACACTTGGGAATTATGCAAGTTGCATGTAGGTAAAAAGGATTTACCAAACAAATGGGTTTATAGGTTGAAAGTGGAGGATGGAGGTAAGAAAATATTTAAAGCCATATTAGTTGTAAAGGTATTTTCACAGAAAAAGGGTATGGATTTTGATGAAATATTTTCTCCTGTTGTTAAAATGATTTCTATTTGTACTATTTTAAGTATTATAGTTGCTGAAGATTTACATTTAGAACAACTTGATGCTAAAATAACCTTTCTCCATGGTGATATGGAAGAGGAAATATATATGGAACAACCACAAGGATTTGAGGTCAAAGGTAAGGAGAAACTTATATTCAAATTGAAGAAAAGTCTATATGGCTTAAAGCAAGCACTAAGACAATGGTATATTAAATTTGATAGTTTTATGGCTGAGCAAAGCTATAGTTAGTGTAATTCAAACCATTGTATTTATTTTAATAGGTTAGATGATGATAGCTACATTATCTTATGTTTATATGTTGATGATATGCTTTTAGTGGAGTCTAACATGGATCACATAAGGGAGTTAAAATAGCAGCTAGAAAATTCATTTGGTATGAAGGATTTGGGGGCAACAAAGAAAATCATTGGTATGAAGATTACAAGAGATAGGAAAATATATATATATATATATCTTAGGCCAATTATGTTGAAAAGGTGTTACAGAGATTTCATATGGAAAATACAAAAGCTATCAGCACACCTTTTCCCAGTTATTTTAAATTGTCTAAGGATATGTGTCCAAAGACATAAGAGGAGGAACAAAAAATGTCCATGGTACATTATGCTTCAGTTGTTGGTAGTTTAATGTATGCCATAGTATGCACAAGATTGGGTATTCCAAATGCTATAGGAGTTGTTAGCAGATTTATGAGTCATCCCGGAGTTGAGCATTGGAATGCAATAAAATGGATTCTCAGGTATTTGAGAGGTGCATCCAATAAATGTTTATGTTTTGGGGGCCCTAATACTGATTTAAAAGGCTATGTTGACTCATATTTGGTAGGGGATATAGATACTAGGTGGAGTACCATAGGTTACGTTTTTATAGTTGGTGGGATAATAGTGAATTGAATTTATCAGTTGCAAAAGGTTGTTTCTTTATCCACCATAGAGGCAGAGTATGTTGCTACAACAAAGGCGACAAAGGAGATGATATGGCTGCAACTTTTCATGGAAGACTTGGGAAAACAACAGGATAAAAATTACTTGTTTATAGACAGCCAGAGTGTTATACATCTTGTAAATAATTTTTCCTTGCACTCTAAAACAAAACACGTACAATTAAGATATCATTTCATTCAATCAGTTTTGGAGGATGGATAGGTAAAGCTAGAAAACATACATACAGATGCCAATCCAATGGATATTTTTATGAAGCAGGTGACAAGGGAGAAGGTAAGCTCCTTTTCATATTTGGTTGGCCTTCAAGGTTGAATTCAAGTATAACAGAGTAGCAGGGTCCAAGGTGTTTATTTCAAATGGGAGTTGTAAGTGCAGTAGTGTCATCTAGGTTTAGTCTCCAAGTGGGAGATTGTGTTGCTATGGACCTTGATGTGTCTCCAAGTGGGGGATTGTTGGTATGTGGCAACTGATCATGATATATTATACACTCTTCATGTATTCTTGCTAGGGTTTGGGGCTGGGTCGAGCCCTAAGTAGGGTTTCAAGGGTAGCAACCCCCAACAAAAAAAAAATCAAATTTTTTTGCGTCATCACTGAAAAAAGAAAAATCACTAAAAAAGGGAAAAAAATGACTTTGTAAAAACCTATTTGTAGAAGCTTCTAAAAAGCTTGTTATAAGCAGTTTCAATGGGGGTTGCAGTAAGGAGTTATTAGCGAGATTGTAATATGTTTTACACTAGATAATAAAATTATCAGATGGTTGTGGTTTTATTGATGTAGCCCAGATTGGGTGAACCACGTTAAATTCTCTGTGTTGTCTTGTTTCTACTATAATTTTCAGTGTGATTTATTTCTCTTTTTTATTGATCAAAATCTGCATTTAACTATTAGATATCTACTTTCTAACCCTAATAGATATTTTTCCTTATACTTCACTCAATAGCAAACAAACATTAGAATGGTTAGTCAAATTGAGCAAACAAAAAAAAGTATCCCTACGAAATATTCAAACATACTTGATGATGCCAACAAAAAAATAAGAACCAAAGCAACTAAATGAAAGCATACAAAAGTATGTTCATACCTTATCCCATAGTGGGAATGGTGCTCCTTTCATTTGGAAAGGATTACCTATCGCACCCCCTTGATAAGCTAAATAATAATGAGAATTCCTTGAATTGTGATGAAATGCAAGATGAAATGTGTCTATAGTGCAAATGCTAAGATTGTGGATGATTTTCTAGTAGAAGTGCCTTGTATTTATAGGTTGAAGGGTTTAATAATGGAGAGATGGGAAGAATGAGAAACTAAAGAAGAGCCAATGATATTGTGAAACTTGTCACATGGCTAGTGGAGGAAGGTGGAGCACATTTTGGAGAATGTGCATGGTTAAAGCATGTAAGAGGTTTGTAAGAGAGATTTAATACATTTGTAAGATACATCAAATGAATTTGGTTGACACGTTTTAGAGGGAAATTGTTTAGACAAGAAAGTCAAAGAAATGGAGTTAGTGAAGTACTATTCCCTTAGAATATTCCTTAGTGAGGGAAAATGAGAAATTAGATAATTAAAAGAATTGATTTTCATGTCCAAGTGGGTTAGTTAATCAGGGGTTTGGTTTGACCAAGGTTGAGTCTAAATCTAGAGAATGGGTAATTAATATTTAGAGTTAATTAATATAGAATTAATTAACTTGCAGGATTTTTAGGGGATTTGATATTTGATTTAGATAATTGGATTTATTAAATCAGATGAGAGAACTTTTAGGACTTTAATTAAATAAATTGATTTATTTAATCAAATAGGATGAACATTAGTTCACGAATTAATCAAAATGATGTCAATTCGAGCATCCACAAGTATAATGTTTCCTGATGAACATTTATGAAAACTTAGAAATGTAATATTTGGTATAGGAAAGAAGAAGAATATATCATTTTTTAGGAATAAAAAATCAAAGCTTAAAATTTGAATTCAAGAACAAAGATTTCCAACTTAAGGACATGCAAGATAACTAAAAGGTGATTGGTGAAGGAACCATGATAGGGGGATTATAGAAACAAGGTATAGTTGTAGAATATCCAAAATTAATGAAATATATGTGTTGAAAGATGAGGTGTGGTCACTTGAATCTTAGAGATATTGTCTCTATAGAAAGAAAAAAATCATGGAAAGTGTATCATTTTTTAAGAATAAACATATTAGTTGTGATGGTTCTACATTAGAAAAGAAAAATGGGACTGAATTTCCCATAAGGATAAATAAAAGGAAATGAAATATTATCAAATTAAAAAATATAATAGTTGTGTGTGGTCCTAAGCAATCCAAGTCACTTTATCACTTTCATATATTTATTGATGATGGAACTAGATCTACATGGTTCTATTTCTTAAGACATAGGAGCGAGGTTCCAAATGCTTAGGGGAATTTAAAACTAAAGTAGAAAAAAACCATTCACAATATTAATATTCTTTGATTATATTAATGGTTGATAAATTTCAATTATTTTTAAGATATTGTAACTAAAATAACATTATCAAACAGTACATTATTCCTCATATCCTTAGAAAATTAGCACATCTAAGAGGAAACATATTGAAACATAGATTTTTGGGACCCTATGGGATACTCTTGCACTTCTAGGGTTTTTCACCTAAAAGGAGAGAGATAGGGGGAAAAATGCTTATGTATCACTCAAGTTAGGATGTCTGTGATGTGATGTGATGTAAAAAAAGTGAACTAAATACAATAGATTAATCTAGGTGACTGAAAATGAATGAAAAAGTGTAATTACAACTATGTTTGAAAACAAATTACGATATGCAAACAACTATGTAAATGAAGAAATTATGCAGAACAAAAAGTACATGGATGAATCTGAGTACACTTGGGTGAAATGTGAGTTTTCTAGAGTGTTCTAGATGCTAGTAAAATTTACTAATTTTTCACAGTGGGACTCATTTTCCTAGGGTGGTGAATCAGTCCACCTACTGGTGAAAAACTATCAGGAGCTGGTTTTTGTTTATCGGCATCTGAAATCTGACAAAACTCAAGTTTCTAGTCCTAAGGTGGGACTCATTCACCATAGGTGGTGAATCAATCCTCCCCCAAATTCCTAAAAAACTGGGAGACAACTCTACAACACCAGATCTGAGAATGTTTACTTGTTGGGTTGTTGAAGTCAAATCTATAGAAAACGGACAAATAACTCTCTCGAAGCTTGATTTTAGCTCAAGTTGACTTGAAGCATCTAGTTGACTTGAAAATCACTCTTCAACACCTAATAACCTGTCAAATCTGCAAACAAAGGGCTGAAAATAAACAAGCAAAAGGGGAAAAATGATTAGTGGTTAGTGAATAGGGGTTTGCCTTGGTCAAACCCCACTTTTGGTAATTAAACCCTTGAAAAGACAATGTGATGAAAGATAAAGATAAACTAATAACATGCAAGTGCTATCAACTAACCTAACTCTTGATGACGCAAGTCTGAAGTAATGTCAATGGTTGTTTCAAAGTACTTGAATAGTGCTTAAATTGTTGATGTAAAATGCTTGAATGCTTGACATGTGAGATCAAATGCTTGAATAGGTGAGGAGATGTAAAATGAGGTGAAAATCACTTATTTATACAATTATTGTGCCTTATTATCCATTTGTACCTCATCATAGGCAGACATCAAGTGATTTTGAATAAAATATTGAAAGGAAATTTGAAATATTTTGAATTTGGGGCCAAGGGGGACTCATTTGGCACCCATGGCGAATGGGTCCCACCTACAACCTAAAAATGAGTGTTGGGAAATATGTTGTCTTTAATGTTATTTGTTGGGATAACATTAAAAAACACTTAATTATAACTTATGAGGGCATAAAGAGATAAAATAAAGCATGAGAATGATGTAAATAGTGAAGGCATGCCTAGAAGAGCATGAAAGCTTGTTACAAGACTTTACAACACATCAAAATAGGACTTTTTGATGTGTGAAAAGGTGGTTGTTAGGTAAATTGCATTAAATAGAGTCTAGAAGAATGTAGAAATGTCTTACAACACTTCACAACACCTTCACAAGAGATCATTCTTTGAGTTTTAATACCTAAATAAGAGTGTTCAAGCCATGATACAACATAAAAGCAAAGCAACATAGTTCCAACACCATGAAACAAGACCTAAAAGTCCATGAAAATGACAAGGGACCATTTTTCTATGATGCACATATAACCATATTATATATACTTAAGTATCTTAAAGAAATAATATAACCATTTGGAAGCTAAAGTTGTAATTATAGTTTTATATTTTTAAAATATAAGTCCCAATTCTCTTTTATAAAATAAAACTCCTTGTGAGGATTTAATTGATCATCAAGAAATTGTTGGGTTGTGTCATGATGTTGTAGTGTACAAAATTGTACACTCTGAAAGAAAGAGACAATTTCACACTTAATTTGGACCTATTTTGACATCCTTGCATTAATTACTATTTAAAATCACAATTTATAGGCCCCTAGGACCCATTATTTCAAACCTTGAAGCTTATTCCACTTAAAAATCATATAAAATCCAAAAAAAAAACATTTAAAACATTCAAATCCTAGAAACCTACCTCAAAAAACCTTAGGTGGGACCCATTATCCAAATATTTCCAGGTGCACATGATTTAATCAGCCTAAAAATTAGTATTTCTAGATTTTAAGAGCTACTTTTAGTCATCCAAAGATTTCTAGGTGCACATGATTTACTGTTATATTTTTATTTTCTATTTTAATTGCACTTTTAAAGAATTTTATAGGTCATTTAGGTCTTTTTTCATATCACAATTTGTTTTCAAACATTTTGCATTTTCTAGGTTTGCATTTGGTATTTAATCTCTTTTATTAGTTTTTAGCCTTTAGGGCAACCCCTTTGACATATTTCAATCTCTTTTGCATTGGAATCTCAAGGGTTTATTCTTGATTGAGCAATTAAGATTTTTGGTACCTCTCTCTTTTTAGGGCCAAAACCCTAGAAGTGTAAGAGAGCCCCATATACAAAAATATTTGGTTCATTTTGGTGAATCTGCATTTAGAGCATCATATTTCTGATTTGGTAAACATTTACATACTACATTTAGCTTGCATTTACATTCTAGGGATTCAAAATTTGCATTAGTGGAAAGTTCATTTACCTTGAATTATTACACTTCATTTCATTGAAAATAGTAAAATTTTGCATTTTCATTTTAGTTCTATATTGTACAACATAGAATACATAAAAATCAACCAAAAAAATAGAATTTTTTTTTAAAATATCCCTATTGGGACCCATTCACCACCCTAGGTGAATCAGTCCTAGTGCACAATTCACATTGTTGTTTTCATAATCTAGTTTCTTGTTTTTAATATTTTGTTTGTCTCGGTTACTTTTTTTTTTCCGTTCAATTATTTTATGTTGCATTAAAATCATTAGAATTAACATCATTTAAATTCATGGAAATTATGGATAGCATTAGTTTTCTACAATTTTGATTTTCAGCATTAGTTCCTAGTTTACTTAGATTAGATTAATTAGAAAATGAAAACTAAAAACTAAAAACATCAAAAGAAATAATACAAAAAATGCTTCAATTTAGAATAAGTATATCATCCAAGCCTTTTATTAGTGAGGACTTCGACATGTTGGATGAAGCCCTTTACAACTTCCTCTCACTAAGATCATCCAGTAAGTCTTGTCCTAAAAAACCTAAACCAACCAAAGATAACTTACCCCTCAAACCTTTTAGTTGTGATGACTTTGACATAATAGATGAATCCCTTGAAAGCTTCATCTCACAAAGTCCATCCACTAAGGTTTGTTATGAGAAACCTAAAATAAAAGACATCAATGTGATTCAACCTCAACTCATCCTTTACCTACCTTCGCATAAACCTCAACCTCCAAATAAACCTGAGTTTACCCTTTACCCACCAAATTATGATGTCTTGCCACAACCAAGTCATAATACTATTGCTTATACATACAACAGTAGAAATAATATGCAACAACAACCATCCCTAACACCCTTACCTTTGCCTAATCCCATATTGCCTAGTGCTCCTCAATTAACTTCACATACTAAGGAGTATGATCTTGTTGAGCAACTTAAGAATACTCCTGCAAAGATATCCCTTTGGGACCTAATTTAGAATTCACCAAACTATCATAGTATGCTTCAAACAACAATACAACAAATAGCAATTCCTTCTAGTATGAATGAAAATTATGTGGAAACTCTAATACAAAGAACAAATATAGTTAATGTAGACATTACATTTCATCAACATGAGATTCGTCCATTAGAATTAAGGAAGCAAAATGAGGCCTTTATGATAATAGCCCAATTCAATACAATAGGTATCAAAAGGACCCTTGTTAACAATGGTTCCACCCTTAATGTGTGTAGTGTGAAACTATTAAATAGATTGTGTGTGGATAAATGACAAATCAAAATTGATTCCTTATCTATTAGGGGATTTGACAATATCACAAAGCAACCACTCGGTGTAATTACCTTACCTATTACATTTGGGAAGGCTACCTTGCAAATTCCTATTCATGCCATGCCTTATGATCTTTCATACAATCTTCTTTTTTGAAGACCATGGATTCATACGATGCATGTGGTGCCTTTGATCCTTCATTGTATAATGAAATATGTCTATAACAAAAAATTCTATCAATTTGAAATACACCCCAAGCCAGATTGCTTACAACTTGAAAGAGGAATGAAAATTCCTCTGAATATATTGATTCCAACATCTAACATAGAACCTCTTAAGGTTGACAATGAAGATGAAGAACTAGTGTCCAAATTACTAGGTGATGATTGGGGTTCATTGGAATTCACACCTTCATTTATGGGAGAGTATATAATCACAAGAAAATAGGATGAAAAACAAGAACAACCCATGGTTATATCAACTCATAATTCAAAAGAACCTTCACAGACATCTACCTCATCTACTTTGGAAGAAAATAAAAGTTACACAACTAATTTTAATGAGATAGATTATCAACAACCTCTAAACCCAAAAGAAATGGAAATAATTTATGGGAGAGGCTATGAACTTGTGAAACAATTGGGGTACAGTGGTAAAGGATGTGGAAAGAATGAACAAGGAATCTGAGTTGCTATATAACCTAATGCGCAAGAGACAAACACTATTTTGGGATATTGTTTTTCTAAGACATTGTAAGAAAATCAATGACCATCGCTAAACATCAACACTATCACATGCAAACCAAGAACCAATCTGACCATGAAGCATCCTAAAATACTCAAGACGTCGATTTACCACAATCATGGGAGTACTTTGAGAATGATGAAGCTTTGAAACAAATGTAAGGATTTTATGATAAGACATCTTCTACTCCTTCAAGGAAAAGAGTTACATGTGCTATGATTAGTACCAAGAAAAAAGATCTAGAAGACAAAGTAATGAGAAAGATATCTAGGTATGGAACAATATGACCCTAAATTTCCCAAGTCAAGTGTGCTTCCCTTGGGGGATGTAATTGATATAGCAATGGACATAGATGATAAAAAAAGAGTTATTAAGATAGGGAAGTGCCTTGATGATGAAGAACAAGAGGATACTACAACCTTACTCCATGATTTTCCTAAACTTTTTGCTTGGAAATATTTAGATATGTCGGGAATAGATCTTAAGATAGTAACACATAACATATTCCTTGCCAAAAATGCTAAGCCTATTCAAAAAAAGATACAAAAGATGAATCATAAAATAGCATTTCATGTTAAAGGATAACTTGAGAAACTCCTTAACACTAGTTTCATTTGACCTATTGATTATTCTCCTTGGATCTCAAACATTGTCGCAATTGGAAAACCTAACAATCATATTAGGATGTGTCTATATTTTCACAACTTGAATAAAGCCTCTTTAAAACACAATTTCCCCTTCCTAATATTGACATGATAGTGGATTCATTTGTGGGACATGCTTTGTTTTCATTCATGTATGGATTTTTTGGATACAATCAAATATTCATCAACCCACAAGATCAATATAAGACAACATTTACAACTATTTGGGGGAGATTTTGTTGGGTTATGATGCCTTTTGGATTAAAGAATTTAGGTGCAACCTATCAACAAGCAATGAAATTGATTTTTTATGATTACATACATAAAATCTTGGAGATTATGTTGATGATATACTAGCAAAATCATTAACAAGACAAGATAATGTGAATTTCCTTCGCAAGATCTTTGAAGGGATGCAAAAAGCAACTTGAGACTGAATCCAATAAAGTGTGTCTTTGGAGTAGATAGTGGAAAACTCTTAGGGTTTATCATATCTCAAAGAGGCATCAAGGTGGACACAAAGAAAATTTATGCTATAATTAACATGCCACCTCCTAAAAATATTTCTCAATTACGAACATTACAAGGGAGAATTCAAGCCATCCATCATTTTGTGTCATCTTTAGCTGGTCAAACATTACCTTTTGCACATACTTAAAAAGGATTTTCACTTTGATTGGAATGAGGATTGTAAATATGCTTTTAAGATTTTGAAGGATTACCTTGTAACTTCACCCGTTCTACAACCCACTATGCCACAACATCAACCCATGCTCTAACAACATCAACCCATACTCTAGTAGCATTGTTGGCTCAACAAGATGAACATGGTAAGGAGCATCTTGTTTATTACATTAGCTAAACTTTAATAGATTATGAAAAATGATACACACCAATTGAAAAAGAATGTTTGGCCCTTGTATTCACTACTAGTAAGTTGTGACACTATTTTCTAAATGTGGAAATAAAAGTAATGAAAAAATTTGATCCCCTCAAACATCTTTGTAATAAAATAGACTTATCAGAACTCCTCTCTAACTAGATGATTGTTGTACCCTTAGCACACACACCCCATTCAGAATAGGGACCCTCTTTTCTTTCAACTTGTCGAGTCGTTATGTCATTTCCTCATTTTGTGTGCCCCTGTTTTGGTGTCCTGGATGATCAGCGTACCTCCAAACTCTCATCTTAAATTGATCCTATTTCATCCCCTCCATTTTGGCTAAGTCATAGTGCCTTCCGGATCTTGCTTGGCAGTTTGCTTCTGCCAGCGGCCTTGGGGACTGGTGGGCCCGCCCCTTTTTGGGTTTCCCTGAGGTGTTCACCATTCCAAATAGCGGAAGGCTCCTGCCTTGCTGAACCCCGAGCCCCGGTTCCTTGTTTTTCACCAGTTTAAGGGTATGTGCAGGATCATGAGGGGCCAAAAAGTGGCAATATCATGGGTATGTGGTTGACAACTAATTTTTTACCCAAAATTGATGAAACGAAAAGGATTTTTAAAGGAGATTCATATCTCTCCATCAATATAAATTATGCATTATTTTGATTTTAATAAGTAATTATTATTCATTTTCAATTGAAATTATGACTAAAGTCTTGATTGATAGGCCAATTGAAAATTATCTATAACTTTCAAACAATATGAAATTTTTTTAATCTAAAACATGCATCACATTCTATGATTTGCATACTATACGATTAAAAAAAGAAAAATTGAATTTCATGAAGTTTTGACCAAGTTAAGTTTGTCAAACATACGAGTTTTTATATTTTTTAAAAACTTGTAATAAAAAATTCATAATTAATTATTTACTTTGTAAAAAATTACAAAAAAATATGCATCACATTGGGGCATGAGTCCTCTACTTATATCTAAAATATTATAAAAAATATTATCATTTTATTGTGGTTAAGGTGGTCAGACAGACACCTACTTCTTATTTTTTTCCTAAAATTTAAGTATCACTACATTGAAATTTCAAATTTTCACCAAATAGATTTTTTAAAAAAACAAACCTAGTAGTTTAGAAACTACATTCAATTTTCTACAGATTCTATTCTTACATACTTTTGAAATAATATAGATAACTTATTCAAATTTTTATGTGAAGTTGCCTAACTCTAATTTTTTTGAATTTTTTGCCACTTAAGGGCCTGTTTTTTCCATGATGATCCTGCACATACCCTTAAATTGCTAGTGTTTTAGACTGCTTTCGCTCCCTCTAGGTTCAGTCCACCAGACTTCCGTCCTCAAAATTTCGTTCGGCTTTCACCGTTTCTGATGACCAACCTACGGTGTCTTTCCACTATCTAGTCCCTGGGCTTCACTTCGGCATTGGTTTCCAAGGTGCATTTTGAAACATCCTTTAGGTTGTGTCACCCTGGACCCTAGACCTCCCACCACCATCCATGAATTTGAGCTCCACCAACCCACGGGTTGGCTGTATGGGCATTAAATGAGGCCATTAAATGCATGTTTGGGTATAAATATAGGGGCCAACCTATGATTTTCATTTGTTAGGTTTGCTACAAGAGATCATAGTGCTTGCCAAAAGAGATCAATGCATCCGCCGCCCGCCGCTCTCGTGTCCATGATCATCATTCGGCCATCCTTAGTGGATTTCACATATTCCCACATTGGAATTTTGAGGTAGGTTTTCTGTCCATTCCATGAAGAGGTTTTTTATGATTTTAAGATTAAAATAATGAACAAAATGGCTAAAAATGCATTTAATTGATAAAACATAACAAAACCCATGTTTTCAAATTTCAAAAAACCTCCAAAATCACCTCCTAAGATCAAACCGGAGCTAAACCACTCCACCACCATTCTTCCTGCAGGGAATTTGCAGACCTTCCACCACCGTTAAGAACTTGGAAAAATGAAAACTTTTCAAATGACGGGATGTCCTCTCAAGCCCGCCTCCCCGGAATTTCGTCGGTCGATCACCGTCAAACTTAGCAAACTTACACTCGAAACCCAGCCTCCATCTCAACCTCATGAGCCTGCCTCACCAGGTTTCTCTGAGGTGTTTGCCCTCCCGAACAATGGAAAGCTCCTTCCTTCCCGAACCCTGGGCCTTGGCTCCTCAATTCTTACTCATTCCAAATTGCTAACATTTTTTATTGCTTTTTTCCATCCCTGGGACTCTGCATCACCCTCGCTGTTCCCAAACAGTGAAGAGAATCCACCCTTTTGTCCTCTCGATTCATTATTTCTTTTTGCCCTCTAAGGAGTCAGGCTTAAGTGAACTCTTTCACCCTATCACGGGGTCTTGATCCATAGACTTTCGTCTGCAGACCTTTGTGGAAACTTCACCTCAGCGGAGCAGCCACCTATCGGCAACCTTTTGCCTCCTGGGTTCTGACCCTACAATCGTCATCCCTACCTCCACCGAGCTCTACCTAGTGGGATGTCATCCCCCTCCATTTGGTGCAAAAGGACGAGGTAGGCCTATCTTCCTAAGTTCTAGGTTCCGCCCCCTCGATCACCTAGAGAAACTTCACAGATAAAAACCAATGGCCAAGGTTTATGTCAATTTCGATCTGCGGGGATGCTCCAACTGGGTTTCCACGCCATGATTGTCATTCCAAATAGAAAAACCTAACTACCTTCTACTCCTTCGGGCCTGAGAACCTTGAATTCCAAAGTAAACCATCAACTATCTTTTGACCTCCTAGGTCCCAGACCCCAAAGTTCCAACCTAGGAACTCCATTTCTTCCTAGCTATTTCAAACAACAAAGTCCTGATAGCTTTCCAACCTTGAACCTCTGGGAGCTCCAAAATTGAGCAAGATGACCTCAAATTTGAAAACCAACCTTGACCCATGTGCTCAAATTTGACCCCCTTTGACACAAGCCTTTCAAACCATCAAAATGTGAAGACATGAGAAATCACCCAGATTTCCCCAGCTTGTTCACCCTTTCAAAACAACATTCCTGCCAAGGAAGTCTGGCCCCTTGGGCCCAAATTGTCCAAAATTCCTTCACAAAGTGACTAACAACATCTGATAGTAAAGATTTAATTTCATTAATCATATGATGTCTAATTGGATTTCATGCATGATATTTTAACTAATGTTAATGCTTTCATAAATGGTTGTACTTGTTACGTCTATGTTTGCAGGATATATGGAATCGGGTGCAGGACCCTCGAGGGCAACTATAGAAAAGGACAAAGGAAAGAAAGCAAGCAAGACTCCTCATGGAAAAGAGGATAAGGGCCAAATGAAGTACTAGTTTCAGGGTGAGCCTCTACATTCAAAAATCATCACAGACTAGGAGGAAATCACAAACACCAATATCGGTCACGTCGATATTGATGAGTTCAACAAAAGAGTTAAAATCCACCTAAATACTGATGATACCAAATTAATTAGATAGAGTGGGATTGCAAAAGTTGTGGGTTTCCCTCCATCTCTCATAGCCCCTAAATTGGTTGTGGCTTGTCAGCATGCCTACCAGCCACAAAGAAGAACTATTGTTGATAGGGATGGGAACATCCTTACTGACATGTCAGTTGAAGTGATCACCAAAAAATTTCACATTCCTACCTTTGGGGAAATGGAGATGCCCACCATGGAGGAAGGTAAAGCAACTTGGGATGAAGATCCAATGGGTTGCAAAAAATTAATAAATCAGTACTAGCTCAAGGAGAAGACAGGTAGTGTTGCAAATGTGCCTCAAGAGCTCTTTCATAGCGACTTCTATGAGGACTACCACAACCTGGTAACCATGTTGAGTAGGGTAATGGGCCTCCCTACTGCTACATTTTTCCAAGAGTGGATGGTGTATTTTGTTGAATAAATTCTCTGTGGGGATGAAGATGTCACCACAAAAGCCTCATTCTACTAGGGAGGCATCATAAGCGACTGCTTCCATGAGTAGTTTATGAATGTGAAGAAGAGCTCTAAGTTCTACATGACCTCCAATTTGGTCTACTCACTGGTTGAGTAGAGCTAGTATAGCGGATTATTTGTGGCATCCGATGAAGAGTCAGGTTGAAGATTGAAGGTCTATGACTAATATCCCCAGCTACAATTCAGAAACTTCAAAAAGGAGTACTATACGGTGAATGACGCCTTCATTGGCCACATCATCAGGCTGCTAGGAGGAGATTTTGAGAGAAGGGTCTCACATAGTGCTCAGAAGTTCTTGAAGCAATATGCCTTCTTATTCATACAGTTCCCTAAATTCACATATATTTGTGCCCAGGGTTTCACAAAAAGGCCAAATAAGATGCCTCAGTACCCTAATGACCGGATTATACTAATAGAACTCTCCTAAAAACTGCAACATGTGCCAACACTCCTCAGTGGTAAAAATATGGCAGGGATTCCTTATCCCTTAGCCTTCACTCACGGGATGTATAAATTGAAAACTTCCCAGTGTGCTAGGAACTCTGAAAAAGGAATTGGCAAAATACCATTCCACCTACACACAGCTCGCCCACAGGTCGACCCAAATGGGAATGTAAGAAATGCACTAGGACTAGGGTATTCCCGCTTAGATGGCATTGAAGATTTTTGGGCAGATTGCTAGGATGACAAAGAGGTGTGCACGAGGTATTACTTACGGATGAATGCATACTTCATAAGAAGGGTGCAACTATTTCCCATACCAAATCAGGTCAAGGAGGATGAAGGCACCATCATGGATTCTAGATATAACATAGTCACTAACTTGCTACTGGCGACGATAGATTGGGATGAATAGGAGGTTGATGACCTTGATATTTTAACTAAACCAATCATGGCTTGTACTAAGGAATGGGTTAAAGGAAAAATAGTCTGATTAACACAACAAGGGGTTGTCCTGACGTATGAAGGGCTCAAGAGTGAGCCTAGTGCCACAAAAGATGTCACCACTACAACTTCAATAGGTGGGACATTGAAATCTCCTCCACTCACAAGATCAAAAAAGAGGAAAGGGATTGAAGTAGAACAATCTCTGGATCCCAAGATGTATTCAAGAAAAGACTTAGGAAGCTCACCCTATAAGAGGCCCAAATAGATGGGAAGTGTCACAAAGCAGCCAGTAATTCAAGAGGGTGAGGAAGAGAAAGTGGATCAGCTAGAACTTCCTCTGGCTCCCCCTGTTTCAACCACCTTGCCATATGTTTCCTAGGCCATGGTCACTACATCCCCACTGACGGTGGACATCTCAGTCCATATCACCTCCTCACCCCTGGCTAGGTACATAATAATTATTGACTCTTCCTTTGCTGTGACTACTCCACTTTCCTCCACCGCCATGTCACCTACTACATCACTCCTATTGGTAATAGTGACAACACCAATGCTCGCGCTATCATTATTGGAGGATTTTTCGTAACATATGCAAAATATCCCTTTTGAGATCTCTTAGATCTTTTTAGACCCCACCATTCAAGCTACCTTAGTGTAGGTCCTTGCTAATATTATGCCTTCACAACCTCCTATGAGACCACCAACAATGGAGGCCACCATGTTAATTTTCAAAGAATGGGAGGTGGGAGAAAGAAGCCTCGAAGTCAATGGAAGAGGAAGTGAATGAATACTAAAAAAACCTATAGTATGAACACCAACCAATCGAGAGGGTGATTTGAAAAGAAGAAGAAATGGGGTCTTCCGAGAGTGCAGACAAAGAGGAGGGTACAAGTGGTAGAACCATCATACAAACCTTCCATGATGATCTTGAAGAGGAAATGACCAAACACTTGAAGCATGATGAAAAAGAGGAAAGAAGGCCACCTCCTAGAGAGGAAGGGTAGGAAGGTGATAGAGAAAGAGAAGATATAGAACTCCCCATAGGGGAACAATAGGAGGATATGCCACCTCCTTATGAAGAAGGAGATATAGAAAGAGACAAGCCCAAGAAGCATGTGCATGAGGAAAAACAAGTTGAAGAAAGGAAAGAGAAAGGAATCAAGATACAAGAAATCCCACAAGAGTGATTTCCTACTAAGCCTCCCACAAAATGCCTCACATTCACCCAAGACTCCGACGAGGAAGAAAGAGACAACACAAAAATGAAAGAAAGGGCTCCCACAGGTGAACAAATAGAGATCCAAACAAGGGAAGTTGAGGGTGATCAAGAATTGCCTGAGGGAAAACCCACTATGCTCGAATGGTTGGAGAGGCAACTTGAAAAGAAGACTCCTACCCCAAAGGATCCAAGAGCAAGGCTAGAGGCTATCCTTGCCCAAGTGTAAATATGAACCAGGAAGGAGAGGAAGCCCAAAGTTAGATCCAGGGCAATGATGGATGCTTTTAGGTCCTGAATTGTGCAAATAGCAACACCAGTGGTAGGCCAAGAGGGAGTAAGCTATAATGTCTCCACCATTAACTTGGGAACTACTACTAAAGAGAAGAAGGTGGAGCATCTCGAGGAGTCAATGGCTATGGTGGTGCACCTAATATAGGAGGATAAAGTCTCAAAGGACGACCTTAAAGCACATGTAGCCACCTTGAAAAATTACATCCAACAATGGTCTTCAGTTGAAGGCATGCCTACCATATCCATGGCTCCACCCCAACTACTATCCAAGGAACAAATTGAAAAATTAGAAAAGAGAAAGAACTTGGACAATATTACAGAGAGTTGGTTCTGACAAGTCCTATATGTTGGGAACATGGGTATCAGTCAGGTTGTTCGAACAACCAACAAGTTCTTAGATTTATAGCAGTCTTTGGAAGGCACAAAGAATCTCTTCACCGACTTCCCTGCAGCGTATAATTCCACTTATCCAAAGATCGAGGCCATCCTCCAATGACCAAAACCCACATGGAAAGCGAGCTCGCACTCAAAAGGGATGATCATTGGCTAGTGGATGTGTGGAAGTGATAGTTTGATAATATAAAAGAAAGGCTGGAGCAGATAATTGGTAAAGTGCATCTAGATATTGAATGGGTCAAAGAAATTAGGGTGGATTGTGCCTGATATTTGAGGCTGATGACGGGATATGACATGCCTGTAGTGCAAATTGATTTGGAAAAGATACAGCGCCATTTCCAGAAAAAGATGGAGGATGGGATGTTAGATGAGATAACAATGGATTTCATGAGTTTTTCTACCCGTGCCTTCGCCCAGTCGGAGCTGTTCAGAGATCATGCCGCCAAGTATGATGAAGACTAGAAAATACTTGAGGACAACTCCAAGGAATGGATTTATCAAGTGTTGTGGTCTGAGCTCATAGAAGTTGACAAACTTTGACTGATGATCTTGAAGTTTATGGAGTATCTAGCTTTGAAGAAGAAAGAAGGAAACCCTATTGTTAGTGAAGAACTTCTAAAGGAATAGCTACAGCAAAAGAGCAATCAGCAAAAGACAAAATGCTATAGTGTTGTCACTAGAGGAAAAAATAGGGATGAAGACAAAATTGTTAGTGTAGGTTTTTTGATATTATTTTTCCTACACATTATTTAGCATACCTTAGGTTATAGGAGATGTGGTTCATGTAAGGACATGTGGTGTAATCCATCGATTACATGTGTTGCTCCCACTCACACTTGGGTGGTTGATTTTCACACCCTCTTTTGGCCTTATATGCCACCTCACAAAACCACTCATTTGTCTCTTTTTGAGTAGGTTATGCCACCTATTTGGCATTTTCCAAGTAGGCATAACTCTCACCAAATTTGGCTATTTGGGAGTTATTTCCCCTCTTGGAATTATTTTCCCATATTCTACTATATATTCTGCACTCACCTCTCCCTCCTATCTAGTCCAAATGAGTTCATATTAACTCAGTCAATTCAAGGGAGAGTTGAGGCATATTGTATCATTTAGTATGTGATAATAACATCATTTTGTTATTGCACTATATTCCAGCATTGTATCTCTTGTTGCTCTCATGTGGAAGGCTTATCTTGGTTTTCCAAGTGATCCTAGGTGCTCGAGTTCATCAACAACTCTTACATGGTATCAGAGCATCAGATCTACAAGCCCCTTCTCAAATTTGAGAGTTTTGTGAGTGTTTTAACCAGTATTGCATGTTGCAGCATGCCTTTGCTTGTCTTAAGTAGCTGATTCTACCTTTTCATGCTATTTTTTGGTTGTCGGGGTCAGTTTTTGTTGCTAAAGGTGTCTATTTTACACTCGATCCCCACTTTCTATATATTTTAAAGAAACTATACCATATGGGTTTTGTTCGTAGATCTAGGTCATTGCTAGTTTCTTGCATAAAGGTTATATATTTTTTAGAAACTAAATCAGAACATTTTAGTAGACCCCCTCTCCAATTGCATTTTTGATTTTGCAGTCAATCTTTGGAGGGCCATAATTCAGTCATACAAGCTCTTTTTTTAGAGAATGTTTTTTCATTTGGGGTAGAATTTTGTAGGATTTACAATGGAATGATCCATTTTTTCTCAAGTGATCCGAATTTTCTAGAAAATTAGTTTTATCATCAGATCTGAAGGACAATTCTCATTTTTGGAACTTCAAACGGCTATAACTTTCACATATGACCTCAGATTGAGGTGACTATTGTTTTAAAAGATGATATTTTTCTGAGAACTACACATTGGTGCTATTTTTAGGTTCTTATTATGATATTTTTTTATACTTTTAGTATTTGGGTCCAATATTGGACATTGTAAAACTCTAGAAAATAACTCCAAAATTGTAAATGCACTAATTATAAAGTGTCACCATCATATTTTTGTAGGGGGGTCATTGATTGAGTGAATTTTGGGGGGGTAATATTTTTCCTTTTGTGGCTTTTATCTCTTAATTGGTTTCTTGTGTGACTAAGTTGAGGAGTTTAATATGGGAATCAAAACACATCATGTTGTAATAGGGTTAAATTGATGGAATACTAACACATTGTAGGTGGCTTAATCTTTTTCCATATCTCTATGGACTAGTTCCTAAACCTTCATCAAAATGGAAGAGAGTTGTGTGGGACTTAAAAAAAGAACATATCTTGGGAGTAATTAGTTGTTGTGATATTAATACACAAATGGTCACTGATGGTATTGAGATACCTCATGACCTTATGACCAAACTTTGGGAGATGTATGGAGACTCGAATGAACCTCCATTCCCTAAGGATCCTATTGCGGATTGTCTTGTTCCACTTGCAGAGTTTCAACCTATTGACGATAAAACAACTGAAACACTTTCTGATTGGGAAAGGTATGGTAGTTTTGATGACATAGAATCTTCTCCTCCTAAAGAGACATCTATTGAGACTTCAGTTTTTATGGCTCCTAATCCAGATTTAGAGGGTTCATCTTCTTCATCTATGAGTCAATATCTAGAGGCTAAGGGCTCTTCTATTCTAGCATTGGAAGAATCATCTATTTCATCATGTTTTGAAGATACAATGGGGGATGATAGGTGTAATCATATGAAATGCACTAAGATATCATCTCCTTCATCTACTATTGTACCTGAGGATGCTCGTGATCCAACATTTTTGGCTCCTTGTGATTCAGTACAACAAGACATATATTGTCTTTCAGACTTGGCTACTTGTGATCGCTTCTTAACAAGGATTTCAGACTTGTTTGTGGAGTCTCATATTGTAGATTTGGGAGACATTATTGACAGTATTCATCTTCTCTTTGATAAAGTTTCTTCATCTTCTTTAGATGTTGAGAGGGAACCTTTTTACCCTCTTGTTCTTTACCCACACGATCATTCTTCATAGCTTATCATGATTGTGGCCACTATTGAGCAGCATTTGGAGAAGACACCTTTTTCTTCAAAGGAGATATTTTTGTCTTTGAATTTTGTTCTACATCCATCTCCACTAGGTTCTGGATTGTCATCTTTTGTAGTGTGGCCTAGAACACCTAATTTGATGGTGACATATTTTGACATCGACATAGAGACACCTGAGTAGAGTTCAGAGACTTCATACATTTTCATCATTCTTCCTTCATATTCCTTTCAAGAATGGGAAGGTATCCTACATACATCCTTGTTTTTCTTTCTTCCTAAGGGGAGGAATATTGTTCGGTGATCCCGGATCATCTTCAGCTTCTTGTGTTGAGCATTCACCAACAATGCAGGAGATTCTATATTTGGGGACTATATGGTCTCTCTTCTTCTTCTCTCTTTGGGGGAGATTTTTTTCCTACGGGTTTTTCTCTTTCTCATCTTTGAGAGATTTCATTGTTGTACATGGCTACCTTACATGGCCTTGTAGCTGGGACCCATCTTTGTATTATTTCATCCTTTCACCCACCTAAGATATGCTTAAGGGGGGTGTTAGTGTAGGTTTTTTAATATTATTTTTCCTACACATTATTAAGAATACCTTAGGTTATAGGAGATTTGGTTCATCTGAGGACATGTGGTGTAATCCATCGATTACATGTGTTGCTCCCACTCACACTTGAGTGGTTGATTTTCAAATCCTCTTTTGGCCTTATATGTCACCTCACAAAACCACTCATTTGTCTCTTTCTGAGTAGGTTATGCCACCTATTTGGCATTTTCCAAGTAGGCATAACTCCCATCTAATTTGGTTATTTGGGAGTTCTTTCCCCTCTTGGAATTATTTGCCCCTATTATGCTATATATTTTGCACTCACCTCTCCCTCCTATCTAGTCCAAATGAGTTTATATTAACTCAATCAATTCAATGGAGAGTTGAGGCATATTGTATCATTTAGTGTGTGATAATAACATCATTTTGTTATTGCACTATATTCCAGCATTTTATCTCTTGCTACTCTCATGTGGAAGTCTTATCTTTGTTTTGCATGTGATCTTGGGTCCTCGAGTTCATCAACATCCCTTGCAAAAATTGTATTTTAAATTGTAATATATTGGGGGTAGGTAGAACCCTAGTTTGTAGTGAATATTGGCCACACAATGAGATTAAATATTGTCCATTCTAGCTATTTTTGGGCACTATAAATAGGGGGTCTCCTCTCATTTTCAAAGAGAGTTAAGTTGTTGTAAAGACATGCTGCAAAAATTTATAATGAAAATACATTGACTTGGTGCATTTTATGAGTTCTTCACATATTTCATGATTCAATCTCCATTGTTAGATGCTTTATTAGATTTACATTGTTTTTTTAAGTTAGATTTAAACATCTTAAATAGATTTTGGTAATGTTGTTCTGTAGTCATGAAGATTTATGATATGTAGATGCCTTCCTAGTCCGTACTTTTTGTTGTTTGTTGCTAGTAAATAGTTGTGCAAAGTTAGTTTGGGTTTGAATTCAAAGATGCTCCACACTTTTATCTTTGTTCATACATGTATATGGTGAATGAATGATGAAATATCCACAGGCCTTAGAAGACATCACAAATTTCATGAGACTATGAATTTTCTGGTTAAGTGAAATTTTGTTTGAAGGAAGTTGTCCATGGTAGGAACTCCATGATTACTGTTCAAAGTTAGTTGAAGATCCATGAACCTTCCCTTTTCCCTGCACTTTTTCTTTTTTTTAAGAAATAGCATGTGCTAAGGTTCATTGCACATTGTAAAGCCAAAACTTAAAGAAAACATTGAAGTTTTAGATTGTTGTTTGAACCTACAATAAAGTGCACCTTAACTCCCATCTCAAAAAAATCATATTTTAAGATCCACTCCACATCCAGCTACATAAGTTTTCCTTGTGATTACCAGCAAAATCATATCAAACATCAACTGAGGAGTTCCATGCAAGTCATTACCTGACACTCGAGAGACCTTGGGGATATTTTCACCAAGTTGCCTATTGGAGATTTCCTTTCAAGAGAGGTAGGGCACATACGCACTTCCTGTGTTGAGAAAGTGTACAAAACACTCATCAATCTAGTGATGTTGTTGACTGAGTTTGATCTTAAGTTTTTTTCACAAAAAGAAATCAAAGGTCGAGCTTTCCTTCTCCTTTAGCATTACATAGCAATAACTCTTTTCCTAATGATAATGTGTTGACAATAGAAGCTCATACATGGAAATTATATTTTGATGGATCTAAGTGTAGAATAGGCTCTTGCTCTAGGGTTATATTAATTCCACCCAAAGGAAGGCCTATTCCCTTTTCATATCAATTAAATTTCCTATGTACAAATTATAACACAACTGAATATATGAGGCATTAATTGCTAGATTGTATGTTGCTTTAATCATGGGTGTCAAAGATATTAAGATCTTCGGTGATTTAGAATTAATTATCAAACAAAAAAACAAAGTCTACCAAGCAAAAGATAACAAATTATCAAAATATAATGATCTCACAATGACCTTTTTGGAAAATTTTGAATCATTCACCATTGATAGCATCCCATGAAAAGATAATCAACATGGGGATCATGCAATGATGAGTGCAACTTCTATATTATATCACCTCAAGATCCTTCAAAGGATATCACATTTATGTTCACCCAAATATAAAACCTTCGATCAATGATAAATTAGAAGAAGTGTTA
The DNA here is from genome assembly GCA_007258455.2 of Sequoia sempervirens. Classification (NCBI taxonomy): domain Eukaryota; kingdom Viridiplantae; phylum Streptophyta; class Pinopsida; order Cupressales; family Cupressaceae; genus Sequoia; species Sequoia sempervirens. The sequence continues at coordinate 5,958,117 of VDFB02047397.1, forward strand.
ATAATAACCAAGGAAAACTCGAGTGAATGGTATGATACATTATATAACTATTTAAAATATGGTACCATTCTTGAGGCAACAACAACGAACACCTGAACTTGTTTACGATATCTAGCAACTAGTACATAATCCTTGCCGATGTATTATATAGATCATTTAACAAAGTTTTACTTAGGTGTCTTAAGGACTCTGAAATCACTATACCACTGAACACGACCATCTAAGTTCTTTTGGAGGTCATTTTGAAGGAAGATCATTAGTGCAAAACCTTATTCATATGGGATACTACTAGAGACATATGGAGAAATATTTATTTCCATATGTTAAATGATATCACAAATGTCAAGAACATAACAATTTGATTGATGCTCTTGCTTTTAAGTTGCAGACCTAAATCTCTATTTGGCCATTCTTAGTATGGGGATTGGATCTAATCGGGAAAATATCACCACCTTCCTCTACTAGACATATATTTATCATTATAGCTACAAATTATTTTATAAAATGGGTAGAAGTTATTCCTCTTTAATCCACGACTACTGACGTAATATGTTGTTTCATATTGGAACACTTTATTGCTCACTTTAGACTTCCTTCTACATTAATATTAGACAATGGGATGCCATTTAAGAACAATGACATGAAGAAATTCCTAGACACATTTAATATCCAACATCGCTTTTTAACATTGTACTACCCACAATCTAATGGTCAAGCTGAAAGAACTAATAATTTTTTTGAATAAATCCTAAAAAAATTTATTAACAAACATCATAAGGATTGGCACACACAATTACAATATATGCTATGGGCCTATCAAACAAGTGTCAGATTATCTATGGGAACAAAACCCTATAATGTTTTTCTATGGTACCGAGGCAATCATTCCCTTGGAGTTAGAAATCCCCATGTTAAGGGTTTCTCTTCAAGGTATTATCAATGATGACACCTATAAGGAATAAATATTATAATAGCTTGAGATGCTTGATGAACAACGCATTAACACTCTTGAGCATCTCTAAGCTTACACTAAGCAATTACAATGTAAACATAATAAGCATGTCATCCCTTAGACATTTAGTAAGGGTGACTTATTATTGTATGAAAATCAATGTAATGTTAGTGTAGACTATGCTAAAAAAGGAAAATTTGGTCCTAATTGGTTAGGACCCTACATAATCAGTACAAGTTATGGGTTTGACACTTACACATTAATAGAGCTAGATGGTACACCCCTCAAAGACCCTATAAATGTCACACATGTATCAATGCTAATATTATGTCTAATCCTTTTGAATAGTGTGAATGATAAAGCAATGTTGTTAGAGCTATCATATTATATCCTATATGCTTTCACATTGCTTCATTCTTGACAAATAGTTGAGTGCATCTTGAGCACTAAATTGATTATTTAATTTATTTTTATAGTTACTTTAGGTTTCACACTATTCAAATCCATATTGTGTTTATATTAAGATATATCCTTATATAGCTTATAGGTGGATTTAGTTTAGCATAACATACTTAATCACAATGTTGTATCTAATAGAAATTAAAATAAGTTCAATTAGATCACATAAGATGTGTTAAATCATGAAGACATTAATTAAGTAATTTTATAAAGGTTATTTAATTAATCACATTGCCATTTAACATTCAACCCATAAAGACAAGTAATAAAACATCAAATATTCATATATATATATATATCAAAGTTTCTTGTACATGTCATCAATATATATAATATCACTGAGGTTTGTGACTACTAGATCCTTCAGAATTTGGTACTTGCACTTTTCCAGTAGTGATACATTAGGAGACATTGGTGTGTTATCATGATCACAATCCACTAAATCTAAGAGAAAACTCTAAGCCTTGTATCTATCTGAGGGTCTCCCGATGTGCCCCTACTATCTAATCCCTCTTCACCTGTAGCTGATCTACCTCTAACTCTAGTCTCATGAACTCTACTAGCATCTAGGATGACTATCCCTCTGCTGTAGCATCACCTTGGTGAACTTGCCTCCTCAAACTCTCATAGGCTACTCGCAGTCTCACAAATTTCCTGAGTGACTCTGGGTCCTAATCCACAGTGGGTGGGGGAACATATTTTGAGTCAGTGGCCTCCTCATCGACAGACATGAGTACTATCTCTATAGTTTCCCATCGATAGAGATCCTGTAAATCTCTCACAACTTCTACAAGATAGAAAACAATAAATAATCAGTACACATCATGATATATACATATAGAGCATAAGCATAAACACAAAGTACATGCATAGATAAAATATCATCACCTATATCTCTGGAAGGCTGAGAAAACTCAACCTCAACCTCTATAGGGGGCATGGAAGATGTGCTAGCTCCTCCATGACTATGGATACTAGTTCCTACTATGGTCATTGCTCATGATCTAGTCATAAAAATGGGTGAGGGATTTCCCTATTCATGTTGATCCTCAGTCGTTGGCTCGTCACCCTCGCTCATGGGTGGCTCCTCCTCCTTGTCCTCTTCCTAGTCCTCCTAGTCCTCATCCTCCTCTCCCCTATCCTAGCCATCATAGTTAGGATCTACATCCTCATTGTACTCCTCATCTATAACATCTATAAATTTGTCTGTAGCCCTACACCATATCTCCTTGGCCCTGTTACAATGAAAAAGTAAGTTACAATTTACTTCACTTTTTTCTCTTATGTATGTTAAAACTAGGTTTTCACTAATAGGGCTAAAAAGTGCTTTTCAATGAAATTAACATAATGGGTTAAAATTTTGGATGACCCTAAAAAAAACCCAAGAAGATATCCTATTTTGCATATTGGTTTGATTAGGTTAATTGTTGAACATTTTGAAAATATGTCGGCCCCTACTAAGTTGGTTGTTTCCCCAGAGTCTGAGGAGGATGATACTGAACCTAGTTGTTTGGGGAATTTCCCCAATTTGAGCCCGGTGAGGATGGTGCTAAGTCCGCACCCTATTTAGATTGGTAAGAAAACTCAAACCCTTAATTCCCATTCTACTAAAGCTTGTCCTGCTTCTAAGCCTAGAAGCTCTACTATCAAAAACCTTGTCTCTTATTCTGAAGACTGTCTTGATTATGAGGATTCTGGCACTAACAAGAATTCATCCTCTGCTGTCCCATCGTCAGATAGAGATGTTAGAATTGAATCCCCTGGAGCCTCCGACCCTACAAAAAATTGCTTCAATCTTGATAGGGAACCCTCTGCTGACTTCCTAGGCATAGCTAGGAATAATGCGACTGACCATTTCAAAATGTCAAAATGGGTCTTCCATGAAATCAATGATTTGAAAATAAAAAATTGGGCTCTCTAGAGTAAATTAGAGGAAATGAGAGATAAGGTTTTGGTGTTAAGCAAGAGGGATGAAGAGAGAAAGGATCACAATGCCAATAAAGAGATCCAGAACAATATGGGAAAGGACATAAGGATTGAAATAGATTTGGAAAAAATCAAAAAACACCGTGAAGATAATTGTTGAATAGAATAATAGGATGGCAAGACATAATTCCATTATTATCAACACGGTGACTGAAAATTTGGACAAACCTCAACAGGGGTCCTTGGTGGTTGACTTGGAAGAGGTGAAAGACAAAAATTAGGAAGAGGACATTGGGATATCAAAGAGAACTAGGGTTAATTTGAAAAGGAAGGCACCTCCAACACTGCAGATGATTCAAACATTCAAGAAGGGTGTTTAGGACATGCAGGACCTAGAGGCTAAGACTGAGTCTATTCTGAAGACTCTAGGTTAGGTGTTGTTGGTTTTTTGGCTTGTGTTCTAGCTAGTTTTTTGATTGACCTTCCTAGTCTTTAGTGGTTGGCTACTGCTTTATCTAGTTTTGTCCTTTTTTGCAGCCTATTTTTTCTATTGGATTTTTTTGTCCTCTTTCTTTTGTTGTAAACTTCGTGGTTTCGGGTCCCTGTAAAACCTATTTTTTCCTTTATCAAAAACATAATGGGTGCTAATGAAGTCTATTTTTGACACTGTTTGTGGCATTAGAATCGTGATTTCACTCCTGAGATCATAAATCATTTATCATAATGTGGCATGGTACTTGGAATTTTTTTATGATATGACTTTCACTATTCAACATGGCTAGTTTGCTACCTTGATTCCACCTCTATGAAGTCTATGAAGCAAGCAGAATCATAGGGGGGCATACATCTACCCTTGAATTTGATTTCTAGAAGTTAGATAAGAGGATTTTTGGACAAATAATGAATTTGTGTTGCAGGATGTGGCTCCTAATTTTTTGGTTTTGCAGATAACTACACTGGGGGCTTCATTCTCCCATCTTCTAAATGAGTATCCTTTTATGAAATAAAGTGTACTATTTAGAGTCTTTTCGCTTACATATTCACATAGAGTCATATGGGAGATAAAGTGGAGGCTAAATGTAACATATAAAATTGTACACTCTTGAAGAAAGAGGAAATTTCACACTTAATTTGGACCTATTTTGGAATTAGTGCATTAATTACTCTTTGAAATAACCATTTATAAGCCCCTAGGACACATTATTTTAGACCTCAAAGCTTATTCCACTTAAAAATCATATAAAATCCTGACAAAAATCATTTAAAACATTTTAATCTTGAAAACCCACCACAAAAACCTTAGGTGGGACCCATTCGCCACCTTGGGTGAATGAGTTACCTTTGGTGGGACCCATTCCCTCAGAGTGGTGAATGAGTCCCTTTTGGGGCATTTTTTAAAGTTTGATTAGGAAATTCACTGACTAATTTAAATTTTTTGTGGATGTTGGCATTTGAGGTCTAAATAACTATCAATTAGGTGTTGATTCCTATAAATATAAGTTTTTAGGTCATTTTCAACATCTCTAAGCAATTTTTAATAAGAAAATTCAAGAGTCAAGTTTTGAGAATCTTTCACAAGACTATTCACAAGTCTATTTATAGCAAATTTGAAGCTTTGGAGCAACATTCAAGGATTTTGGTAGGTCTTCAAGCTCACTTTTATTCTAGATCAAGCATTTTAAAGGGTTGATTATTAATGGCTATGAGAATCATGAAGAATTCTAGGTTGGGGAGATGCAACTGGCCATCAAGCCAAGCCTAAGGACTTGTTTTCTAAGTGATTCCATTCTCCATTTTCTCTCTACTTTAGCCTAAGGAAGGTTTAAACATGTCATTAAGATTCATTTGAGGTGATTTAGAATCCCCTAGGGTGAGTCTTACATCATTCAATTTTCATTTATGAATCTCATTCTTGCATATTAGAATAGGGTTGCATCTTGCTTTAGACATCCTAGTCTTAGACACACTTAGGGCTAGGGTTTCTTTGCATATTTCATTATCCATTTCAAGGTTTAATTATCAAACTAGGGGATTGATCGAGGAAAACCCCCCATTAGCAAATAAAATTATATTTTGTTTTGCAGGTGTTTTCACAGGCTGGGATTTAGGATTCAATATGGGAATAAAGTGCAGGTATTGGAGCATAGATTAGTGATTTTGATTTATGGAAAAGAGAAATAGGACTGATTCACCATTAGTGGTGTATGATTCATACTAGGGGTGTTAAATAATTTTGTGGGTTCCAATACCCTTTTGCTTGAAATAGTTTTCTGGGTAGAAACCCTGATCTGGGACTGATTCACCTAGGTTGGTAAATGAGCCCCAGTTGACCTTAAAATCAATATTTCTAGATTTTTAGAGCTACTTTTAGTCATCCAAATATTTCCAGGTTCACATCATTTACTTTTATATTATTTTTTTTTATTTTAATTGCATTTTTAAAGAATTTTATAGGTAATTTGGGTCTTTTTGCATATCACATTTTGTTTTCAAATATTTTGCAATTTCTAGGTTTACATTTGGTAGTGAACTTATTTTATCAATTTTCAGCATTTAGGATAATCCCCTTTGATAGATTTCAATATCTTTTGCATTGGAATCCCAAGGGTTTATTCTTTACCGAGCTATTAAGATTTTTGGTACCTCTCTCCTTTTGGTGCTAATACCCTAGAAGTGTAAGAGAGCCCCATATACAAAAATATTTTGTTTAGATGTTTAAATTCTATGGTTATTGTTGATTACCAAGTATATATTTTCCCTTGTGTAATTAAGATAAATATTTTCTTATGTTACATTGTTAGTTGTTACTTACAATCACTCAAGTCTACAACTTACAAATGGATGGAATTATGAAGATGATTTGTGCATTTGCATCCATAAAAAATACTCCCTACTTACTATTCATAAACCTTGTGATAGATATAAGGTAAACTTTACCACCCCACTCACATGTTTGCATGATTATAATTTAGTCCTATACCTAGCATATTCTTATGTTTGCAACCACATTTGACCTATTTACATGTGATATAATACTACATCCCTTCCATACAAGTCCATAGTATTCCTATTTGGTTTGCTATAGATTTCATTTTCACCATTACATATCTCTTGTAAAATGCAGCCATATAATTGTTTCGTATATCTCACCAAAGCCTATTGTGGTTAGCATCCACTTATTTTCTTATAAATTTCCTTACTATACATATATAAAAACTATAAGACTAGATTTGACCTATATAATAGTTAATTTTTTAATATAAGTTACAATAAAAAAATTCCCTTTCTTCTAGATCCTATAAGTCCATATTGGAATAATATCTATGAACTTCTACACTTCACGTACACTTTTGCAGCTCCTTTAGAAAGTGTTGTGTTACAACTAAATTTTACGACCACCATTTATGGACTTGATGCCCCTCCTTGAACTTCACACACTTTCATAGAAATTGACATAAATTTCTTATAATACAATATTGTATTTTCTATATATGTCTTAACAAGCTACAAAATAAAAATATATGTCCATGCCCCATAACCCCATCAATTTCATGGAAATTGATATCATTATTCCATGTATGTATAGTAATAGATTAAATTATCTCACAATGATGAGACTAGGAGTACATTGTGACATGGAAAACTACCAAAAATGTAATAATTACCTCTCTAGTGACTTAAATTTTCATCACCGAGGGCATCCACACTCTATTTTGTGTAGGGATTTACCATCAATCTATTTTTTTTAACTAGAATTATGTGTTGAGTACCTAAGTACACCTATTTTAAATGTAAGTGTAATAGGATCTTGTGGCAACATGGATTTGTGTAATACTTTTGTGGTTGATGATGCAATTTTTGCTAATCGTTAAATGACTTGGATTTATCTCAAATAGTAAATTGCAACTATTTCCATGTCATGTTGTTGAATAAGCTAAATTGTATATATTGAGGTTTAGTGTTGGTTGTTGTTGTCAATTTTAATGAGAATACTATTGAAAAAGTAAAAAATATGTCTTATATCTACAAATAACCTTGGATATAAAACTAAATTCTTTTCTTCAACTTCACTAATAAATGTATATTGTAATCCACTAGAGGAGAATAAAAGAATGCATGGTTTTTATTCATATGAATTTATCCATAAAATTTAGGTTTATTTTCTAAGAAATTTTTAATAATTCATCTTGTTAAAATTGCTAGCTTGACTATTATGTAATATTAGTTAACAATTTATTGAGAGAGGGGAGTGAATCAGTAGATGAATTCAATTTAAAGATCTTTAATTTTTAAAATGCATATCAAAAATGAAACTTGAATCAAAAATATTTTTGGATGATCAAGAAAACATATAATCACAAACATCTACACATGAGAACACCAGATATGTTTTCCTTGTTGATGCACCAAAAGGTCAAATTGTTAATGCCCGATACAAGCTTCAAATAAGATCCACAGGAGGTGGTTAAGCCATGTCACAAACCTAAGTACTGTGCTGGACAAGGAAGACCAAGGGACACACCATCTTGCAACAATCTCCCCCCAACACAAGGTTTGAACATGTGACCTCTACTTTGATACCAATTGCTAGCCTTGCTATTGCACCAAAAGGTTGACTTGTCAATGCCCAATACAAGCTTTAGATAAGATCCACAAGAGGCAGTTAAACCATGTCACATACCCAAGCAGTAGGATGGACAAGGAAGACCAAGGGACACACCATCTTGCAACAAGATATACGTGGAAACCCAAGATAGGAAAACCACAATGAGAATTGTTGCTTGGATCTAATGTCCAAATCCAACCTCAAAAAGTAGGAATATAACAAGGGAATTTGCAATATGAAGTAGGCACCAACCTACTAGAGACACCAATCCCAAAATTTATTTATAGGAAACAACCTATTGGAGACACCAATCCCCAATAAAATGGTCTGAGCACCAACTCAATGAGTATAACACTAGTTCTACAAAAATATAATGATGAAGCAGTGTGAAACTTTGATGCTAGTTAAACAACTTACTCAAATTCTTAGCTTGATTCAAACACTCTAATACACTCCAAAAGATATTTAGATGATGGTACACAATGATTGAGATGCAACACATTGAATGACACTCTCTCACATAGACTGAAATCCTTGTATATTCACTCAATACCTTATCTTCAATTATTCTCATACTTCACATTATGCATCTACATAAATGTATGATTATTAGATAAATTATTTTACATTAACATTACTCCATATTGGTCAGGGATCCGCAATTAACCAAGATGGAATAAAGTGGACCTAAATTTTAATTACACAATACTTGTAAAAGGTTAGTTCTAAATCAATTTTGTAGCTACCAAAAGAATATGATATCAAATACATCCACAAGAACCTTAACCTAGACCTATTTTATCATCACATTCTAATTTTGGGGTAAAAGTACAAAGCCGTGTCACACTTTTATAAAGGAAATAACCAACACTAATCCAATTTTCAAAATTGAATCATGAAATGGTGGCATATATGTTTTTAATATTGAAATGATGTAAAATAGTAAAATATATATTTTTAGTATATTTTATAGTAATTTTAAAATTCTTTTAAATTTTTTTGTTTGTATTTATAGCCTAAAACTATAGTGCATACATATATTTTTTTCCAATTTTTATAAGTATATTATTTTATATAAATATTAATATATGCATGTATTAAAACATAGATAGTTCCATTCGACATCAACTTTCATATTAAATATTTATCTAAAATAAAAATAAATAAATTAGACTATTTGTATATAGATTCTTTTATCTAGTGCATCATATTTTTTATAGTATTTTATCTTGGCATGGTAATCAACCTAATATTTTGTGTTGATAACCTACTTTTAGTAATAAAATAAAATAAATATAAATAATAATTAAACTATTAAATATATATTTTTGAAAACTAAACTTATGGATCTACAAAATGGTATCTTTATATTTAAAAAGGATCTTATTTACATGAGTAGGAGATATTGAAATATCAAGGTTTTTAAATGATTTTATTTTTTGGTAAATTGGCCTCAAAGTGGTGCTAAATATGCATTTAGCCAACAATTATAGTTGGAAAATTTGTAGAAATATTTTGCAAGAATGAAGGTGTTGTCATTGATGTCATTGAGGATATTGAGAAAATTGTGGAAAAGAGAAAAAAAGGTTGTGGATGTGTATTCAAGACTTTGAGGAAGTTTTGTGAGTAAATGGACCTATTTTTTTTTGTCACAGACTATGAAGACGAGCTGGAATGAAGTAATGAGCTAAGATGATGTCTCTAGTACTTGGTTTCCAAGTGCTTTTTAGAAATTTTAATAAAAAAAAGTAAACTATGTTGCACAAGTGTTCATAATATGCTATGGTATTGTGCTCTATGTTCTATCTATGTTAATGCTATACCTGTGTAGATCTTATAAGTTATTCAAGGTTGTCAGAGGTTGGTGTATTCAAAATTTTGTTTTTTGGATTATTGGACAATGTAAGATAATTTCACCAGTGTGTGAACCAGTTGTTTAGTAATTATTTTTATGGTCTAGGAGAAATGTATTTGCTCCATGTTTCTCTACTATTCGGATTCAGGTAATGTAGATTTGGGAAGATGATTATGATTCTTCTATCTTTCTTTATTCAATGTTTTACTTGATTTGGTGTGGTACAATGTGAGTTTCATTTATCTATATGTAAATAAAGATTACTAGTTGTTCTAAGTTGATTATTTTATCATGTTCTCCACATATTTACATATTGATTTCCACCCAATGACATTTTTATATAAGCCCCTTCTCTCTATTATATTAACTTTCATATTTACCATTAGCATTGTCTCTAGCTTATACAAATAATAAATATTTGAAGATGCTTTTTTTTCTTAAGATTCTATATGTAATTGTATTTTTTTTTATTTGAGTCATTATAAAAAGTAAAACCAAACTATTCACTCTTGAATGTTTTTGGTTCTATAATTAATTACTTTAAGAACTTTATTTTCACTCTTATATCCCACCTTAAGTTACATTTGCTTATAGATGACGTTTCCCTTAAAATATTAAGGTAGAATTTTTTTTATTCTTTTCAAAATTAAAGTAAATTTGTCTTTCTTTAATAATTTAACTTCTTCCTAAGATTTCAAATCTAAATTTGATGCTTCATATAATTTTATATATTAAACCCTATTCATTAGAACTATAGAAGAAAAGGAAACAAACAAAAACTATATTTTAATAATCTATTACAATGAAATGGTTATGTATAATTTACAAAAACTTGACTTTAAGAATCTATGGAGCTATCATAAAAACTTACAATTTCATACCTTTCCCCCTCTCTAATTTCATAAGACGTCTCTTGAAACACATTGGGTCCCTTAGGAGTTGTAAACTCTCTTTACGTAGCTTGTCCCTATTCAAAGTCAATTTAACATATATTTATTTTCCTTTTCCAGAACAATAAAAATATATTTATACTTTTGATTTCCCTTTACACCTAATCCATTCACATGCAATATGGTTTGCATTAAGTAATCTACCATGATTTATGCCTAGTTCAAATGAATTTGATTTTTTTGTTTTACACAATGATTATTTCAATTATGGAATATGATAAAAATAATGGCATTTTCAACTATAAGTTTATAAATGGTTTTTTTCCCTATGGTTAATATGATATATGTTGTCTAATAGTATTTATGTCTTAAAGTTTAAGTTGAGAAGGTGTAATATGTGATGGGGTACATCTAAACCCTCAAGGTAATGGGAAAATGACCTTTTTGTAGTAATTTTTATTCTCCTAGGTTTTCCTTATTGTGGTTCAACTACTTATGGAAGTGGCTTTGTGCTAGATGATGAAGGAATTAGTTGATGAGTTATCATGTTCACCACTTGTTTTCAACATTGATTACCATAATATAATGTTGTTATATGGGCCCCTTTTGACCATCACATTAAGCTTTCCTATATATTATTAGCTTGTTGTCTAGAATTTAGACATGACAAATAAGACCAAAAAATGATGATTTATTTTGTTAAGATTCTATACGTACTTCAAGAAATTTGCATTTTAATAATTATAATAAGTTAAATCAAACTAACTATGGCCATTAAGAAATAAGTTAAATGTGAAACTTTTAAAATATGGCCATTAAGAAATAAGTTTTGTGAAAATTTTAAAATATCAATTTACTTTCATTTGAAAGCGTTGGAAGTGGACGAATACAATGAATCTACTCCATTACCTAATTTAGGTCGACTTATAAGGCATGTGACCAAAAATGATTTCTCCACAAATGGTATTGTACGACGGTAATAATGAGTACACTAACACCCCACTTAGCCCAAATCCACCTTTCGAGATTAGCAAGGAAGAAAATGTAAAGCAAAGATTCTCGTGTATGTTTGTCGAGGATTCGATCATCCCCCAGAAATAGACATCAATAGATCATCGATCTGTGGAAAACAGTGACAGGTTTGTATAAATTTACAAATATAAATTTTAAAAGAAAATTAATTTCAATCAAAACGGAAGCAAATGAATGTTTTAGTGACAAGTTGTCTAAAGTCAAAGAATGGAGAGAGTACCAAGTGTTTAGCACTAATTTAGCTATGAGGGAACATGCACCATATTTTCTTACAATTTACTAGGTATACTTTTACAAGAAGAGGAAAAGAGGAAGCATGTGGACAGTCAACTTCAAATCCAAAATTTATTGTTAATGATCAAGGAAAAGAAGTCATCTTATGGAAGATAATGAAAAAAATACAGAGGTAAACCTAAAGAAAAAATGTATAAGGATGGTGTATTATTTAAGTCAAATTCCAAAGTAAAAGAAAAATAGAAATTGATATTACTACGGTAGATTTGGACTCGTGAAAATTGAAAGAAGCTAAAAATAATTAAAACTAGCGCTTGCACCTCAACGAGGTGCAATGGTTATGCCGATAGTAGGATATACCCTGGGAATAGATTGAAGGGCAAGGGGAAAAATCACAAGAAAATGTAAATTGCTTTTCTTAAGACTAACTTTTTGTACCAAAAGTCAATTGATGATGGGATGTGAGGAGATTTGAACTACAGGTCACCGAAGAACATTTCATCAAACAATTGGCATGAGGACTGATTTTTTGAATGTTGACAAGATATATTATTAATAAGTAGGAGGTATTTTCCACAGCGTGTCAAATTATGATATTGCTATCAGGATTCAACCGTGTAGTTTTCGAGTCAAACTCATTGACCCATGTTTCATGAGTAGTGGTTCACAAGAACCCATCTCTCATGATAATGAATGGTCCACTTAGCACTCATTGCATCTAGGTGATGCTCACAGAGGTGAAGCCGTCGGGAGGTCACCCATCCCAGACTTCTCCAGCTCAAGCGCTTAACCATGGAGTTTTCCCCAAGGTTAAGCCCACTTAGCTTGCAACCCCATTTGCAAAACCTTCAGCAAGTGTTGTGCCTTATGAACCATTCATTATAGAGCCCCTTTAGCTCAATTGATAAGTAGGAGGTATGGAGGTATTTTCCACAGTGTCAAATTATGATATTGCTATCAGAATTCAACCGTGTAGTTTTCGAGTCAAACTCATTGGCCCATGTTTCATGAGTAGTGGTTCACAAGAACCCATCTCTCATGATAATGAATGGTCCACTTAGCACTCATTGCATCTAGGTGATGCTCACAGAGGTGAAGCATTGGGCCTTCCGGGAGGTCACCCATCCCAGTACTACTCTAGCTCAAGTGCGCTTAACCATGGAGTTTTCCCCAAGGTTAAGCCCACTTAGCTTGCAACCCCATTTGCAAAACCTTCAACACGTGTTGTGCCTTATGAACCATTCATTATAGAGCCCCTTTAGCTCATCAATTGATAAGTAGGAGGTATTTTACACAGCGTGTCAAATTATGATATTGCTATCAGGATTCAACCGTGTAGTTTTCGAGTCAAACTCATTGACCCATGTTTCATGAGTAGTGGTTCACAAGAACCCATCTCTCATGATAATGAATAGTCCACTTAGCACTCATTGCATCTAGGTGATGCTCACAGAGGTGAAGCACTGGGCCGTCCTGGGAGGTCACCCATCCCAGTACTACTCCATCTCAAGTGCGCTTAACCATGGAGTTTTCCCCAAGGTTAAGCCCACTTAGCTTGCAACCCCATTTGCAAGCCTGAGATGGGTGACCTCCCAGGACGGCCCAGTGCTTCACCTCTGTGAGCATCACCTAGATGCAATGAGTGCTAAGTGGACCATTCATTATCATGAGAGATGGGTTCTTGTGAATCACTACTCATGAAACATGGGTCAATGAGTTTGACCTGAAAACTACACAGTTGAATCCTGATAGCAATATCATAATAAGATATATTATGTTGTACTCAATATGGATGTTTAAGTGCATGAAGTTGAAAAGTTGAAATTGAATTGAAAAGTTGGAGAATGACTCTGTATGTAAGATTTTTAGAGTGTATGAAGTTGAACTGAAAAGTTTTAGAAAGACTCTGTAAGAACACCCTCAATGATCCATCAACAACAACTGGATAAGATTGCAGGAATAACTCATTTAAAAGGGGTTACAATCCTTGATGACCAATAGCAAAACATTAATTTGCTTTACGACTATAGATTTGCATTTAACTAACAGGATGACCACCAAAGTAAAATTTAAGAGGCCAATAGCCACTGGGGAAAATTGGCAAAGTTAATAGATTATACTATTAAGATTCCAGTATTTTTGATTATGGGTACCAAAGATTTTATACTAAAATCACTAGGAATGGAGGATTATATCAACAGTGATTACCTGAAATCTCAAGTGCCCAATCTAGAGATCAAGTATTTCCTAGAAGGGAGCCATTTCGTTCAAGAGAAATTTCCTAAGGAGGTGAATAAGCTTATTCTTGGCTTCCTCAACTAGCAACTTTAATGCTGAATTACTTCAAGATTAGGGATAATAGCACCAATTGTCATAGCCATAGAAATACTGAAGGATATCTAAACTTTTTTTTTGTCCTGTGAAAGTGGATTACATTAAATAAATATGATCTTTGACTTTGAGCCTCTCTTTTTTGACCCATGGATGCTAAAGCATAGAATGCACTAATTGTGAACTGCATTTGTTAGTTTTTTATTTTTGTTAATGACAGACTATACATTGAATTTTTTTGAGTAAGAAATAGTGTTGTATTTTCCCAAAACTGCATTATTAAATTTCCTGAGAGCATATCGAAAGGGACAAAATCATATCTAGTTAATTGTGAAATATATAATAAAATAAAGAAGTAAAAAGAGAAGTGTAATGTAAAAAAACTATAAAATATATATTTAATTTAAATTAAAATGTTACTTTCTCAAATGAAATTGGACAGTAATGATGCGCATTTGAAGTTAAAAAAAAAGAGTATAACATTATTAATAGAAAAGAATATATCCTTTTCAAGGAAGACAGATCTTGCATTTTCTTAAAGACTTTAATATGACCTGCTTCTGTTGCACCTTACTCCTAATAGCCCTCACCCATGCCCAGCTACAAAACTTATTACGCCATTAATATTTTCGTACAAAGGATGACAACTATCTTGTCTCAAGAGTTCAAAAACTTTTGAAACCAACAACTATAGGGTAGCTATGTTTCATTTTAAATATGCTAAATATTTAAAATAAATATTTTAAAGAGGCTAGCTATAGGCTATGCCCTCTGTAGCCCAAGAACTCAAGTTCGGGGTGGAGATCATGAGAAATGAGGATGATGATTATTTTTTCAAGGAAGAATCGGGCCTCAAATGCTTCAGCTTGGCGAAGGACTCCTTGATCTGCTCCGAAGTCCAGACATAGAGCACCCCACGTTCTTTCTTATTTAGGTCCCTGGCTCATCTAGAGAGCTTGATAGCCCAGACCGTCATGTTTCAAGAGTTATGGAGGCTCACTTTGAAAGCAGCCTTCACAAGCTCCTTCTGGGTCCACTTCGCCTGCAGAGAGGGTGCGTATGACTGGAGTGAGGCCATGCAGAGGTATGCAATTGTCTTGCATAGCTGAAGATGAGTCATAGAAGATGTATAACTAAAATAGTTTCCACACAGAAATGCGATGCCTTATTTGTTCCAGAAAATTTACGGAGGAAAAGTAAGATGTGGTGTTCCAGCACATACCATGCACTTTGAGCACCTCTTTTGCCTTACTTTTAGTCTTGACCATGCATTCGCAATGCATAAGCATGCACAGTTTGGTAACTGCCCCAACCTACAACATTTCATCCATTAATCGCTTAGACGAAGAGAATTCATAAAGAAACCAGAGGATCCAAACGGATTTTTCTATTGAAAAGTCAGAGACTGTCATTATTTTCTTAGAGACTGCAGGGATCATACCCATCGCGTGGTCAGCCACGGTAGCCCTTCCTTCTGCACATCCACACAATATGTTGAGAAGACATAACATCCTCTCATAGCTACTTTTTTTCTCGGGAGTCTGATCAGGAAGAGATTCGATCAACACGGGCACTGCCCGTACCTCGATAGCATTAATTCTACTACATGGGTTGTTGGAAGTGATTGCAGTCAACATTTCAAGGGCGGCCATCGTAGCCTGGTGGTACACCTCCTCCATCAACAGCTCCAATAGCCCTTCCATTAACTCACCATTGGCATTCATAACAAGCCGCTCCAGGCCTTTCCTTGAAAGCATCTATAAGAGAATGGCAGCATGAAACTGTGCGTTGGAGGCACCTCTCTTAAGGATGGAGGCCAGGGAAGCCAAGCACTTACTTGTGGTGACCAAATCCAACGTCTTGTCTAGCAACGAAAGAGAATATAGAATTCCCAAGGACTCCTCGCTGGTTGCCACAACTTCGTAGCAACAACCCTCATCATACCTTTCTGTAGAATAACTTTCAATGACAGAGATTAGGGCAGCTGGTACAGTAGAAGAAGCAATGAACCGCCTATTGCTTTCGCTCTCACCAGCCACAGATCTTAGTTGCACTCAAAATGACTCCATGTCTAGCAGTAAGTTATTGAGTCGATCTGCATCGAGTGGTGGCCAAGGCGTGGAGATCTGGTGGACACCCTTGGAGGAGTTGAGGATGCACCATTGTTGGATGAGGTGCCACAGTGTGTGGTTGGGTGTGAGTTTAGTGTTGTGAAGGGATTGTCTTGTGAGAGGGAAAAACCTTAATTTAGATAGAGAACAGAGGAATATAAAATAGCATACATAGAGCATTGTTAATGAGATTATAGGTGTTTTGAACCCATCCACTGATGAGCACTTTAACCCTACCTTGGTGGATATCTTCAAAGCCATCAAAACAACTGTCTTTGTTAGTGACCGCAGCACTCATCCAAGTTTTCACATTGCTCATCTGCAACTTGAAAGAATTGGGCCTCAAATGCTTCAACTTGGCGAAGGACTCCCTGATCTGCTCTGAAGTTTAGACATGGACCACCCCGCATTCTTTCTTATTTAGTTCCCTAGCTCTTCTGGAGAGCTTGACAGCCCAGACCATCATGTTTCGGGAGTTATGGAGGGTCACCTTGATAGTGGCCTTCATGAGCTCCTTCTGGGTCCACCTCGCCTATAGAGAGGGCACGTATGACTGGAGCAAGGCCACACATAGGTTAGGGTAGTGGGTGATTCTATAAAAGGATTCAATGAAGCTGTCAACTCACCTAGCAGAAGAAAATGATGTGTCCAGCAGAAGAAAATGATGCGCCCATCCTTCGTTAGAAACCACGCACCCCCTGCTCAGCCCATAATTTCGTCCACCTTCCCATGTGAATGGAGTATTTCAAGAACTGTTTAAAGTGGTGCAGTTACTAGCATCCTTCTAATTGAGATTCCCACCGAAATAGTCTAATCCGGCATCAGACAGTAAGACTTTTTCAGTGGAATTCCCACCTATAATAGCCTATCAGCTAATGAACGAATAATTGTTAATGGTTAGGATAAGATAAATGGTGACTTCAATAGTCTTTAGTTATTTTTTTCAGATGCAATTATTTTGCATCAATAGATACTTATAATGGTTGATTTATATATTCAAGGGGAAGCTATTCATAGGACATGAAATAGAGATTGGTTTGAAGTCTTTTGGAAAATTTATGGTAGTAAGATCTACATAGAGAATGATAGGTCTCATGATAAAAGAAAATTATTGTGATATAAGTATAATGTTGTTTGATGAACATATTAGAAAGCTTGGAAATGTGATATTTGGTATAGGAATGAAGAAGAAGATATTTGTTTTTTAGCAATAAAGAATGAGAGCTTAAAATTTAAATTCATGAGCATAGATTCCCAAATTAAGGATATGAAAGATCACTAAAAAGTGATAGTTGAAGGAACCACCATAGTGGGCTTATAGAAACTAGGTGTAGTCGTAGAACATCCTAAATTAATGATATCTATGTGTGTTTCAATAGAAGAATTATGACACCTGAGGTATGGTCACATGAATCTTCAAGATCTTATATCTACAAAAAGAGAATAAATGATGGAAAGTGTATCAATCTTTAAGAATAAACAAACTATTTGTGATGGTTCTACATTAGGAAAGAAAAATGGCAGTGAATTTCCTATAAGGATGAATAGAAGAAAATAAAATATTATCAAATTAATACATATAGGTGTGTATGGTCCACTTCATCACTTTCATATATTTATGATGATGGAAGTAGATCCACATGGTTCTATTACTTATGATGTAAGAGTGAAGTTCTGAATGCTTCAAGGAATTCAAAACTATAGTAGAAAGAACCATTCACAATATTAATATTCACCATTCTTGTAAGCATACTTTTTGGAATATTACAACTAAAATAACATTAGAAAACCATACGTTATTGTTCATATCCTTAGAAAAATGGTGCTGCTAAGAGGAAACATATAACAATATTATGTGTGCTTGAAGTATGCTTAAGAAAATAATCTAACCATTTAGAAGCTAATGTAGTAATTCTAGTTGTATATAAGTCCCAATTATTTTCTATAAAATAAAACTCCTTGTGAGGATTTCATTGGTCATCAACCAATTTTTAGTATGTGTCATGATGTTTAAATTATATGATTATTGTTAATTCCTAAGTCTATATTTTTCCCTTGTGGACATAAGCTAAATATTTCCTTATGTTATATTGTTGGTTATCGCTCACAACCACTCAAGTCTAAAAATAAAAAATGGGTGGAGTTACTAAGATGATTTTTGCTTGTACATCCATAAAAACTAATCCATACTTACTATTCATAAACCTTGTTATACATATAAGGTAAAATTTATCACCCTACTCACATGTTTGCATGATTATAATTTAATCCAACATCTAACATATTATTATGTTTACAACCACATCTAACCTATTTACATGTGATATAAAACTACATCCCTTCCATAAAATTCCATAGTAGTCCTATTTGGTTGGCTATAGATTTCATTTGCACTTTTACACATCTCTTGTAAAATGCAACCTTACAATTATTTCTTATGTCTCACCAAAGCTTACAGAGGTTAACATCCACTTATTTTCTTATAAATTTCATGAATCTAGACATAACAAATAGATAAGAACTACATTTAGCATCTAGAATACTTTTTTTTTTTATAAGTTCCAATAAAAAATTTCCCTTGCTTCTACATGGGTATGTGTAGGATCATGGTGCGCCAAAAAGTGGCAATATTATGGGTATTTGTAGGGTATGTGGCTAATGACTTTTTCACCAAAAATTAATGAAACGAAAAGGGTTTTTAGAGGAGATTCTCAGCTTTCCAAAAATATAAATTATGATTTAATTTGAATTTAATAAATAATTATTATTCATTTTCTATTAGAATTACGACTAAAGTCCTAATCGATAGGCTGATTGAAAAACATCTATAACTTTCAAATGGTATCATATTTTTGAATCAAACATGTCACATTCTATGATTCACATACTATAGGATTAAAAAAAAAATAAATTTCATGAAGTTTTGACAAAGTTAAGGTATTGTTTTATATTTTCTAAAAGTTGTAAAAATTCATAATTAATTATTTACTTGGAAAAAATTACAAAAATATGCATCACATATGAGTCCTCTACTTATATATTAAATATTACAAAAAATATTATCATTTTATTATGGTTAGGTGGTTGACCTACTTCTTATTTTTCCCTAAAATTTAAGTACTATGCATTGAAATTTCAAATTTTCACCAAATATATTTTATTTATTTTAAATAAACCTAGTATTTTAGATACTACATTCAATTTTCTACAAATTTTATTCTTACATATTTTTTAAATAATATAGATAACTTATTCAAATATTTACATCAAGTTGCCTAACACTGATTTTTCTGAATTTTTTGCCACTTAAGGGTCTATTTTTTGGATGATGATCCTGCACATACCCACATCCTATAAGTCCATATTTATCACTATATATGGACTTGTACACTTCACATGAACTTTTTTAACTCCTTTGGAAAATCTTGTGTTACATGTGGATTTTCTCACCATAATTAATGGACTTGATGCCCCTCCTTGAACTTCACTCGCTTACATACCAAGTGACATAAATTTGTGATAATATAATATTGTATGGTTTGTCCATGTCTTTACAAGCTACAAAACAAAAATATCTATCGACACCCCATAGCCCCATCATTTTAGAGGAAATTGATATCTTTATTTCATGTATGTATAGTAATAGATTAAATTATCCCATGATGATAAGACTAGGAGTATCTTGTCACATGGAAAACTACCAAAAATGTATTAATTACCCCTTTAGTGATTTAAATTGTCATCCCCAATGGAATCCTCAATTTATTTTAGGTAGGGATTTATCATGAATGTATTTAGTTAATTAGAATTGATGCAAGAGCATCCAACAATGTATGGAAATCTTGCATCACCCAAAAAAAATGTTTTTCCTTAATTTATTTAGTTTTTTTTTCATTTCACAATGGCAATTAAGGGATGTAAAGCAGTAAGGAGTCAAAAATAGCAATAATAGTCACTTACTATTTTTAGTAAGTCAACCTAAATGGGCTTGTATGGACCTAAACATTTACCCCAAGGAGTAGAACTGAATAACATTTTCAATCACAAAAGAATCATCTCAATACCCTACAAGGTTTGGGAGATATTAAAGTTTCTATCTCGAGAAATTTCTCCAATGCAACTTCAAATGCAGATATACAGACTTTAGAGGCCCCAAAATAGATAAAAAAGTTGACAAGTCAACCTATAGTGAATTCACATGTTGTAGATCTTTTTGAGAGCTTCTAATGATATGTAATAATAGAAAATCAGAAACCCAGATCAAAAGTTATGGCCTTGTGATGTTGCCCCTCTAAAAAGTGAATTTCATAAAAATTTCTTCCTAGTCTAGAAATCAAACAGTGAGACTTTTGGCGCCAAAATAAATGGGAAAGTTTAACATTCTAAAACATTTCGTAGACACCACTAGGCTTGTTAATTTACTAAAACCCCTTTCTTCATCTTTAATAACTAAATAATCTTAATTATTTAATTATTCACTACTAGATTTTCTGTCACAAGTTAATTAATTTTTTTTTAATTAAATGACTCATCTTTTCTCTCCTTTTGGATTAAATTTCTATTTAATCAAAAAGTGAACTCGCTTTTTTTCCTCTTACAATGAGATAATGTTTCCATTATTTCAAAATTCACTCTCCTCTTCAAGCTAATTGATTTTTGTCAAAAAATCTGTTAGTTTCCTCTTTCTCTTTCACTTTCGATCTTATCTCATCTTGTCTTATCTAATTTTGTCTATTAATCAAATTAATGTCTTTTCAATCTCGATCGTTCATTTTCCATCTGTCTCTCTATAAATACCACCATCATTTATCATCTTAGAAAATCTATAAAATCTTAGAAAATCCTTAATACATAGGCTATTATGTTGTTGATATAATAATTAATCTTTGATATTTTGCTAGTCACTAGTCATAGGCTTTTGTAGCATCTTCAATACTGAGGGCACTTGGAGCTTCAAAGAAAAATGGAGAAGGATGATGGAGGTCATTCAATGGAGGCATGAATATTATGGTGAAATTGTTCTTTATTATTTCTTTTCATGCACTTCTTTGTTCTCTATCATTAGATTAGGAATTTCAGGTTTATTTATTGTGCTTAATAATCTTAATTATGATTTTCATGATTACATATGGTGAACCTAACATGAATTCTTTTATGGAAGATTTAATTCCTCACAGCTTTTATGAGACAACTTTTATTTGAATATCTTTTATGGAGATTTAATTTCTTGCAATGACAACTCTTGCATGCTTGTGAGAATGTTTTGTGTTAGGCTTGATAGTAGACTCCACGACCATCTTTGCATGATAGTCACCTTTGGTTCTTCCTTCACCTCTCTTTTCATGGCAACGATAGGTATTCTTTAATTTATATTTTTAATTCAATTTAGATTTTTAATTTGAGTTTGATTTTTAATTTAATTTAGATTTTAAATTTAGTTTTTTTCCTAATTTAATTAGATTTAAATTTTTCTAATTTAGTTTAGACTTAGATTTTTCTAATTTCGGTTTAAATTTTGATTTTTCTAATTTAGTTAGATTTAAATTTAGATTAAACTCACATTTTTAATTTAATTAAGACTTTTAATTTATATTTTAAATTTAATTTAGATCTTTAATTAGATTTTAATTAGATCTTTAATTTAGATTTTTAATTAGATTTTTAGTTAGATTTTAGTTTTTTTAATTAGATTTTAGATTAATTAAATTTTTAGCCTTAATTAGATTTAAATTTTAGATTTAATTTTTTAATTTAGTCTAGCTTTATATTTTCTTTTAAATTTAATTTAGGCTTAGATTTTAGATTTTTTTAATGCTAGTTTTCATTTTAGTGTAATTTTAGTTTTATGGCTAACTTTGTTAATTTGGCCTTTTACAAGTTTACATGTTAGAGACTCGAAAAAACAAGAAAAAATCATGAGCTCTCATTTTCCAAAGACTTGAAAATCAAAACTAGTAATGACATTTGGTGTAGGACGTTCCTTGAAGATTTAATTTTTAAAACTAATTGTCTTTTAGTATAGCAAACATTTCAATTGGTGCTTAAAAGGAACCTTATTTTCTGCGTTATCCTAGCTAATTTTTATGTATCCTCTCCCCTTGTGCACTTGTGTGATATTGTGTGACAAGAAATATGCATTGGTCTCCTTTTCTTAGGAGAGGCTTCCTTGGGGATTTCATCACCTTAGGATTTGACCTCAAGCACATTTCCTAATGGGCTATATCAAAGGGGAGAGAATGAAAGTTGTACCTCAAGGAGTGGCTAGCATCATTCAAAGCCAAACAACAAGACCCTTAGTCCACCAAGACTTGTTGGTGATGAGAGTGGGAGTGGGTCTCCCAATTCTCAGGCTGTTATAGATGAGCTTTCTATTCATGGCAGTCCCCCACTAGACACCTCTTATTTTTAGAAGCCTAGGAGCCTTTCGGTGATTTCTTAGTATAGTGCAAGGTATAGTATCATTCTTGAAGATACTCACTACTAACTCCCTTGAGTAGAGATATAAAATTCCTCGAGATCTTTGGGTTTTTGGGAATTTAAAGTTTGGTATGCCCGAGAAGTGTGTGTCATGGAGGGGATCACGTGCCACCAAACTTCTAAGCTATTCGCTCTCAAAAGAGAAGTGTTTCACATTGATCTTGGGGTATTTCAGTGGGCTATACCAATTATACAAACCTTTCTGAATAACTAGGTTATGCTTGTCTTAAGAGTGTCTTTATGTTTGATATACCAACTATGAAGCCATTGGGCTCTCCACTCTTAATCCATACCCTTTTTTTTAGTTGAGTCAACAAGTACTTTATCTTCCAAGTGTTTTATGTATGTGTATTCAAACAAATAAGCAAATAAACCTTACACCTAAAAATTGCAACAGTTCACAATTTTAGACCAAGTAACATTTTCAAATAAAATAGTCAAAATCAGGTCAAGCTCTTTCCAAAATCATATTCAAACCTTTGAGATCCATTTTTAGACCAACTTCTTGTTGTGTTTCTTGTTTAAAACCAAAAAATCGCTCAGTTCAACTTGAATATCATCATTCCATTATTAGGTCACCATTTTAGGTACCTTTGAATCCTCATTACATGCATATCCTAACATCACATTAGGCTACCTTTTTCAGTCTTTTAGGCTTGGAACCTTGTGTATTTTAGGATAGAAGAACTCTCTATTCCCTAGTATGAATCATTTCTCAACAAAACATTGTCATTTGACCAAGTCACTTTTAAACCTCGTGCTTTGTCATTTTGGTGATAATTTCCTACTCACAAGTCTAGCAGGGAAAATCACCTTGTCACTCTTTTCAATTGTCTTAGAAAAATACCTTTTTATAATCCTGGTTGAAACATTGGTTTACCCTTGGTTAGTTAGTGATCTTGTTCTTTCATTTTTCAAAAGTGTTTAAGCCCTCAAGTATCCATCATCTCTTAGTCATTTTCATCCTTCATACCACAACATTTTAGACTTAAAATAGCATTTTCATACACTTTAGATTTCATAACATCCAACATTACCATTATCACTTTTAGTCTTATTGCATACATTAGACCTCTTCCATCCTTAAGATACCACAAATACCAAAAATTAGTTGCATTACATTTAAGCATCACTATATATTCAAAAGTACAAAAAAATATATCATTTCGATTGCATACCTTAGGCTTAAGTCATACTTTTGTATTGGCATCTCTTAGGCTTCATACCATCCACCACCATGTCTTCCCTTCACCTTTATATGCTTGCTAACTATCAAGTTGAATACTAGTTAATTTGCAATGGTCAAGCCCAAAAATCTATAAACTTCAAAAGACAATTCATCCAATCCAAATACCAATCAACCTCAACCCATGGTCAACTACCCACATACACTTCTTACCAACAACTCATAAGCTCTAGTTCTTCATCCATATACCCTCACTATTAAGAGTCATTTTATACAATCCTTGCCATTGATCCACAAAAAATTTCCACTAATCACCCTTATGCTAACCTTGACAAGGGAAACCAACCTTCCACTATTCCATTCCAAGCCACTACATCCTATCCTAACCAACCTTCCACTAATCCATTCCTATTCACTCCATGCCAACCTACATTTAGCTATGAAAACAATATCCTTGTCCAAAATTACATCCAATTGCCTACACTTGAGGATATATGTCAAGAGGAAAATCCAAGGCATGACATCATAACTTCACCTTCAGGTCAAGATTGAAGTAGTCCATCCCATGACTGCATCCTTAATTCAATTCAAGAAGTACTTCTAGATAATCATGGCATCCAAAATACACCTATCCTTGATCAAGATCTCTTTCCCAATCATGTCACCCAAGACAAACCTATTTTTTATCACAACACTTCTATTGATCAAGAAATCCAAAAAGATCCACTCGTTGACCTTTATGACATTCTTGATCAAACATTGGAAGTTGATCCTATCTAATTAACAATTACATCCATTTCCCAAAATGAGACACTTTCTCCCATGTGACACATAGATGATCTTCCTCTAGAATGAGAGTCTCCTATTCTAGACATATTCACAAATGATCAAACTATAGTTGAATTCATAGGAGTCTATGACAATGACCATGAAGATGGTTTTGATATTGACTTAGAAGCACAAATAGAATCATCTAAATCTGATATGTCACAAAATTAGACCAAAGATGTTAATCAGAAATGTATCCCACATGTTAATGAAGCTACTACATCCTATCAACTAGGATCATCCATTTTCATCAAATCAAGCTTTCTCGCAGAGGAGAAGATTCCAAGTAACAATGTCCACATATACAATGATGGGTTAGCATCTTTTTTTCACAACAAAAAATACCCCATCGCAAACAAAATCTAGGACAACATGCAATATCAAGGAAGAGGACTAGGCTGACATGAGCAAGGAATTCGAGAACCAATAAAATTTTATGAAAAATCCTACACACCAAGGTCTTGGCTATTCTTCAATCAACAAATCAAATGATGTTAGTTGTAGCTCCTTGACATTAAGGGGAACTTTATCTGATACAAACATCAAAATGGAGGCCATGTGTATTGTCACAAGGTTGTTGCCAAAACTCCTTCCATCCACACTATAGCTTGTCACTTCAACATGAACAAACATTCCATTTGGGACCAACAAAAGCAAAAGTATTATAAATTCAAAGTTCAAAATCAGATGTCAAATTCCATTGAATCAAACAAAAATACAAGTGGAGAAATAATGTTAAAATAGATCCCAAAGAAAAATTGATCAAGAAAAGAAAATATTCAAAATCCAAAATTCAATCAAACTGTGGATCCACAATAAAAAAGGACTCCCACATATAATAAATTTCCACCTCCTTCAAAATGGTCATCAAGCAAGGCATATAAAAGTGTTGGTTCCAAATTCTATACCAATCAAAATTCCAAACTCTACCATCCAACATTCCAAGTTTGAAAAATAAAAAAGTGATACATCCAAATGTCTAAATAATCCTTCCATGTCTACCATCATCCGTCATAATCATGCATCTTTCCTAAAGTCCAAAAATCCCATGTAAAAAATACATCATGTCTTGGAAGAAACTCATTATTGTAAGGACTCTCATGGCTCTTTATCATCATGTGTGTATTTTGATAAGGCCAACTCTAGTAGCATCAAGGATCACAATGTCATCAATCAGTTATATGCAAGTGCTATGATCCTAACAAGGCAACTGCTTCATAAAGTTCATTATTGTCATATCATGTCCCTAGTCTCTACATCAACACATCAATGGATTTAGAACATTCAGTGATCAACTAAAACAACAAGGTTGTCCAAAAGATATAAAAAATACCAAAAATAAAAAAATAAAAAATTGAGAAATTGTCAACTTGATAAAAACCTGAAAATAGGCATCTTGGTGACACCAAAAAATAATTAAAAAATAGTAAACAAAATTTTTTCTCCAATAGTGAAAACCATTTTTATGGCACTTTGGATAATTACCATGATGAAAACCTGGCAAACAGGTGTCATGTGTAAAATAAATTATCTATGTGGAGAATTACACTTGAGGGCAAGTTGTGTCATTTTCCCTTACCCTTCACGTGACATTTCTTATAAAATTTCCATCTATCCATTTTACCACCTACTTTGATCTTGATAAGGATTGGGTCACAAACATAAATCATGCTTTGGGAAAACTCTTGACATGTCTATCCTTTGTTCATACACTATTCATGAACATCATGGCATTGCCTTCATAGCATTATACAAACCCATACCTTGGAGAAAACTACTTATCCCTATATGACATCATCCTTGGAGACCAAATGATAATTCTTCCAGCTCATAATCCTCATGTCTCCTATCCATTACCAAAATCAATCCATTATCCTTTTATACCTATCGTATTTCTTTGTTTTCCCTTGTCAATTGTCTAAGGATATCCCATCATCCAATCTAGTCCTAACCAAGTCATTCCAAATGCAATGAGTCTAACTCGTACAATATTGCTATGCATCCTAGTGCATCATCCAAAACACTCCTTGGCTCTAATTCTATCCTTGTAAACCATGATCCTTTAATCACATAATCCTCATCCTCATGTTGTATTAGGATGTTTCCTTCCCATGCCAAACAACATCATCATCATCATTACTTGTCAATTCGTATTCAGCTTGAATAGGAGCAAGATAATGGCTGTCAAAATAAGTGTGGATTATGTTATGGATGACACACTAAAAGCTTGACACCAAGGCCCCCTAGGTCAGTCTTTTATGGTTCATTGGGTTAGTCAAAATAAATTAGACATTGTCAACTCAGACACAACATAATCATCTAAACTTCAAATACAAATCCTGAATCAACAACACAAGAGAGCCAACAAGTCGCCAAGTTAAATTAGTCATTTGTGACATCAATCAAATTAGTCAAATTGATTGAAACCAATGGTCTTATACAGGATACATCCTTCCTAAAACTAGGCCTCATCACCATCACACTTTGTCAGTTTCCTTATATAGGTAGTTACATGATCGAAAATAGACTTGAAATATTCTACAACATGTTTTCTCTCTTGAAACTAGGCCTTATAAAAATATTCCACCACTCATTTCATCCCTTAATGCACTAGCAAACAATCTGATTGGCTATTGACCTTGCTAGTCTATTTTGTCTTATCTTTTGGATTTACTTTTGTCATGTTACTAGCCACCTCGAGGATGTCTCATGAAGGATTTAGAGGAGCGATGATGTCTCTTGACTCATCTTTTATTTGATTGTTGTTTATGGTTTGTCTTGACAAAAATACTAGGACAACATGACCCTTTGTATGAGTTAGGACATTCCTTTTCTACGATTGTCTATTTTATAGATGGATGACCTTGCACACCTTGGTCTATTTCTTACCATGGTGTTTGTTCTCCATTTGTCATATTTTACCACCCAATGATGATTAAATGAAAAATCCTTTCATAGAAAAATATATATCTAAAAATTATCTCAACTAGCACTATCTCAACATCCATGTCTTTCATGTTAAAATTCATATTTTTCTACTATAACATTTCCTCTATTTTGCATCTTCATCATCCTTATCTATTTTCCTCTATCTTATTTTCCCTTTATCTTCTAGTCCTCTCATCCATTTCGAGAGAAAACTTGTGTTATTTGAACCCACTTGTCCTCTCAAGGGGGCATACCACTCCCTCCTCATCATCCTTCCTCATCTTACTTTCACTGCGGCATATCTTTTTCTTTGACACAATGTGATAAACTACATTGTATCAAAGAGGGGAAAATGTAGAAACCTAGAAATTACCACTAGGCCTATCAATTTATTAAAACCCTTTTCTTCATCTTTGATAATTAAATAATCTTAATTATTTAATTATTACCTAATGTCATTAATTCTTCCATTAATTAAATAATCTAAATTATTCAACTATTCATTGTTAGCTTTTTTGTCACAAGTTAATTATATTTTATTTAATTAAATGACTCATATTTTCTCTCCTTTTGGATTAAATTTATATTTAATCAAAAAGTGAACTTGCTCCTTTTCCTCATGCAATGAGATAATGTTTCCATTATTTAAAAATTCACTTTCCTCTTCAAACTAATTGATTTAAAAAAAAATCAATTTGTTTCCTCTTTCTCTTCCACTTTCGATCTTATCTCATCTCGTCTCGTCTAATTTCGACCACTGATCCAATTAATGTCTTTTCAATCTTGACCATCTATTTTACATTCGTCTCTCTATAAATACCACCATCATTTATCATCTTATAAAATATAGAAAATCTTAGAAAATCCTAAATTCATAGGCTATCATGTTTTTGAGATAATAATTAATCTTTCATATTTTGCTAGTCACTAGTCAAAGACTTTAGTAGCATCTTCAATACTAAGGGCACTTGGAGCTTCAAAGAAAAATGGAGAAGGATGATGGAGGTCATTCAATGGAGGGGTGAATATTATGGTGAAATTTTTCTTTATTAATTATTTTCATGCACTTCTTTATTCTCTATCATTAGATTAGGAATTTCAAGTTTATTTATTGTGCTTAATAATATTAATTCTAATTTTCTTGATTACAATTTATAGGGCAATTATTGGGTACCTAAAATAAAAAAAAGGTTTAAGTAGGGGATTATACACTGGCTCCGTTAGTGCATACTTCGGCTCTCAATAATATATTTTGTTTTCAATTTTGATTTTGTTGTAATGAAACAAGCCCATAAGGCTATAGCATGTAAGTTTTTTTATCTATAATTTCATTTTCTAGAAAATAATTGAAAGTGAGTTACTTTTTCTATCTCACATCTTCTATGTTGGTATCTATTGTGGTGATTTCTATGGGTTTTGAGCAGTGTGTCCCTCATCAAGTGGTATCAGAGTAGAAGTTCCTGAGCCTGTAACAAAGCGCGCAACATGAGGTAGTTGTAGTAGGACCTATGAGTGTGGGTTGAGTTCTAGATGCCCTCAAGAATTTCCAAGCATGATAGAGGTAGAGACTGAGGTGGAGGAGGAATAAATCCACATAGAAATGAATTCATATCCCTTAGATGGAAATTAGAAACCTTGCGGCAAGAGGTTTGAAGAAGAGGTGTGCAATGAGAAAGATATGACAATGAAGATGAAACGTAAGAGGAAATCGAGGAGGAAGAGTAGGATCCAATGGATCCTGAAGAAAGAATATCACTATGAGGAATCTCAAGCATTGGGAAGAGACCTAAAATGGAGGTTTCGACTTTTAGTGGAAATCTGAATCCGGGTATGTGTAGGATCATCATGGAAAAAATTGGCCCTTAAGTGGCAAAAGTATTAGAAAAAATAGAATTAGGCAACTTGCCATAAAAAATTGAATAAGTTATCTATATTATTTCAAAAATATGTAAGAATACAATTTGTACAAAAATGAATGTAGTTTCTAAACTACTAGGTTTATTTTTATTTTTTTTAAATGTATTTGGTGAAAATTTGAAATTTCAATGTAGTAGTACTTAAATTTTAGGGAAAAAATAAGTAGGTGTCTATCTAACCACCATAACCACAATAAAATGATAATATTTTTAAAAAATATTTTAGATATAAGTAGAGGACTCATGTCTGGATGTGATACATAATTTTTTGTAATTTTTTTCCATGTAAATAATTAATTATGAATTTTTAATTACAAATTTTTAAAAATATAAAAACTTGTATGTCTGACCACCTTAACTTGGTCAAAACTTCATGAAATTCAATTTTATTTTAATCCTATAGTATGTGAAGCATAGAATGTGACACATGTTTCAGATTAAAAAAATGTGATATTGTTTGAAAAATATAGATGTTTTTCAATTAGCCTA
Source organism: Sequoia sempervirens (assembly GCA_007258455.2). Taxonomy (NCBI): domain Eukaryota; kingdom Viridiplantae; phylum Streptophyta; class Pinopsida; order Cupressales; family Cupressaceae; genus Sequoia; species Sequoia sempervirens. Next base: position 5,988,337 of record VDFB02047397.1, read on the forward strand.
TCAATTAGGACTTTAGTCATAATTCAAGTAGAAAATGTATAATAATTATTAATTAAATTCAAAGTAAACCATAATTTATATGGATGGAGAGCTGAGAATCTCTTTTAAAAACCCTTTTCATTTCATCAATTTTGGGTGAAAAAAAATCATCAGCCACATACCCTACACATACCCAACATATACCACTTTTTAGCCCATCATGATCTTGCACATACCCACCTTGAAGAACTAATCAATTGGATCAATGACATGTTGGAATTTTTTAAGTTTGAGGAGATTGAAGATCCTCATAGAGTAAAGTTTGTAAAGAAAAAATTGAAAATTCACACCAGTATATGGTGGAAAGAGGTTCAATTAGAAAGCAAAAGACAAGGGAAAGATAAAATTTCCATATGAGATAGAATGGTGTCAAATTTGAAGAAAAAATTTGTTCCAGTCGATTACGAATTGGAGATACTCAAGAAGATGTAGAGCTTGATGAAAGGAACAAGGATGGTGAAAGAATAAACAAAGGAATTTAACAAGGTCTTGATTCAGATAGGAAATTCTAAGGAAAATAAGGAGAAATATTAATGGATTGAAGCCAAGCATATAAGAAAAATTGGCACTGGTAAGAATGACCATCATTGAGGACACTTATTAATTTTTTCCAAAGGTTGAAGAACAACTAAATAAGAGGTTTGATAACAAACAACAAGGTGGGGGCCATGGTGGAAAGACTAGCAGACAATCTTTTGGAAGTTGAACGAAGATCAAAAGAAGGATGAAGGATCTAGTAGCAGCCAGAACCAGAAAGAAGATAATACCTACCATCCTCATGATTAGAATAATAGAGACTAAAGAGGAAGGGGAAGATCTAGACAAGGACCATAAAGAAGAGGATTTTGTGGAACCTGTTTCTTGTACAAGGAAGAACATAGAGCCTATGAGTGTCCTCAACATCAAGGAAAGACAAATACAAGACTTGAGGGTAATGCACGAGTTGCACATTTAGATGAAGATGTTGAGTCTTCACAATATGAGTATGCAAAAAGAGGAGAGGTTCTTATTACTATGAGAGCCTTCTTGAATGAGGACAAGGAACCAACTGAAAGGAATAATTTATTTCACACTAGATGTAAGTGGGTATGTGCAGGATCATCATGGAAAAAATAGGCTGTTAAGTGGCGAAAAATTTAGAAAAATCAAAGTTAGTCAACTTGATGTAAAAATTTGAATAAGTTATCTATATTATTTCAAAAATATGTAAGAATGCAATTTGTAGCGAAATTCAATGTACTTTCTAAACTACTAGGTTTATTTTAAAAAAAAAATCTATTTGGTGAAATTTTGAAATTTCAATGTAGTAGTACTTAAATTTCTGGGAAAAAATAAGTAGGTGTATGTCTGACCACCCTAACAACAATAAAATGATACTATTTTTTATAATATTTTAGCTATAAGTAGAGGACTTATGTCCTAATGTGATGCATATTTTTTTGTAATTTTTTTCCAAGTAAATAATTAATTATTATTTTTTTATTACAACTTTTAAAAAATATAAAAACTCGTATGTCTGACCACCTTAACTTGGAAAAAACTTCATGAAATTATTATTTTTTAATCCCATAGTATGTAAAGCATAAAATGTGACAAATGTTTCAGATTCAAAAAATGTGATACTATTTGAAAGCTATAGATGCTTTTCAATCGGCCTATCAATCAAGACTTTAGTCGTAATTCAAATAGAAAATGAATAATGATTATTTATTAAATTCAAAGTAAAGCATAATTTATATTGGCAAAAATTTGAGAATCTCTTTTAAAAACCCTTTTCATTTCATCAATCTTGGGTAAAAACAAAGACATCAGCCACATACCTTGCACATACCCATCATATTGCCACTTTCTTGCCCATCATGATCCTACCCATACCCAAGTGTGAAGGTAAAGTTTGTGATATTATTATTGTTGGAGGTAGTATTGATACCTTGTTTAAGAGGAAATGGTTAGTAAATTGTAGTTGGAGAGAAGAAGGTATCCAAACCCATACTAGATTGCTTGGTTGCAGGACCATAAAGCATCTATAAATGAAAAATGTCTCTTAAAGTTCAGGATTCAAAATTACCATGATGAGGTATTGTGTGATATTATACCTACGGATTTTTGGCATATTTTGTTATGCAAATCATCATAGTTTGGTCAATGAGAAGTACATGATGGACATGCCAACACCTATTCCTTGACAAAGGATGACGTTTGTCATAAGTTGAAGCCCTTGAAAGAAGCATTGAAAGAGGTATGCAATAATGCAAGAGTTTATTTGGTTGATGGAAGAAAGTTCCTAGAAGGTATGAGGCATGAGCATTTTTGTTTTGTATTGATCCCTAGAATTGATAAAGAAGATACCACTAAGGTACCTGTAGAGGTTTCAGATTTGTTGAATGAGTTTCAAACTATTATTTTTTATAACATACCTAAAGGTTTTCCTCCAGTAAGAAAAAATAGTCATCAGATGGACTTGATTCCTAGAGCCATTTTTACAAATAAGGTAGCTCATCATATGACTCCAGTAGAGAGAGAAGAGTTGAACAAACAAGTGCAAGAGTTGTTGTGGAAGGAATTCATCAGAGAGACTTTGAGTCCATGTGTAGTACCAACAATACTAGCAACAAAGAAGGATGGGGAATGATAGATGTACATATTCTAGGGACATCAACAATATCACAATCAAGTATAGATTTCCCTTGCCGAGAATGGATGACATTGGATTGTTTGAGTGGAGTTGAGTACTTCACGAAGATAGATTTGAAGAGTGGATATCACTAGATTTAGAATAAATAAAGAGATGAATGGAATATAGCCTTCAAAACCAAGGAGGGCTTGTATGAGTGGTTAGTCATGCCTTTTGGGCTAACCAATGCACTAGGAACATTTATGCAACTTATGAATAAGGTATTGAAAGAATTTTTAGGAAAATTTGTTATTGTTTATTTGGATGATATTTTGATTTTCAGTGAGACATTGGAGGAGCACTTCATGCATATGGATGATGAGTTTTTGAGAATCTAAGGGAGGAGAAGTTATTGATTAATTTGAAGAAATGTAGTTTTGTGAAGAGAGAGTTGGTGTATCTGGCATTTGTTGTCTCAATAGAGGGTCTTAGTAGTACTTTTGCACCTCTAACTAAATCAATGAGAGGGGATATAAAAGAGTTTATGTGGACTATAGGAGAAGCTAAAAGTTTTGATACTATAGACACTAAAATTTGGTTTAAGCCTGTGACTTCAATATTCTTAATAATTCATATTTTTTCCATGGTCATGATTAAATAATGTCAATTATTTAATTATTCTCTAAGGTATTCATTTCTTCTATTAACTAAATAATCTTAATTATTTAATTAATTCACACTTTTCTTTATTCTATTTGATTAATTAAATAAACACTTTTTATATAATTATGTTACTAATTAACCTTATCCTTCTTCTTCGATTAAATAAATTCTTATTTAATTTACTCTTTATTATATTTCAACTATAATTAAATAAATCCTTTATTTATTTAATTATTCATTTAAATCCCTTCATCACTTAATTAAATAAATATTATTTATTTAATTATTCTTCCAATATCAAATATGTAATTAAATGAATTATTTAATTCATAAATCTATTTTAATGCATTCCTCTATATTTAGATAATTGTGTGAGTTATCTATGTATTCACTTTGACTTGACTCGAAATCTATTTAAATCATTCAGTTAACTGAAGATTTAATGTCTGAGTGGCTTTCTCGAGTAATCTCTTCGTCATATCATTCGGTCATCTAGTTCTAACTCAATTGTGTGTACATGCATATTAATTAAATATTCCTATTTAATTAATTAAATCTTGTGTGTGCATTCGAAGAGAGAGTTTCTATAATCCATCCTTATCTTTGTCATGCAAAGATAATTCGTTTATTTATGAATACCAAACTTGAAGATTCAATCATTTATTTAATCTTTATTTCTATTTCTAATTTATATCACTCCTGTCACTACTAACTATTATCATAATGCATTACTAATCTTTCAATATTAACCATACGTCGATCTTTCAATCTTGGCCTATCATTTGAATAATCAATTTTCTATAAAGTGATATGTCATTCATCATTCCAATCTCTCTAAAAATCTGATGACTTTTTGGAGCAACTATGTTGGATCTTCAATGTTTTGCTAAATCATTATCATAGGCTATACTTGCATGAAATTTGAAAATCTAAGGCTAATTATACTACAACGACAAAATGGAGAAGGGAAATCGAGATGATACATGGAACTACTTACATATTGGGTGAGATTGTTCAGTTTATTTAATTTTGGCTTTCCTTTTTTCTTTGTTGCTTAGCTTAGATTGCATTAGAGTTTTAGATTGCATTTCATGTTTTCTCTAATCTGTTTCTTTGCATTTTCTAATGTTACATTTGGTGAACCTAACGTGAAGACACCATCTTCGCGTATCCATAGACTTTTATTTTGATTTTGTAAGTTTTTGTACGGAATGACGCATCAGCTTGACGAAATGCCACAATGGAAATTCAGAGACCCATCAGCTTGGAAAAATGATACAATTGACTTTGTTGGCCACATTTGAGAAGGAATCACGCATCTGTCATTTTCTGAGCCGCAATTGACTAGTGAAATACCATGGCGCATTTGACTGGTATTGTTTTTAGGTTTTGGACTTTCAATTTTCCGTTTCCTTTCATCTTTTTATTTTTGCTAATCTTCTTTTTTTAGTGTGTCTTGAGGAGTTAACGGAGTTTTTGCAGATCGATAGTCAAAGACCAATATCAAATTACTAACGAATCTTTTTGCAGAATGCATGTCAAAGGCCCTAGTTAAATTTTTGAACAAATTGTTTGGTAGTGTAGCAAATCTTTCATTTGGATTAAAATTAACAATTTTCTACTATGTTTGGTGTGAAAGCATGATTATGTAATTACCCTCACGATTTGGTACATCGAAGTATCCTCTCCCCTTGCGCATTCATGTGATCCTAGGTGTAAGAGAAATAGTTACTAACTCTAGAACTTGGGCCTATTCTGGTGGGAAAAATTACTCACCCTAGGACGACTCAGACTAGTAGCACCCTGAACCCAAGGGATTTCCAGGGCCAGTATATAAAAGTGGATTCTTGGGGAAAGCCCAAGAATCATGCGTATGGTTCTGATGAGATGGATTCGAAAGGGGACTCTCACCACATGGATCATGCCCTACGAACGAAATGCCCTAATTAAACACCTTTATTTGTAGTGTCCAAAATCCTTCTATTTATTGGTGTAGCAGGTCAGACTTGTGAAGCTGTCTCATATTCTTATGGTTCATGTGTAGAGATGAAGGTATGCCATGGGATGTTCATGTGTACTATAGCTTGGCTGCCCTGAATGATGTTAATGAGTCATGGATGGGTGCCAAAGGGGTCAAGCTACTAATCATCTGCCTTCAATAAGCATAGTTGGGGAAACCCAAGTGAGAACTCAGTAAATACTATCCTTCACAGCCTAGGATATGCTTGCCTATTGTCAAATTAAACATTCTTTGAGTCCAAAATCAAACTGAAAAAACTTTGTCTTATGACTATCTTTGTTTTCCAGAACTTGATCAGAGAAAACGCCAGTTTTATATCTCAATTTACTAAAAATACAACAAAGTCGCAACTGTTCACTAGAAAGTCACAATTATTTTGTCGAGTTGCATATGTTTACCTTAGAGTCACATCTGGTAGATTAGCTCAAATTTGCTTTGTCAAAAATCGTATTTGTCTTCAAAAACTACACTTGTGATATTATGTGATGCATCTGACAAAGTGAGCTACAACTATAGTCTCAAAGGACACATTTTCCACTGTCGCAAAATTTTTTACAATGTGTAAGTTTAGGAAAACTACATCTTTTATAATCTAAGTCGCAACTGTCATTACAAGTTACATCTATCAGAAAATTCACTACATCTGCCAAATTCAGACACTAAACTTTACCAGAGACACTTAATTGATTGATAGAAAACTGCAACTGTGAAACATAACTGAATTTAATAAATTATGCAATGCACTTGCTTGATTATTAGAAAACCAGAATTCGTGGTTACTATCTAGTCAACACGGTTATACCGATCCTTTAGTTTTCTTTCCACAAGTAATTCTTGAACAAAAAATTGGAATGATTTACTCAATTTTGTGTCCTTTAGGCATCATTTAGTCAAAACTATAGTCGTCCTAGTTCCAAGTGTTAGTTTCATCTTAGAATACATATTACCTTGAGAATAAACTTCTAGGAAGGTCACTTTTACAAACTTTAGGATAGGTCCACCATCTGCACTTTAGAAAAATCATAAGTGTCAACAAAATCTATCATTGAACCTAGTCCTATCATCTTATCTTTTGTCCTACAAAGAATCCTCCTAGCTCATCAGTCAAGTTAGGAAACTCAACTTGTCTTTGGTCCTCATCCTACATTGATTCCTTAACTTAACTAAAGTGACACCTTGGTTAGACTTTAGGTAGTTGGTCCCCCCCTGTCTCGGGTTTACATAATTGATTACCTTAGAAGTTTGCTTAGACTTTGCATCTTTAGATATTGTCATTTTAGACTAGTGTCATCTTAGCACATTCCTTATTTTGCACTTAGAAAATCCCAAAAACATAGACTAGAGTCATACTATCCATAGACATAGTTTTGCATTCCTTGCATATTGAGCTTATCTTACATGGTTGAAACTAGGTCTAAGAAAAGAGAGAGAAAATATGTCAAACCCAAATGAATTCATCAATCCATTCTCCACAAGACCTCATAGGACTTTATTAGAAAAATTCACCACTAGAAACACTCACGGACACATTATAGTAGAGGACATAGAGGCTACGACATAGGACCCTAAGTTTGCCTCTTTTTTAGATGAGTACCTAGCAAACGATTGTCAATGATACTTAGCCAAATTGCTAGCTGAAGGCACTACCTTACCTACAAGATTCGATATTAGTACCTTACGAGCTCAACCTACACAAGGGACTAATACAATGAATGTCATTACTACTATACCTCAAGTAAATACAACCATACCATCTGGCATACCTACACAGAGTATGATAGTCCATATGTCTCCATTTGGTATGTCTAGCATGACATCAAGATTTAATTTCACTCTAGGGGCATCATCATCCACTCCCTTTGATCCTCTTCTTGGGAGTAAAAGATATAAAACATCAGCTTCTAAACCAATTGTCAATGTCATGAGTACCATACCATAGTGAATAGCCATACCTAATGCTAGTGTCATGAGTACCATACCATAGTCAATGGCCATACCTAGTGTTCCGGTCACTAGTACTATACCGTGGATTACACAAATAGGAGGCAATCCCTCATTCCAATATGGTAATCAGAATCCATTCTCCCAGATTGGTAGTAAGAATCCATTCACAAAGATTCTGAATCAGAATCCATTCTCCTATATTCCAAGTCAACACCAATTTACACAGATTCTGAATCAGAATCCATTCACACAAATCCCAAGTCAAAACCAATTTATGCAGATTTCAGACCAAAACACATTTACCAACATTTTGAATCCAAACCCACCTCAAATACTGGCATTCAATCAAAACCCATCACGAGACCTAGGGTTTCAAAATACCTACATGGACCCACATAATCCATCCAACACATCCTTAACCCAGGTTGACATCTTGTAAACACAAATGCATGCACTACAAACACAAATGGACAACATGGCGGTGTCAACTAAGAAATCCTTTTCAAAAAAGGGCATATGTCCATTTCCCTTTGATATATCATTGTACATGACCCCTTTCCCTCATGGGTATGTCATACTAAATCTCCCTAAGTACAATGCAAAACAAAATCTAATACAACATATAAGGGAATTTTCTATCATGTGCACAGATGTCACTTATGACCCCACATATCTTATGTGACTATTTCCAAGAAGTCTTGTGGGACTTGCACCAGATTGGTTTTTAGGTCTATACTATGGCATCAGATCTTGGGGTGAAATGGCTGAGAAATTTTTTGAGCAATTATCCTTCAACATAGACCACGAGATAAATATAGCAACCTTGTGTCACACAACACAAGATGAAGGTGAAACATTCATTGCTTTCTTCTAGAGATGGACGACTATAGCTAGTCGGTGTCCTGTTGAAATACCTGAAAAACAAAAAGTCACTATGTTCCAGGAAAACCTTCATGCAAAAATGAGGAGTAACTTAAGGGTACATTGTTGTACATATTTTTTGGAACTAGTGGAAAAATGGGTTATAATAGAAAAGGATCTCATTGAAAAAGGTGAACTTAAGACATCAACATCCAATAGAAATCCGATCGTGCAAAACACCCCCAGTGATAGAAGCATATTTTAGTCTCATAACAAAAACATCACCAATGATGGGGTAGTTGATGCTAAAACTCTACAAGTAGGAGCAATCATAACATTACAAGGACCTAACACTTTTTCCAACACACTTAATGCTTTCAATTGACCCCCCAACATGGTCCAAAATACTCAACATCTGCAACAACAAAAAGGTTTAAAAAACGTGAGTTGACTCCCTTAGGGGAACCCATTGAGTCCATATTCAAACAACTATTACAACATACTCTTATATAGTTGCAAGAGCCAAGACAATATGATCCAAGACAATTTAAACTAGTTTGGTGGGATGAAAATGCCTTTTGTGATTAGCATAGAACTAAGGGACATAACCTTCAAAATTGTCACCAATTGAAAAATATCATATAGGATCTTATCGAAACGAGAATAATTGAAGTTAGTGGACAAAAACAAAAGTCATCAAACAATGATCATCAAGTCTTTTCTGATCCACTACGTGACCATGGGAAAGGAAATGTTCCCAGTTTGAGTACTAAGACCAATATGTCAGCCAACTATGTGACTATCAAGCATGATTATAATAGTGGAAAAACTATTCATCACCTTCATGTCACCAATGAGAATATCAATACCATTACTATCAATACAAATCCTAAGTGTGCGGTCAACACTCATTGTACCAAGATCACTATCCAAGGTCCTCCATCGCAACAAAAACCATAGCCTTCCAAGTAACAATATAACCTACTTGGCCAGTTGGGGAAGACCCCAACCCAATCTCAATTTTGGAACTGTTGCGTATCTCTCTTGAGCATCAGTCCATTCTAGATAAGGCTTTACAAAACACCATGGTCCCCAATGATCTTGATGTCAATTGTTTCCAGGAAATGGTGGTCTATTTAACCAATAACCATCATGCCACATTTTTTTAACAAGACTATGCAACTGAAAAGATGAATCATAATGATCCTTTGCATCTTGAAGTCCTTGTTGATGACACCAAAGTTAGACAAGTTTTGGTAGACAGAGGAGCAGGGTTAAATTTGTGCACGTTAAAACTAATTAAAGCATTAAGTTTCTCAGAAGCATGTGTAGACACAACTAAAATTATTGTCATTAAAGCTTATGATGATGAGGAATGAAAATCAAAGCGGGTGGTAACACTTCCTATCAAAATTGGTCCTGCAGTAATGGAGAAAAAGTTCCAGGTCTTGGATATCACCCTTCCTTACAACCTTCTGCTAGGCAGACCATGGATTCATGCCATGAAGGTGGTCCCTTCCACATATCATCAATTCAATTTCCCTACAATGACACTGAAATAACTATAGATGGTGACCCAGATCCATTCCAATATTGCACCAATCTAAAAGAGATACCCCAAGGCCAAGTGCCAATAAACCAAGAGGCTTCATCGTCCAATCCATCTCCCTATGTTGATCCATCCACACTCACTCGAACATCTATTTCACTCTTAATTCCTACCACTCTGAGGGTTGATATCCAAGACAAGGGTTGTGGAGTGTATTACATGAAGAGATCTTATTGTGTTAGCCATTTGATTCCTCCTAAGTCATATGGTTTACCTACATAAGATAGGAGACAATCTATGGTCACTATACACATTCCTCCCAAAACAATTGTCACTAAATGGGGTGAATTAAGCAAAGAAGTTGTTGATACAGAGGATGTCACTTCCTAGTTGTACAAGGAAGATAATGAAGAACCTCTCTCACTTGTTCACATTCCTACAGATCTATATGGAAAAGGTTTCACAATTATGCAGAGCAAGGGATATAATGAACAAAGTGGTTTAGACTTAAATCAAGATGGAAGGATTGAACAAATCTTTGTTTCTCAATGGCCAAAAGGCTTAGGGCTAGGGTTTCAACCGATTCAGATTGGCATTCCTAGTACCACATCACTCTTAATTGACGAAGTAAGTGCTTCAGAAGATATTAAGACATCTCATGAACCATCGGACCAATATCACTGTGACTCCCTTGACTCCAATTACTATGAGTGGGATTCCCTATCCTCTACCTCTTCCATGGAACTTGACAAGCTCTTTGGAGAACTTGACTTAATGTTGACATCCTCACTGAATCCATTGAATTCTTGTCCACCAAAGAATATGACAAAAGAGGAATGGTTTAAACACTACTATTGGGAATCACTTGATCCTACCTCTTGGAAACTTGATCCATCTATTTTAGATGACAAAACCTTGGCATTAGGCCCACCTCTCAATCCACCTAGATCTAAACCTAAGAGAAAACATACTTAGTACAAGACTTTTGTGACCATATGAACAACTCAGTCCTTACCTTGACCGCATTAAAATTTTATAACTCCGACGATGACATGCCTTTAGTTTATCCCCAACTTATTGATTGGGATTAATAAAACACACCCATCTTAGATATTTTTGAGAACGACGAAGCAATTTCCGAGTTCCTAGGATTACGAGAAGGCATACCTCGTGGTGATCACAAGGCTAGTCTTACCATTGAATTGGACAACAAGGCATATTTTGGGGAATCTGTTCAACCCTCTAGTCACAAAAATGAGAAAAGAATAAGGGTCCTGGCAAGAAGTTGAGTCCACTTTTTGGCCAAAAAGTGGAAGTGTTTTCCCTGATTTTCAAAATTTGACACATTTGACCTTAAAATTTGAAGCACTTAGAGATGAAATCTTCAAAAAATTCACTAATCATAAAATGTAGTAATCAAAGTCTAGTTTCCAAATATTTAATTTATTTCAATACCCAAATTGTACAAATTGAGTTTCAATAGGTGTTTCTTAAAAAACTATTTAAAAGTCACTTTTTTATACCATAGCATGCATGTGTACGACATCCATATTTTGACAGAAATTATCATATTTTTCTAAATCCTTTTGAGAAAAGATTTGTGACTAACTGAAGCTTGTTTCTGATTTTTTTTGTAATTTTTTATTGAATTTTTTTTTTTTATTAAATTTTTAGTAAGCATATTTGTCATTTTGAAAAATCGTCGTGTACGACACACATAAGATGACCTAAACTTATCATTTTTTAATTTATTTTTTTAAATTGAAAAGAATTGTCTGAAGTTTGTTCTTGTGTAATCTGTTCGTCAAAATGTTATGTTGATCAAAAGTTATTAAAATACTAAAAACACCTAATAATTAAAGTTTATGGACTAGTTTCATTATAAATTAACTGAAAAATAGAAAAATTAATCTAGGCTCGGGATCCCATTTTTTAAATTTAGGCTCACGATCCCGAAGCTAAATGGGATCCCATTTTTTAAAAACAGGATCCCACTTTTTAAAAATGGGATCCTATTTTTTACAAGACAATTTTGTTTTTTTTCCAAGGAAAAAACTTCCACGTTTCATGGACTCATCTTCTTGCATTTACCCATAAACAAGATAAAAAGGACGAGTCTCTAGGTGAAAACCGAAATGAACCTCTAGAAAATGAAAAAGTAAAAAGAAAGGATGCATCCGAAGGAGAAAACCTCTCTGAGGCACCTAAGGATGGAGGTTTGAACATTCTCCCCATTGCATAGGAAAGTTCACCCATGCTCATTGAAGGATCGGTAGAAGTCAACATAGGTACAAAAAGAGAATCCTCAACTAGTTTATTTTGCAGCATTATTGACAGCAAAAGAGCAACCAAAATTCCACAACTTCTTTGCACATAGAAAAATAAATTTTTCCTGGTCCTATACAGACATGCCTAGGTTGGATCTTGAACTTGTTCTACATCACTTACCCTTACAACCAGGTGTCAAACCAGTGAAACAAAAATTGAGTAAAATGCATCCACAAATTGCTTTACTAGTTAAGGCAGAACTCAAGAAACTATTAGATGTTGGTTTCATTAGATCAATCAACTATGTCGATTGGATTTACAATCTTGTACCAGTCACCAAACCAACTGGGGGCATTCACATCTGCACCGATTTTACAAATATCAACAAGGCTTGACCTAAGGATGACTTCCCTTTGCCTAACATCGACATGATAGTTGGCATGACAACGGGAGATGAGATGTTGTCCCTTATGGATGGATTTTTAGGATATAATCAGATCAAAATTGCAACTGAAGACCAACCTAAGACAACTTTCAGCTATCCTTGGGGAACATATTGCTGGAATGTTATGCCCTTTGGACTAAAAAATGCTGGAGCAACCTATCAATGTGCCATGACCACCATATTTCATGATCTAGTACACACTCTTATGGAGGATTATGTCGATGACCTTCTAGTTAAATCCAAGACAAGGGAAGAACATTTATAGGTTTTAGACAAGATATTTCAAAGGCTAGAGAAGTATAAATTGAGACTCAATCTCAAGAAATGTGTGTTTGGAGTAAAGTCAGGAAATATTTTAGGCTATATCATTTTTACATGAGGCATTGAAGTGGATCTGTCCAAGGTGAAAGCAATCATAGACATGCCTCCACCAACTAATCTTAGTCTGCTAATGACATTACAAGGAATACTACAATCCATCAGAAGATTTAAAGTGCAGTTACCAGATAAGACACATCCTTTTCAACATCTACTTAAGAAAGGGGTACCCTTTGCATGGACAGCTAGGTGTAGAGAGGCTTTTCAACTGATTAAAGAATATCTACCCACACCACCAGTCTTAATGCCACCTGTTGAAGGGTGACCACTGACTCTTTATATTACAACAACCCATTCATCACTCAGAGCATTGCTTGCACAAAATGACGATGAAGGTCATGAAAGGACAATATACTATATTAGTTGGACTTTGGTAGGTTATGAGCTCAACTATAGTGCCATTGAACGTGCATGTCTTGCAATATTATTTTCTACCCAAAAAATAAGGCACTATATGCTAAACCATCAAACAATGTTGATTGCCAAAATAGATATGCTGAAATATCTTCTAAGCATTCTAAATTTATCCTAAACTATATCATTTGTTAGTATGGTGTCCCTCAGTCCATAATTATTGATAATGGCCACCCATTTAAGAATCAAGAAGTCTACCATCTTTGTGATGAATTTCATATTCAGCATCACTTTTCCACTCCATACTACCCACAAGGTAACAACCAAGCAGAGGCATCTAACAAAACCATCATTAGAATCCTCAAAAAGACTATCAATGATGTTGGTCATGATTGGAATTTATAGCTTAATCCCACCTTATGGGATTATCATACAAGTATCTGTATTCCCACTGGCACCACTCCCTATTCACTAGTATTTGGTTCTGAAGCTATTCTTCCTATTGAGGTCAAGATTCCTTCCCTGAGGGTATCCTTGAAAGGCCACATTGATGATGAAGAGTAACAAGTATTGAGATTCTAGGAGCTAGAATTCCTAGGTGAGCAAAGGTAGAAGGCACTAGACCATCTCCAAGCATATCATAATCACCTTCGTAATAGCTATAACAAGAAGGTCTGGAACAAAAACTTTGACATTGGTGACCTAGTTTTAATGGAGAACCCAAAGAATCAAGCAGAAAGAGAAAAACCAGGAAAGTTTGAACCAAACTGGTTAGGACCTTATATTGTTATAGAAGCCTTTGGATCAGGAGCATACCAACTCTCTACTCTTGAAGGGGAATCATTGTCCTCACCAATCAATAGTATTCATCTGAAGAAGTTATATGCATAGCGTCTAAGAGCCTTGTCTTAATTAGCAAAAATATAAAAAAAATAGAAAATCAACAAAAAATTGTTACCAAGGTGAAAACCTGGCAAACAAGCATCTTGGTAACACCACAAAAATTAGATAATCCAAAAAACAATAAAGATAAATAATTTTTCCAATAGTAAAAACACTTCAATGGTGCTTTGGATAAGTACCATGGTGAAAACCTAGCAAAGAAGTGCCATGTGTAGTTGACTCTATTCCTTTGTCTACTATCATTCTAATCTAATCCCTGTACATAGTCCACTACTGTGTACATAGTCCTTATCCTTGTACATAGTCCACTACCCTATACATACACCACATCCCTATACATAGTCCTTATCTTTGTACATAGTCCACTACCCTGTACATACACGACATCCCTATACATACACCACATCCATGTATGTGCACCCTATCCCTGTATATACTATTTATCCCTATACATATCACTTGTCTTTCCTATCCATCACTTGTACATACCATTTGTAATAAGTGGTAGTCTTTCCCATAACTTGGAACGATTGACATCGAGTGCATTTCATATCCCCTATTTTACCCTATTCAATATCAATTGGTCTTATACTCGACTGGGGGAAAACATTTCACATGTGTCATATTGGTTCTTATATTGGCTGTGTTGAAGATGTAAATCCATAGAAAAATCCAAAAACATTAGAAAACTGTAAAAAGACAAAAAAAATCAAAACATGTCAAAAATCTAAAAACAGAGTCAGAGTCATTCGCACTTGTCATTCTTTGTCGTTTGTTGAACTAGTTTTCCTCTGTGACTAGACATAGGCAAGGCCATTCGCCAATGTGCCCCTGAGGCATTAGGTCAGTTTGTTTGGGTTTTTCTATATAAAATCATGATTCAATCCATATGTCTATATGAAAAGGTCATTGGTCATGTCGAACTACGAGGTCTCTACATGTATAACGTAGGCAAGTCCATCAATCGATGAGCCCTCGAGGCTACGCTAGGTCAATCCATTAGGGTTCATCACATTCACTATCACATACATCTTTTAGTTGTATTCAATATTGTCAATTGGAGTCACATCAAACTACGAAGTCAGTTGAAGTCACATTGATCTACGATGTCTCTACATGTATAACGTAGGAAAGGCCATCAATCGATGAGCCCCCGAGGCCGCACTAGGTCAGTCCTTTAGGGTTCATCGTCACACACAGTCAATTGTCCACACATCATATCAAGTCATGCATCAATCTGGTGAACAAGTCAACAATGTCTCTAAGTCATATCAAACAAATTGCCAAGGAAACAATCAAAATAAATCAACTAATGTCTGCTATAGGATGTGTCCTTCCTAGAGACAGACATCATCAAAACAATCAACCCCTATCTTATTCAGGATGATTCCTTCATGAATATCGATATCAACAAAATAATCTGTCTAATACAGGATGGGTCCTTCCTGCATAATCGACATTGTCAAACAATCAAACATAGCCTTACACAGGTTATCACTTCAACAAAATTTGACTCAATGTCTTATACGATACATGTCTTTATGAAACTAGGCTTTGTCATGCCTTATACAGATAGTCAGAACATTGAAACCAGACTCAAAGTCTTCTCTAGTATGTGTATCTCCTGAAAACAAGCTCTATCAATCAAAACAAATCAAACAACCAAGATCAAGTTTTGGCAAATATTTTACTGGATTGTTGACTTTATGGCTTATTTATCTTATCATTTTATTTGACTTGATGAATTAGAATTATGTTACTAGCTTTCTCAAGGATGTCCCATGAAGGATTTAGAGAAGAAACGATGTATCAAAATTCTATTTTCTTTGACAGTTTTTTGTCAACTGTCTTTTAAATTTGATTTTGAGTCATATCACTAGTTTCCTCAAGGATGTCCCATGAAGGATTTAGAGGAGTGATGACGTCTCATGACCCATCTTTTACCTTTTTTGTTGTCTGTGGTTTTTCTTGAAAAAAAGACTGGGGCAACTTGTGCCCTTGGTATGAGTTAACAACAATCCTTTTCTGCAACTATCTATTGTTAGCAAGTGGATGACCTTGCACACCTTGATCTATGTCATATCATGGTGTTTTTCTCCATTTGTATTAGTCCCACCCAATGATGATAAAGTGCAACACCTTTTGTGATACATTGAAACATCGAAGATTGCTAATACTAACATCCATCTCATCTATTTTATTATTTCTCAATCTTTCTTTCCGTACTAACAGTTCTTCCTCCTTGCATTATGACGGAGTCCTATGACACATGAAAAAATATAAATCATCCTGCATATACACATACATGTTAGAAAAATACATACATATAGGCATTTATCATATCTAGGACATCATGGAATAATAGACATTTATCATCATACAATACATATCATAAGCATTTCATGTACATAACAAATTCTAAATACATGCATCACATTACTTTTGTATGGCATCACATGTAGAGAGCATTGCATATATAACATCACATTGCAACTCATAATTATAAATTGCATACATAACATCCATTGACATCATACATGTTAATACATACATAATCACATAGAATCAATTTCATATCATAAGCTGCATAAACACATCATAAAATAGATATGATCATCCATCACATAGGCATCTCATATAAACATGACATATATACATAAATGACTACATAATCAATAAATAGAACTACATATCATGAGAATCACTGCCAAAATCATATATATATATATCCCTCAAAAGTGTCACATCACAATGTCATAATGTATCATAAATATGGAAGCCTACAGGCTATATAATCATAATACAATGTCTCGGTACATATCAAGAAGTGTCCCTATCTTGAACTACCACTGATATCATGGCTAGAGTGTGAGGATGACTGACACTAGGACCTTGATGACTTGTGACCTGAGTGGGGCCTATCATATGGACCAACTCTATGTGGCTGGTCAACACCCTCTGTGCTAACTGTCCTAGAGTGGGTCCTAGCCTGGGACCTCCCACTATGTGCCTCTAAATAGCTCAGGGCCCATCGCTCTAAAGGAACCATTGTCTCATATAAATCTCAATAATAAGTCTCCCTCTCCCCGACTCTAACTAACTCTCTGGAAAATGCAGCTACTAGCCTAGTACATAGCGCTCTAATCTCTGTTAATCTTTGCTCAGTCTCCTGCCTCTGAGTTATGGCCTAATCTCTATCCATGACGGCTCTCTCCCTCTCCATCTGCAACAAATCTCTCTTGGACATCATGACCCTCATCTACTCCTCCAAGGATGCAATATGGGCACAAAGTGTAGCAGTTTCAGGATCAACTATCCCTGTGTCAGCATGTCTCACCCTCTATACACCATCATCCTCATCCTCCAACTCCTCTAGAATCCTATCCTGAATCTCCTGCTCATGATCATCATCCTCCTCATCATCATTTTGATAGGTGCCAAGTAAGCTAAGGGCATCAATCTCTACCTCCTCTCTGTCTTCCTCCTCTGCATGAACCTCTAGAATGCCCTCCTTTGTGGGATGCTCCTCCTCTTCGCTAATCTCAACATGGGCACATACTCCTCTCCCCATCCCTCCTCACGAATTGGTGATAATGGTGGCCTCCGTCCCCTCCATCCATGCCTCCCCCTCCTACCACCTCACTGACCATCTCCACCACCATCTCCATCAACATCATGACCCCCTCCACCTCTCTAACCTCTACCTCTACCATGTCTACCGCACAGTCCTATCCCTCGCCACTCTATCGACGAAGGCTGATCTAGATTTGTAAGGGGTATCGGCCTATGCATGGCCCACCACTAATCGTAAGCCTCTGTGGTACTTGGGTCTGCTACACCATATCTCCATCCCCATGGAACTACCTACAATCCATTAATATTTGCATCTGTAGTAGCTACTAAAATCTCTAGACCCCATAGGGGGATCTCTCACAAGGACCTCGCGAACTTGACCTATCCTCGCCACATCCTGTATCTCTCTAAACTTCCACAATACATGATCTGTAAAATGTCACTCAATAATGTGGACATGTGAAACCGTCTACCCAATCAAGTACTGAGTCTGGCAGAAAAAAGGAAAATGTTCATCCTCATCTAACCACTCTACACATCCTAGGTACGGTCTCCATGTAAATTGTACCATAGTATCAATGGCATGTCTGAAATACCTAGTATCTCCCATGTGGTGTTGAGTGTTATCCCCTACATAACGGAAGGCATAAGGAGCTCTGCGCTATATATCAACTATAACCGGTGGCTGAAAAACTGCAATGTGTTCCCACACCCATAGCATCAGGAGCATGGTACCACAACTCATGGACCAAGCCTCTCAATAGGCTATATCATGCAAGTGAAAATATAACATGCCAAGGAGATAGGGACCCCAAGCATATACCTCCCATCACTCTAACATACGTATCAACATCTCCCCTCAACCCATAGGAAAACCATGACCTCGACGGTCAGGAAGCACTATTCCACCTATCAATGTACATAATAGACAGTCTATCCATTTATACCTATGTGCCAATACATGCCATCTAATCTCATAATGATCAAACACTAACTATATGATATCGGCATGAGGGTAGTATCTGCACATCTTAACGACACCCCTCTAGGTATCATACCTCACCCTCGTGCCTATGATGGGAAGTCTCAAAATCCTGTAAACATCCTCTAAGGTAACTGTTGCCTCTCTAGTAGGTAGGTGAAATGAGGAAGTTCGGTTGGCTTCCTGAAAGTCCAGATCCTATATGCTCAATGGTGGGTGCAGAGCAAAATCTCAAATCTCAAAGCTAGGTGGGTAAAAATGAATTTGTTTTTACCCAATTTCTATTCATACCTAGGGTTTTTGTGGCATTCTTTTTTACTGGCCGTGTCAACTTCCAACTTCAATCAACCCGTACTTGTCCTTAACATTTCCAACTTCAATTCTGTCAACTCCATTGCATTTCTGGCTATCTAATGGACTAATCGGGATCATTTCCAAAAAAAATTGAAATTTTTCAAAAATTTGTCGATTTCCCCAAGGGGGAATACCTTCACCTATTTACATCGGGACATGATTGGGGCATATTTTTATCTATTTTCTTTGACATAACATCGAAATGACATTGTATCAAAGAGGGGAAAATGTAGACACTGAAATCTAGTTTAAGCCTATGACTTCAATATTCTTAATAATTCGTATTTCTTCCATGGTCATGATTAAATAATGTCAATTATTTAATTATTCTCTAAGGTCTTCATTTCTTCTATTAATTAAATAATATTAATTAGTTAATTAATTCACACTTTTCTTTATTCCATCTAATTAATTAAATAAACACTTTTTATTTAATTATGTTACTAATTAACCTTATCCTTCTTCTTTGATTAAATAAATTCTTATTTAATTTACTCTTTATTATATTTCAACTATAATTAAATAAATCCTTTATTTATTTAATTATTCATTTAAATCCCTTTGTCACTTAATTAAATAAATCTTATTTATTTAATTATTCTTCCAATATCAAATATGAAAATAAATGAATTATTTAATTCATAAATCTATTTTAACGCATTCCTCTATATTTAGATAACTGTGTGAGTTATCTATGTATTCACTTTGACTCGACTTGACATCTATTTAAATCATTTAGTTAACTAGGGATTTAATGTCTGAGTGGCTTTCTCAAGTAATCTCTTCGTCATATCATTCATTCATCTAGTTCTAACTCAATTGTTTGTACATTCATATTAATTAAATATTCCTATTTAATTAATGAAGTCTTGTGTCTTCATTCGAACAGAGAGTTGCTTTAATCCATCTTTACCTTTGTCATGCAAAGATAATTCTTTTGTTTTTGAATATCAAACTTGAAGATTAAATCATTTATTTAATCTTTATTTCTATTTCTAATTTATATCACTCATGTCACTACTAACTATTATCATAATGCATGACTAATCTGTCGATCTCAACCATACGTTGATCTTTCAATCCTAACCTATTATTTGAATAATCAATTTTCTATAAAGTGATTTGTCATTCATCATTCCAATCTCTCTCGAAATCAGATGACTTTTTGGAGAAACTATCTTGAATCTTTGATGCTTTGCTAAATCATTATCATAGGCTATACTTGCACAAACTTTGAAAATCTGAGGGCAATTATACTACAACAGAAAAATGGAGAAGGGCAATCGAGATGATACATGAAATTACGTACATATTGGGTGAGATTGTTTAGTTTATTTACATTTTGGCTTTCCTTTATTCTTTGTTGCTTAGCTTAGATTGCATTAGAGTTCTAGATTGCGTTGCATGTTTTCTCTGATCTATTTCTCTACATTTTCTAGATGTTACAGATACATTGAAGAAGAAAGTTACAGAGCAACCTATTTTGGAACTTCTACATTTCAATAAGGTCTTTCAGGAAGATTGTGATGCTAGTGGCACTGCCATAGGAGTGATTTGATTCAAGAAGGTAATCATGTTGCCTATTTTAGTGAGAAGTCGAATGATGCTAAGAAGAAATATTTCATCTACGATCAAGATTTTTATGCTAAAGTTTAAGTTTTGAAGAAATGGAGACACTATTTTTTCCAGTAGTATTTGTTTTATATAATGATCACCAGGCTTTATAGTATCTCAATAGTAAAGTAAAGTTAAATCAAAGGAACTTAAAATGGGTTGAGTTTTTGTAGATTTATACTTTTGTTTTGAAGCATAGGAATGGAAGGTCAAACAAAGTTGCAAATTCCTTAAGTAGAAGGAAAAATTTATTGATAGAGATGAATATAGAGGTTGTTGGGCTCAATGAACTCAAAATTTTGTATCATGAAGATCCAAATTTTGTAGAAGCTTGGAAGGATTGTTTGGAACTTGTTACATTAGATACGAGAAGTTGGTTGGATTTCTTAATCCGAGATGGGATGTTGTTTAGAGGAATCCAATTGTGCATTCCAAGGAGTTCTATGAGAGAGAATATAATCAAGGAGAAGCATATTGGGGGATTGGTTTGAAATTTTGGTTGAGATAAGATCATTTCTCTTGTTAGTGAGAATTATTACTAGCCACAACTACAACAAGATGTGAAGAAGTTTGTACAAAGTTGCAGAGTATGTTAGATGGTGAAAGGAACAAGTCAGAATATTGGATTGTATTAGCCATTACCTATACTTAAGAGGCCATGGAAGAATATTAGCATAGATTTTGTTCGTGGCTTACAAAGGAAACAAAGAGGGAATGATTCCATATTTGTGGTGGTGGATAGATTTTCAAATATGGCACATTTCATTCCATGTCATAAGACCAATGATGTTGTTAATGTTGTAGAATTATTTTTCAGAGAGGTGGTGAGACTACATGGTCTACCGAATAGTATAGTTTTAGAAAAAGATACCAATTTTTTTGGTTATTTCTAGAAGATATTATGTAAGAATTTGAAGACAGATTTGAAGTTTAGTTTTACACACCATCCATAAATTGATGGAAAAATAGAGGTGGTCAATAAGATTTTGGGAAACCTACTAAGATTCTTAATAGGAGACAAGCCCAAGGGATGGGATTTGATATATCGCTGGCAGAATTTGCGTACAACAATTCTATCAATAGGAGCATTGGTAAATCAACATTCTACATTATGTATGGGAGTAGTCCAAGAAATTCTTCTAAACTAAGAAAGATGGATAAGGGGGAGAAGAATAGTGCTGAGGCTGAAAATTTTGCTCAGCATTTGAAGAATTTGCATGAAGAAGTGACCAAACATATCAATAAGATGAACTTACAATATAAGGCCAAGGGAGATCAGAAAATGAGGCATAAGGAGTTCTAGGTAGGAGATGAAATCATAGTTCATTTTTGAAAGGAGAGGTTTTGAGTAGGTACATACAACAAGTTAAAGATGAAAAAGTTTGGACAATGCAAGATCCTGAAGAAGCATGATCCAAGAATTGCATATGAGGTAGAGTTTCCTGATGATATACGTATTTCACCTATGTTTAAAATTTTAGATTTGACATAATATCATGATAGGGAAATTAATGAAGAAACATTAGAAGCACAGTGGAATATTCCAGTACCTACTTCAAAAAAGGAAGAAATAGAAAAAAAAATTGGATAGTCATGTGGGTAGAACCAAAAGAAATAGGCAATATGCAGAGTATTTGTTGAAGTGGAGAGGAAGGCCTATTGAAGATCCATCATGGTTGTCTTAGGCTGAGGTTAAATGTCTTGGGTTTCCTCTAACTCTTGAGAAGTGACAAGGTCACTTTTCAAAATACCCAGGGTGTCTAATGCACATGCATCCAACGATGTAGGGAAATCTTGCATCACCCAAAATATTATTTTTCCTTAATTTCTTTAGTTTTTTTTGGTTCCATGATTTTACTTAAGGGGTGTAAGATAGTAAGGAGTCAAAAAAAGTGAAAATGGTCACTTACTATTTTTAGTAAGTCGGCCTAAATGGGCTTGTATGGACTTGAAAAGTTACACAAGGAGTAGAACTGAAAAACATTTTTGGTCACAAAAGAATCATCTTAATACCCTACATGGTTTAGGAGATATTAAAATTTCCATCCTGGGAAATTTCTCCAATGCAATTTCAAATTTAAATCTGAACACTTAGAAGCCCCAAGACAACTCAAAATGTTGACAAATTGACCTACGATCAATTTACATGTTGTAGATCTCTTCAAGAGCTTTCCAATGATATGCAATAATAGAAAATTGGATGCCAAAATCAAAAGTTATGGCCCTCCAAATTTGCCCCTCTAAAAAGTGAATTTCATTAAAATTTCTTCGTAGGCCAGAAATCAAATGGCAAAACTTTTGGTTCCAAAAAAAATGGGAAATTTGAACATTCGAGAACATTCTAGAGTGGTTATTGGGGTTAAAAAAAGGGTTAATTTCGGGGTTGTACAGTGCCTCCATTAGTCGAGATTGTGACTCCAAATAATATATTTTGCTTTCAGAGTTGATTTTGTTGTAATGATTCAATCCCATGAGGCTGTAGCATGTAAATTTTCAATCTGTAATTTCATTTTTTAGAAAATAATTGAAAGTGAGTTAGTTTTTTTCTTTCTTGCATCTTCTATGTTGGTATCTATTGTGGTGATTTGTGTGGGTTTCAAGTGGTGTGACCCTCATCAAGAATTGTTTGTTGAGTACCTAGGTTAAAGCCTATTTTAAATGCAAGTGTAGTAAGATCTTGTGGACCACATGGATTTGTGTAATAATATTTTGGTTGATGACTTGGTTTTCTCTAAAATGCAAAATTGCAATTATTTCCATGTCATGTTTTTGAATAAGCTAAATTGTATATATTGTTCTTTAAATGATAGAAACGTGTTGGTTGTTGTTTCTAATTTTCATGAGAATACCATTGAAAAAGTAAAAACATGTCCTATATCTACCAATAACCTAGGATATAAAACTAAATTCTTTTCTTCAACTCAACTAATAAATGTATATTAAAATCCACTAAAGGAGAAGATATGAATAAATGGTTTTCATTCATATGAATTGATCCATAAAATTAAGGTTTATTTTCTAAGAATTTTTTTGTAATTCCTCTTGTTAAAATTTTAACCAAGTGACTATCATGCAATATTAGTTAATTTGAAGGGTACAAAATCTACTAAGACAAGGGAGTGAATTAGTAGATCAAATCAATTTAAAACTCTTTAATTCAACACGTGCATATCAAAAAGTGAGAAAACAAGGGAATTTACAATATGAAATAGGCACCAACCTACCATAGACACAAATCCCCAATACAATGGTTTGAGCACCAACTCAATGAGTAGAACACTAGTCCTATAGAAATATAATGATAAATCTTGTGGATATTTGATGCTAATTAAATAGCTTACTCAAAGTCTAAGCTTAGGTGATGGTGCATAATGATTGAGATGCTTCACATTGAATGACACTCTCTCACACACAATTACATCCTTGTATATTCACTTACTACCTTCTCTCCAATTAATCTCATACTTCACATTATGGATCTACACAAATGTTTGATGATTATATAAAATGCATTACATTATCATTAATCTATGTTGGTCAAGGATCCACAATTAACAAGGATGACATATGGTATACCTAAATTCAAATTACATGAAACATGTAACAAGTTTGTCCTAAATCAAATTTATAACTTCCAAAAATAATATAATTCCATGCACATCCACAAGAACCTTAACCTAGACCTATTGTATCATCACACACTAACTTTGAATGTTCCACACTACTAGCTATTGCCACACAGTTTTGCAACACCAAATGGTTTGATAAATAGGCACAAAGAGCCTTTTTTCACTTTAAACATTCTACATAAAAAAATTAATTATGAAAACTCTAGAATATGATAGAAAATGTGTAGACATAATCTCAATTCAAACCATAGAGCCAAACACACCTTTAGGAAGAAATACTGAACATAAATTTGTATTGCTAGAGAAATATCCCTACCCTGAGAAACTAAACTTTAAAACATTATCAATCAGACTTCCAGGTATCAAAATGAATATATGTAGTATGATATTATACATAATCCTCAACTTATTTTATCAATATATCTAGCAATATATGAATTTCAACTCAAAATGATATGAAAATTCAATTTACATTTAATTATCACTGATCTTCTAACAATCTTCCTTTGGAATAAGTGAGCTCCTTTGACATAAATGATAAGATTTGTTCAACAATATCCCATTTTTCATCAATGGAAAATATTAAAAAATTGGCCACACATGAAGAAATAAATGATATTGTTTGAACCAAAAAACTACCTCAATTTGACTTTCATTTCTCCACCTTAGAGAATATTGCATTTTGAGTTCCATTTCTACCCTTTTGACATCAATGGAAAATTTTAACTAAAAACTAATTCCAATAATCTCCACAAATATTTTAGGCACTCTACACAGCTGGAAACATGTTTCTCGAATAGTCTCCCTATCAGTTCATGTTGCACTACTTCTGAAAACATTCTACAAGACCACCAAGACATATTGTGATAGGAAGTTAACACTCCCCTTCAACCTATACCATGACGTATTACTTCTAAAATGCTCAAGACCATCAAGCCTTCTTGTGGTAGAAATATCTCCCTCAACCTATACTTATACATTCAAGAGGGAGTAACAACTCCCAACTTCTTTCAAACAAACTCTTAAATCTCCTTAAGAAGCGGTTTAGTTAGGAACCCTCTCAGTTTTCCATCTATGCTCTAACATTGTGTCCTACTTAACTAACTTTGTCACACTACTAAGGATATCTTTCAACTATGTACGAGAACTCTGGCTAGCTAAGTATCTGGGTCATAGTGAACTAACAAGTGTACGTAGCAACATCTACACTCACTATGACCATAGCTTTTGTAACTAAAGTATAACTGTTACTCAATGAAAAATTATTTTGAACACATACAATATTGATAGGGGGATGAATTCTAGTATTCTTCTAAACCATCCAATTATCAACCATTCAATTTCCAAAGCATATTTAACAATTATAATAAATGTAAGCATAAATAACCCATGGTGCACAAAACACATAAACACTTGGATTTTATGTGGAAAATTAAAAAAGGGAAAAATTGTGGTGAGGATTAACTCATAATATGTTATAACTAGTTATAGGATATTACAAAAAGGTTCACTGCTAGGAGGAATCACTATCCATAGAGAAAAGAAAGATACAAGAGAAGTGACTTCAGAACTAGAGTTTGAAATGATATAAATGCATCTAACTTATGTTGAATTTAGTTTCTTTGGAGCTCATTACACATGCTATAATTAACTCATATTACCACTCTCTTCCCTGGTCTATCTTCGTACACCTCTCACTTAATATCTAGCATATTCCCACAATTCTACAATATTCACATCATTGCTTGAAGTTAGATCATATCATTCTCTCATCTCTTTCTTTTATAACTCAACTCAACCCTATATATATTGAACTTGATCACAGACATCAAATAGGTTAGCCTAATTAGATGTAGCCTTGAATTATACAAATCATGCCTTGTCAACACCCAATTCAAATGAAAATACCTTTGCACTCAAAACATAAGCAATATAGGTTGGAATGGACCTATAACAACTCTTCTTTCCATTCACATCAAGTATTTAATCTTCTCAACACTTCACATAACCTAGGTCAGCAAAGTAAAAACCCAAAAGTAGAATACTCCAACTGATCAACATAAAAGAATACTCAGATCACAAAATGTTGCGCCAATTGAAAAATACAATGTAATGACACCTGTAAACCTTCTCCCAAAATTGTAGCATCTAACTCAAAACTACGAAGGAATACAAACTAGTTAGATAAGGTCTCGTACATAGAAATTTGTGTAAACCATATCTATTGAACTTATGTTACTTGAAACTCTTGAACCACTTAATAAAACCAATTGAAATTCAAAAATAATATGTAAAATATATATATAAAAAAAATACTAGAATCATATAGGTATATCTGAAAAGGTTGACAAATGCAGACCAAAATACTAGTGGGCACTGTGTTGAAACCGTTGGTTTAAACACTTAGCCAAAATTAAATTTTCAAAATTGATATTTTTGTAGAAATCCATCATGCATCCTGTGGTGTGATGTGTTTTTGTGATGCAGTCCAAAATCCAAGTTCACATGTGATTGACATCACCAAAAAAAAATCCGATTTGGTTTTGTTGTTTTTCTCTTGTTTTCTTTCCTCTGTGAGTAGTTCATTCTAGTTCAATGGTTATGTGAAGTAGAATAGGTTTAATTTTTTTGATATTTGATGGATTTAATTTAATTTACTAAATCTTGTTCTTGGCACCATTTAATGAATCAATCTAATTTAAAATGGTGGTATTATGTCATTATCAAGAAAAATAAGAAATTGAAAAGTTAGCAAATAAATAGAATAAAAATTAAAATTGAAAGTTTAAAATTGAAGGAAACTGAAAAGGGTTTATTCATGTGACACTATAGTAATGAATCTACAAAGGGTGTCAATTCAATTACAAGAATTTTCCAATTTCATCAAATGGAAATGAAATATAGAAGGAAAAATTACTTGCCAGAATGAGGGAGCAATGTTAGAAGGTAGTAGGGAGGCAATAGTTGAAGGAGGCAGGAGAGGCATAAGAGTCACGAAAATACAGAGAAGCCTCTCCCTATGTTATAGACCAAACAATAGACAATTTA
Organism: Sequoia sempervirens; assembly: GCA_007258455.2. Classification (NCBI taxonomy): domain Eukaryota; kingdom Viridiplantae; phylum Streptophyta; class Pinopsida; order Cupressales; family Cupressaceae; genus Sequoia; species Sequoia sempervirens. The sequence continues at coordinate 6,015,575 of VDFB02047397.1, forward strand.
AAAGATAATTATTAGCATGAAACTTGGAGAGTTTGCATGGTAAAAAGTAGTGGAAGTATTCATGCAATAAGAAGGAGCTATCTGTGCCAAGAAAATTACAATTTCATGTAATGAAATGGAGGTCATTGACTAAACCAACACAACTTGAGTCCTTTTAGTCACCTTTTCAATCTTAAAAACCCTATCTAGGGTTAACTTCTTTGCAACCAACCTACTTTCCTAGTAGACATCCATACCTTGTTTTCAGGTCTTATCTTTCAAACACTCTAACAAATCCACTATCCACTCATATTTTCAAGGACCCATTAACCCCACACAAAACATGCCTCAAAATATTATTAGGCCTCTTTGGACCATCTTCACTTAAACTAGCCTTTAGCACTAAAAAGGGCATCAATTAGCCCAATTTTCTAAAGGAATACATCACCAAATCTACTTCCAACTCAAAATTCCACTTGTTATACTTCAAACTAATTTAAAATTTTCAAATTTTCCAACCTATTGGTCAAAACTCACTCAATATGACCCTTTTTCAAGAAACCCTCAATTTTCACCAAACAAACAAGGGTTTATTGAAAACCCCATATCCCAACCTCATAAAAACTTGAAACCACTTCCAAAATTATTTATTATACCTATAAAAACTTAATTCTCCCTCAAATTATGCTTCCCCCAAGAATCCCTCACACTTCCTTCATAAAACCTCTCAAATTCACCCTTTTTCCCTCTTTTTCAAATAGGGCTTCATGCCATATCATAAATTTCACCCCTCCTATCCTTTCCAACCTTAAAAATTCATAAAAATACACCTATTCTCCTTAATTTCAACAAGCTCTGACTATTTCCCAAGCAAATTCCTCAATCCACCAACTCTAGCCTTGTTCTTAAGGCCCAAATTCCATATTTTTACTAGGGAAACATTGAGCATCCCTTCAAATGCCTTTACCAATACTATTTTATTATTCCTACACCCTATCCAACTTACAACAGGCCAATTCTACTAAGACACAACCTGGAGAATAGGTGGAATGGCTTATTTCAACATGTTACACACTCAAACCCTTAAATGAGCAAGTTTAGACTAATTTTCATAAATCTACCCCTAAGATGCTTGAAAATTAATAAAACTTCTCAAGAATGGATAGAAAACAAAGCTAATAGAATCCTGCATCTGATCCAAGAATTATCTAAGCAAGTTATTCTTGTATGGACCCTTACACGGGCAAGGAATGAAAAAATTACACAAAAATTAACAAAGAATAGTGGTATTTGATTGATGTTCTCCTTCAAAACTCTTCAACAACCCTTAACATTGATGGATCTTACATAGTTAAAAAATTTCCCACCTAAACTAAAGATTCAACTCCTACCACTGACCTTTTGAAGCCAATGATCGTTGGCATTCTAACAACTTGCAATTTTTACACTTTACAACATTTTCAAATTGACACTTTTTTTCAAAATAGCAATATTTACCTAATAACCCCACAATGACTTCAAAACTAAAACCAACATAACAAAATGGCCTTTCATGGAATTATTTGACATTATCATGACTAAAACCACCTATCTAGACCAAATTCACAAAATGGAGCAACAAGGTTCTCTGCACCATTCACTCGGCGATAAAAACTTTCCAAGTCCCTTGGAAGTCTTCAACTCTTAAACTTGCAATAAATATTTGATCTTAAACTCTTTAATGATCCTCCTTATTCTTGAAATTGCTCCACTGATCTTCATCTTCACATTTGGATTGAACTTTTCCATGCATAGTAATCCTATGCTTGTCTTGTCATCTTGAATCTTCATCTTCATGCTTTGATTTTTCATCATCAGTTGCATCCAGCTACTTCCACTTTTTCCTTTCGCTTCATCAATTGAAAAACATCCCATACTTTGGCTTTCCTCTTTCATCTTAACCATTTGTATAACTTCCATTAAAATCATTATCAAAACAAGGACTATTACACACTTGAATATATTCCACCAAACATTCCCTTTCACCTTATCCTTTCTCTTCACAACCATCTTTCATTCCTCTATCATTGGAACCTCTGTCATGGAAGAATACAAATTCAGCTCAACCAATCTTGTCATCCAATGACAACTCTTTGTACTTACCACAACAACATCACTCTTCACTTCAATTGGAGAATCCACAAACAATTTGTCTTTGTCCTTCTCTTGGCCTATCTCTATCAACTTCCCATCTTCACCTCTTGGGGTGACTACAACCTTTTTCATTTTCTCAACCTTTACTCTTCCCTTCACTAGCCTTTGCCATTCTGCTTGGCTCTTTTAATTCTTTATCTTTTTGTTTCGCTTCTCACCTTGCACTTCTTTTTCTTGACTATCCACATGTTGCAATTGATATTTTGCCTCAAAGATCTATGTCTTACCAAACTCATGAACCTCTTTGTTAACACAATTTGACTATCCACCATCTTCTCTAATCATTATGCTCTCACATTGCTTTTCTTCAACCTCTTTCACTTTCCCATTACATTGACTCTTTGCAACTTTCACTCTCATATCTTGAATCAGACTTCCAGCCTCCATGATCATTGTATTTTTAGACATATGTACCTCTATCCTAGCAGTTTTTGACTGCTCGTTGTCTTCATTTACCTACAAGGGACACAAAACTTCCCTCAACATGATCTTTTCACTCTTCTCAAGCCCATCTTGGCTTACCTCAGTCCATTTACACTCTTCTCTTTCACCTTTTACCTATGCCTTCATTATCTCTACCTTTGAAATCTATTTTCTATTAGGTCTTCCATCTTCTTTTCCATCAAACATCTACTACACTTTATGCTCTTGTCCAATCAATGGGAAATACACTCCCTCCATAGCAACCTTACTAGGTCATTCTTGCCTTTCCTTAGGCAACTCATTCGCACTCAAATTTTCTTTTCCTCTTATCATGGTCTCTACCCCATGAATTTATTTCTCACAAAATTTTGCATCAGATCTACATACCTTTGATTTGATAGTATTTGAATATCCTACACCTTATTTTTCCTTCACTTGACTAAATCCAGTCCCTCTCTTGTCTTCATCACACTTTCCAAACTTTTCTCAATCTTTCAAGGTCATGTAACTTTGATCTTCACTATCTCAGTCTTTTTCACCAATTCATCATCTTTTTTCTCTTCATCATTGCATCCCTATCTATAATTGTTTTCTCAACACTTTCTTTCTTGTTAGTTGTTGCACTCTCACTATACTTGTCTACCTCATTTCTTATAAACTCTTTTCTTCCCTACATTAGTACCCTTTCTTTCTTTCCTTGTCTGTAATCCTTTTCCACCAATGGAATCAGTGTGAAAGAAACTCCATCCTTCATAATCTTATAGCTATTATTCCCTCCATCACAAAAATAAAATCTCTCATGCAACCATGGTATTCCCAATAACAAATGAAATATGCTCATAGGTACCACATCACACAATATTTTATCTTTATAACCACCTATACTAAACTCAACCCAAGATTTCCCCTTGACCAAAAGAGTATGCTCACCATTGAACGAAGAAACATAGTAAGGTGTCTCATGAGGAATCCTTGATAAATGCAACTTATCAACCATTTCTTCTAATACCCTGTTGTGTAAACTACCAAAATCTACCATTATAGTACATACCTTGACATTACACTTATAGGTGGTCTTAAAAGATTCATTTATTTGTAGCATCTCCTTGTCTTGATTCATTTCTCTAACCAGGGCATTCATCTTGTCCTTTCTCCAATGCAACTCTTCTTTCCTCATATTAGTATTGTGCTTTGATACCAATTAATGCAAT